>JAUMTR010000022.1:9176243-9239053 GCA_032270685.1 Microctenopoma stevenorrisi
GTGGGAAACCAACATCAGCTCCCTCCTCAAAAAGGCTCAGCAGAGGATGTACTTTCTGCGGCAGCTGAAGAAGTTTCGCCTTCCTCAGGAGCTGCTGATCCAGTTCTACTCTGCTGTCATTGAGTCCATCCTCTGCTCCACCATCACAGTCTGGTTCAGAGCAGCCACTGCACAGGATAGTTTCTTCCCTCAGTCAATATCTGTTATGAACAACTGATTGCTGCTGCTATATGGACACAAACTGCACTCAACTCAGCACACTGCACGCACACACACACACACACACACACGCGCACACACGCACACACACACACACACGCACACACACACTGTTTTGTCTTTCTGTCTTGTTTTTTTTCATGTACTTGTTTTCCGTCTGTTCTGTCCTAGAGAAGCTAGAAACAACCAGAAGCAAATTCCTTGTATGTGCAACATACTTGGTGAATAAAGCTGATTCTGATTTATAATATATATGCACACAATTTATGAATATGATTATGGGAGAACAAAATAAACAGAAACAATCAAAGTCTCATGAGTAGAGTTTGACCTAGGGCAACGCCACAGGACAGGGACAGATCATCAGCTGATAACGCCCATCTTACTTGACTGTGATGAAAATAACTTGACACGTTTGTAACTAATCAAATTACCAAAACCAATGGTGGTCAAATAGTTTATTGTCACAACAACAACATATACAGCTAAACGAAGTGGCCTCGGCGTGTGGCCTGCACTCAGGAGCAGGGCCCCTGGGAGTCCTGCCCGTTTCATGTGATTTTAATAACTGCACTGCACAGAAACAATGGACTCTCAGCACAAACTAACAGAGTTTCTACCTTCTGCGAAAGTGGTGCAACAGTTTAACAGCGATTCATCCAATCACGCAGACACGACGTGGAGCCTGTGGTGGAAACCTCGGGGGCCCCGGTGTAGCTGGTGAAACAGCTCCGTTTATGAGAGGCTCGTGAAGCTGCCCCCCCCCTCCCGACCCCTCCAACGGTCCAAACGGACGCGGGGATGGACAGAGAGACAGGGGATTACTTCGGAGGGAGGGACGGGGAAACTTTCCTCCTTTGTTTTAAAGCGGCATTAACAGAAAGGAAGAGGGGAGCCGTGTGTGCGCGTGTGCGTGTGTGTGTGAGAGAGAGAGAGAGAGAGAGAGAGAGAGGGAGGGAGGGAGGATCGTCGAGGATTTTCCACGGAGGTGGACTTGTAGAGTCGCACCGGAAAGCTGCCGTGTTTGTCCTAGTTCCACAGAGTTTCTGTCTGAACCACACACTAATGGAAACGTCCCTCACGTCTGGGCTCGGGGCGAGTTTCTGAGCTTTTGAGGAGTTGGACTTTTCGGTGAGGCGGGAGCATGAGCAGCACGATATCGGTCTAGCGACGGAGCCGCCAGCAGCAGCCTACGGGGACGAGTCGGGAGAAAACCGGTTCTCCCTGCCTGTGGTGTGGGGGTGTTGGTCCTGTCTGTCAGAGAGAAGTGAACTCACGGACTCGCCGGTAAGTCTTTAACTTTACCGTGAAACATCTGTGTGTGTGTGTGTGTTACAGATGTCTGGATCACTGCTGCTTGGCGACACGTTTGTCATTGGAGGACATTTGAATCCTGCTGCTGGGTGAAGCTTTCATGTTGTGCAGCAGCTGTGCTGGATCCCACAGCTCCTTTCAGTACCAATCAAGTAGTATATGCTTACTCAGTCAGTCTGTTTGTGATCTAAACTCCACAGGTTGTCGTTGAATACTGTGTGTACACCTGGAGAAAACAAAGATTCAGATATTCACACACTCTCTCTTTGCTGAACAGCCTTTAATGTGTCTTTAAAGCGTGCACAAAGCTGTGGTTCTGTCCTGTGATCCAGTGTGGGAGCCCTGCCTGGTTTTTTGGGCTGTGTGAGGACAGCCTGTCTTTTACTGGGAAGTGCAGTATGTAGTTACACCCCCTCAGTGCACCTCCCCATCTACTTGACCTACTCTGTCAGCCTGCACCAGATGGTTTGGCCTCTTTGAAAATGCAGCGATGAAGCCCTTCCCTGCTTTGGGGGAAAGGAGAAGGCAGAAAAGGAGGCACGAAGAGCAGGGGCTGATGAAAGTTACACTGCTCACGGTGTTATGAATGCTTCCTTTTTAATTAGCACATGATGGAGGGTCTTACTTTTGTCAGGTTTTGTTATTGGAACATGCTGCATAACACCATGCTGCCTTTTCCTAACTTCACACACTACAGCTTTAGTCTTTGAGATCAAACTCTACTGAAACACTGACAGAGTTTACAGAGCGGCTGCTCTGCATTGCAAAAAGAGAAATTCACTTTTTGAGGGCGTGCTTTAATTTGATGTTTGGATAATTATTGTGTGTGGATATGCTTTCTTCTTTAAACACAAGTTTTTCCCCGTTAATACAACAGAACCATAGACTAGACTAAAGTTTATTCTTTAAATTAAGGTATTGTAGGCCAGCCTGTTTTATATAAACAGACTCAACTTTCAGATGTCGACATTGGTTTAAGTTTTTTTTTAGTATACGGGTACAAATAAAAAATACTTTATGTTTTAGTTAACACCATGAAACAACTCTCATGGGCTAAAGCTGAATTTAGTAGTATTTTAGTGTGTATATTTTTGACTAATAGGAATATTACCAGCGAAGACAGATCGTGTAGACCTGTACTCGTCACTGCTACAGCAATAGGACCTGTGACACTATTTAAATTCTTAGCTACATAATGAGTATTTACATGGCTTTATCTCACGTTTCTCCAGGATTGGTGGGTTAGCACTCCAGCTGTGGGGGGCCTACTGTATCTGTCCAGATGTACTACAACTGGAATCTTTATACAGATGAGTCACAATGAGCGTGTCCATAGGAATAAGAGCAAGAGATTGCTGAATATGGTTTTGAAGAAGTAAGCAGAAACTATAACTTAAGTATCCAAGTCTGAGTTTTCAGTTTGTGTTAGGCTGGAGGCATCTGGAGTTCCTGGGTACCCATTGTCACATGAAAACCAAAGAATGGAACCAGTGATTTTGAAACATTCATCCAAAGGCTAATTTTAGGACTTAAAATACCGGTTAGTTGTGATGTGAGAGGGGTGTTGAGAGCGCTTGGAAGATGAAGGACTTGTGATATTTTAGGCTCGTGAGATCGCTGTAGGAGGTGCAATTATTGTAGACTGGAATTTGACAAAGGGTTAAATGGTGGCTGTAAATGACAGAGCTGCAGTGGAAGAGCTGCAGACATATATAGTCACTACACGGAGCTCTGAATCAATACTGTGTTTAGACTCCCCTTTTGCCTGCTGTAGCAAACCTCTTTACAGTTTATAGAACTTTTCATTCGCTAAGCAACTCATGAAGCTTATCGAAGCGGCTTCACAGGGAGGTCAGGACATGCCTAGAGATGACAGGGCGTTGGTGCACAACGGTTGGTTGCATGGAGAGCATACATTATCTCATACACACAATGCTACACTGTCATGCTCTCACTAACATATGGACATCAGACTCCGCCACGCCGCCTACTAAGTGCTGCCCCGCACCACAAACCCTAATAGAGTGTTTGAAGAGCCGCGCCTCCCGGTTGCATCTGCTGTACGTGCTTTCCTTTATCGCTGGATCACAGCTCCACCTTAATGCAGCATAGACTGTCCATCTGGTGGGTTGATGTTAGTCCCGTCTTTAATGACCATGTGCAGTTTACACACATGCACCACTGACACGTGACTCTCTTCAGTAGGCTACTTGTTGTGTTTCTGATCTTCATGACCCACTGTAAGTCTACAGTCCAACAGGCATGCCAGATAATAAGGAAAAAGAACATATTACTAATAAAATATAGCCATTAATCAGCACTGGAGCAAACGCTCGAACCATTTGGCAATGAGAGTATCTTCCTGAAAGGATGTTATATGATAAATAGCATATTTTACTTAACAACAGCACTTGAACTCATTTGAACAGTCTCCAACTGTGTCTCCTGATCAAAAACAACCAAATATTGTGAAATAATGTGACTCTTATATAATTCTGGGTAATAATCAAGATCTAGGAATTCCAGCTGTATTCTGGGCAAGATCATTTCAGTGGGTTTTAATTTGAGTAAGCAGGAAGCAAATATTAGAAATAATCTTGTATAAAAATGAAAATGTTGTTAAATGATTGAGTTGCCTGGTTACCGCTTTGGGTCAAGCAGCTGAAGACTACACGAACCATTTGACACCCTGACAAGACAGCTGACAACAGAAAGAGGACCATAGTGATGATGGCATCTTAAAGCTGTTCAAGAGAAAATACGCCCTGTTAATGTAGTTCCTGGTTACACCTGATTACAAGTCATGCCGTTAATAAGATGCGTAAAGCTGTTTAGATACGAATACACACACAGTGCAGTGAGGCCACGTTAGGATCCAGTCACTGAAGCCAACATTCAAAGGCTGTCGTGTAGTGTGCATGCAAATGTTTCCCACAGGCCACATATAGTTAACTATGTAGTGTGCGCATAGAGGAGCACAACAGAGCACAGCACTTCTTTACACCACGCACACAAGAAGTGTTTTGAAACTAGGACTTTTATTGACGTTCAAAATAGCAATTACCATGTTTTACCGGTAGCTCTTATCTCAAACATGAGAATATGAACAGGAATCAAACTCTCATTAAAAGTGACTGTCATGTGGTACTCTGTTCATTATGGCAGCACACCAGCATGGCGGGAGCTGCAGTGCACAAAGCACAAAGCAGAGGTACTTGGTGACACAATGGCAAGTCTTATTAGTTGATTAGTCTGCGAGCCAGACAGATTACGAGCTTTTTTCCTTCATATTCCATGGTGTGGTTTCCTTCTGGACAAATAACTCCTTTCAAATCCAGTTATTTGTATTGACATGGGAAACTTAGCATTTCTTAGCTAATATCTGACAGTTTGATTTGAAAAGGTCTCCAGTGTTGAACATCTTCCACTCTGGTCCTGTCTCTGCTGTGTCACAAACACAAGGTCAGTTCCTGCTGAAACCCGATGTTCCACTTCCTCATCTGGTCTTGAGCTTCCTGCTTTGAAAGGGCAGGAAGCTCACTATATGATGTCTTGCTCAATATGCTCCAGAGTGATAGCAGATGTTAATGTCATGACCAGTTCCAGTTTATTCATGTTTATCCGGTTTTATGCTCGACACAATTTCACAATCAATTTTATGAACCCCCACTGTGAAAGTTACATTATTCCAACGCTTCGTGTTGTCTAGACCTAATCAGTCTCTTAAATGGTTGGGGTGCTTAGCTGGAGGTGGCATGATTTATTGCTGCAACTGCAGAGCGTATCTCACATTCTCAGTAGTCTTCCAAGGGAGGTTGTCAGATAGCCAACTCATAACACTGCAGGTTTTCAGCTTCTCAGCTGGCTCTTGCTGTCAAGTTGGAGGAGCACTTGCACAATCCTTGGCTGTGATCACACAAGCCCACCCCTTGATTAAACACACCCAAATTAGCTATGTGGGGAACTTTTTGTCAACTCAGCCTGTTCCTCAGCAGCTGAGCATTTAGATCTGCGCTACTTAGCCCCCAACGTTAGGTTTAGGTGTATGCTATTGGGAAACCTCTGGTTTCAAAATCAACAAAATATTCTAATAGCTCCAGCTGATTCAAATTTTATGTTAACAGTAATTCCTCTAACAGTAAGTAACCGCTAGAAAGTTCAGTTTTCATCTAAATACATGAGGACTCAGTGATACTGTGCCATTTGACAAAAAAGCGCCTCTAAATGCCTAAAATTGGTGCATGTTAGGAATTCAAATTTCAGTTTATTACTTGGCAAAGAATGAGATATCACAAGGATGAATGATACATCCATCCTCTGGGGAACATAAAATATCCAGGGAGTCTCAAACTTTTCATAATTCCCACAGTAAATTGTAACTTGTCAATACTTTGATGATGATTGATAAAAAATCATGTAATTCTCTTTAGTCTTAGCTGTATGTCTTGAGGTTAAACTTACTTAGTGAACATGGTAAATAGGCTGTCACCTGGAAAACATCATCACATTAGCGTGCTACAGCAAAGTACAGCTTAATAGATGTAGCAAAACTTTAAGTCTTGTTGATTTGTGTTTGATTTGTTGCCAGGCGACTTCTTGAAATGCTGCTAGGAAGCATTGGGAGTTTTGGGGCCTCCAAGGGTTCAGTCATTAAGACATATAGTTCTGTTTTTGGTTAGGACCACCTCCCTCCATCAGTCACTATGCCTATGAAGACAAATACTTGGCACCCATCGAAAAGCAAACACTTAGGACGTACCAGTTTCCTTGGTGCTCTCAGCCATTTTTATGTGGTCTCTTTTTTGTCTGCATGGTTTCCTCTGAGTGCCACTAGAGGTCACAGCATGGGCCTCAGAGTCTTTGTCTTGCCCCATAATGGTTCTATTCTTCCACAGCAGCAAGGACTTCCAAATCTGCTAGACATAGGACACCATTGTGACTGAGGGGTAACATGAGGCAGATCCTGGAGACATGGAAGTGTCCATGGGTGTGCATGTAAAGTACGGTGTGTTGAATTAGTATTCAATATGACATTTATGTCAGATGGGAAGAAAT
Source organism: Microctenopoma stevenorrisi (assembly GCA_032270685.1). NCBI lineage: Eukaryota > Metazoa > Chordata > Actinopteri > Anabantiformes > Anabantidae > Microctenopoma > Microctenopoma stevenorrisi. The sequence continues at coordinate 9,182,832 of JAUMTR010000022.1, forward strand.
GAAACAGTTTTTACTGCCAGAAAACAGAAAAACAGAAACAGAGGGATGGGTCTTGCAGAACAGCAAGTGACTGAAGAGGAAAATAAAATGTTCTAACGGGCTCTCATTTTTTCCATGTAAAGTCATTCATAGGCAGGATGTACAAATTACACAGACCTGTGTCTGAGAAAAAAGGAGAGGCAAGTCACATTTCAGCTTAAGAAAGGAAATAGATTTAAGCTAGTGAAGGTTTAGGGTAAAGAAGGGGAGGTAGAATATGGAAAAGAGGCACGGTCAAGAAGTGGTTATAATCACAAGGGACTTATAATCTGTCAAAAAGTAAAAGCAGGGCTGGCTGACTGTTCTGAGTAGAAAACGTGAGGTAGCTGTAATCTGATCTTCGCTGTGGTGAGATCATACACAAGGCAGTCTCACAAAGAGAAGTCCACCCATAATCCTTAAACCTTTCTGTGGTTCGCTACATGCCTGCCAGCGTAAATATCACATAGACTTTTTCAGGAGTCCTAGATGGTTTTCACAGTTCAGTCCCATCTGCTTCTCTGCAGTAATTTGGGACGTATAGATTCTGTGTCTACTACTTATGATAATTAAATCAGTTAAGTGTGTATTAGCAGCTCTTCATGACTCTAATGAGAGAGAACAGTGCCGGACACGGGTCTTGGCACTCAGATTCTAATGAGTGAATGAGCTGCTTGTGTGTTTGCCCAGGCATACTGTGCATGATTGCGCTGAACTGCATAGCGTTGTGTGTGCAGTGTGTGACAGCTGTACATACGAGGCAGCTAGGAAAAAGTCACAGTTGACTCGAAGATCTCACACTCCACCCTTACCCCTCGAGAAGATGTCTGTTTTGATGATCTGAAAAGCTTTTTTACTTACAGATGCAGCCATGTCTTTATTGACAGGCATCTTCTCTTCTCTCTTTCAGTCTCCAGACCTGCTATGGACTTCAGATAACACCACTGGAGGTTCAGTCCTTGTCCCAAACTTCAGCCAGCCTCACAGCTTCCCACATTCAGACAGAATGGCAGATCCCACTGGGCTTAGCTCTGAAGGGGTGGGGGTTGATGTCTGTAGTTTGGAGATAGACAGAAATTACGACATCATCCCTTCCGTCATTTGCGCCATGTGTTGCCTGTTCGGCATCATCTACTGCTTCTTTGGTGAGGATCCCCTGCCCGCTCACAGACCTTGACGTACAGCAGGCAAAATTACACTTACTCTCATTGAATACATATGTGCCACTACATTAGCTCATCAAAGTCATGCACTGGGATAGTTGCTCCTTACCCTTCCTAATTGTACATTTCTCCCCTTTCAGGTTATCGCTGTTTTAAGGCTGTGATGTTCCTGTCAGGTCTGATGTTCGGCTCTGTCGTCATCTTCTTGCTGTGCCACAAAGAGCACGTGTTGGACACCCAGCTGAGCGTCGAGGCCAGCGCAGGCATCGGCCTTGGTATAGGCCTGCTGTGCGGTCTGGTCACTATGCTGGTGCGAAGCGTCGGCCTGTTCATGACTGGCCTGTTGCTGGGCCTTCTTCTGGCCCTTGCTGCCCTGCTGGTTACTCATCAGTTCTACACGCCAACCACAGTCTGGGTGCCCCTGGGGGCTCTTCTAGGAACAGGCATGCTGTTTGCCGTGCTGACACTGCAGTGGCAAAAACTCTTCACCATTCTCTCTACAGCTGTGTTCGGGGCAGCTATCATGACAGTGTGTGCTGATTACTTTGTGGAGATGCTGGCACTGGGAAACCATGTATATGAATGCTTGCGCCTGACAACCGGGCCACCTCTGTGCTGGTACAGCTGGGTCATCTTAGGCATCTGGCCAACTCTCAGCCTCGTAGGAGTACTAGTCCAATGGAAATTGACGGATAATAGCTTCTCGCACACTGAGGGTAAAAATATTTTAACTTTTAACATGGATGTAAAAAAACTCTTCTCTGTGACAATTTGGTGTATTCTTGTAGAAACAAGAATACACCAAAATCCTTGTCTTAAAAGTCCTTAAAATGTGAAATTAACAACTTATTTATTTATAATATGTGTGTGTGTATAGAAAGGTTTATGCCATATTAACAGTTTCATGACAAGATTCAATTAAAAGTGATTTAAAACAAAATCACTGTCAATAAAAAAGCAGAACTCTGTAGAAAAATAGGTGAATTTATCAATCACTAGGTTGAAAAATCAGTGATCAATAGTATTGAACCACATGTTGCCACGTAGAATCATGCATAGGGTGTGTAGAATGACCTCTGTTGCTCTCGTAAGAAGCGTGAAATATAACATGAAGGATTTTTACTTTAACCTTTTATCTACATCCAAATATTTTTTCCTTTGGGTTTTACGAGCATACTTTTTTTCATGGCTTTGAACTTCTCTTCTTATCCTTACAGTTGTTATTAGTCGGAGACAGAAGAGAGTCCAACTGATGCGAATTCGAGAGAAGGACGCCAAGAAACGACAGCAGGCAGGTGGGCAGGATGGCACATACCGTCGTAAACCCACCCCAGTGAAACGTTACGCTGGGGATCTACTGGCACCGGTCAGTGTCACCCAACATGACGTGTGCTGTAGATGATGATTGTTGTGTTTTAATGGCATTAATTGTGCTCATGAGCAAAGCCAAAACACATCCACTCACTGTATCTCTAGTTTGTTTTCAAGTCGAGAAACAGCACTTTTTCTGTTTCTCTCACGCATTTCTCCCCTCTCTTCCTCATAGAGCTATCTGCAAAGTCTGCGGGACAGACAGACGGGCACAGGAACTTCCCTTAGCAGCACTGGCACTGTCAACCACACTATGATTGACTTGGACTACGACACTGGCTCCACTGTGCCCCTCACAACAACGACCCCAGTCGTCGGTGTCTGAGCAACACAGTGATGAGAAGGGACTTATTGCTCTTCAACAGTGTGTCCCTAGTGTAGAGTAGAACCTGTAGACTGCTCCAGCTAAGGATTGAACCCTTGAGGAGGTTTCAGTCCTAAGGGTTCATTGAACAAGCGCTGCTTTTTGGAAAGAAGGAAGGGGTGTCAAGCTCCTGTTTGGTGAACGCTATAACCACTGCAACCACTGTGTTTCTGTGAGAAACACCAAAGACAGATACTAACAAAGCAAGGTCTTCCATTTCCTCCTTTGTTTAATAAATACCTAACAGCAAGTACGAGCCTCAAAATTAGATGAAAGTCAATAGGACAAAGCTGTTTCTTTGACATTACATGTACTGTAGTTACAAAAGTTAAAGTGTTAATTCCTGCCTTCACGTTTAACTTTTTTTGTTTGTGTGTGTAAATTGCCGAGTGTGGTGAGCGAGGACATGTAGATGGATACATGTGACAACGTGAAGCAAAACAAGTGATGCAACAAAAGAACAGTTTGTATTTAAAAGCTATTCACAGCAGCTTTTATCAGAATCTTTTGGTGCAGCACTCTAATTATTCTGTGACTTTTGTTTTGGTCAGAATACCGTAGGCAAACAATATACACTAGACTGTTGTGGAGTGAACGTTTTATAATTTATTTTACATAAATTACCTGGTAGTGGTGAAAAATGGACAAAAAACAAAAACAAAGCATGTTTGTTGTTAATTTGTAGATTTTTTAATAATTATCCACATTTTTGCAGGACCTCGTTACCTGACTTTGTACATACCTGTTGATAGAAATTTCAAATATAAATAAACGTGTTTGATACAAGAAGAGCTTTTACTCATTGGTAGAGTGAGATCAATTGCAATGTTTGTCTCTTCAGGCTCTTAGCAACACTGGCAGCATTACTCACCAGATTTTTCATAGACAATAAAGAGGTCATGGGGAGGATTTCCTACTCTGCAATTGGTTGGGGTTGCCATGGAGCCCCGAAGGGTTTTTTTTTGCAGACAAACACAATGCAGAACAGACCAACCTTTCATCATAGTGAAGATGAAATATTTTTCTATCCTTTTTATGGGAATTTGAGCCACTTTTCTGGTGACAAGACCTCAGCAGTCAGAAATCCTGTTTTAATGCTGACATTATGTTTGGTACAAAATACATTTTCACATAAAAAAAAAAAAAATCAGGACACAGTTTTATGCCATGTGACTTCTCACAAACCAATTTTGTTAAGTAACATTTAGAAGAACTAAACATTGGTTTAAGAAGTGGGTTTGACAAAATGTTAATCAGAAAGTGTGCACTCCCTTCATCAGATTACATTTTGCTGAAAGTATTACGACACATAATCCAACACATATGTTAGAGAGAAAAACACAAGGCCTCCCTTGATTTTTCCCTGAGATCACACAAAAGCTTACATAATTCTCTCAGTCACAAAAACACCAATTTAGTGCTCAAGAAATAAGCCTCACAAAATCACCCTGCTTTGTGGAGAAGGAATAGCAGGGCTCAAGTCCAGTGAAGTAAAATGAATTCCCCCATTATTTATTAGTTATTTCTAGTATATGATCATCCACAAATGATCACAAGTAGTGGAAGAAGTATTGATATCATTTCCTTAGTCAGTAAAAGTAGGAAAACCACAGAAATACTTGGTTACAAGTAAAAATCTGTTCAAAATGCAACCTACAGTAAGGAAAAGTAGCTGTTTAAAAATATTTTAACTACCAAATATGCAGAAGCAATCATTTCACATCAGCAAATATTATACCACTTGATTACAATGCATAATTAACTTTGTTCAACAAATCAACAATCAAGTTCTTATTATTATAATTAGTTCACCATTTTCATGTCATCTGGTTACAACGTTGGTTTGATGACCACATCATTTAGATCTATTCATTCTAATTTTAATTATTACACAGTATTCAGTAACTTGTGAATTTTACCCTAAAGGTATAATATATAATATGATTCCATTGTGTTTTGTATTCCAATACTGTTGAGCATTGCTGTTGAGGTTGTGAGGTTGTCAGTGCTCCTGTACTGAAAAAACAACGCCCCTGCTGTAGACCACTTGGTGCCTGCTGCCCCCTGACGTTCTGCTCCTAGCACTGCATCCAGCGCTCCTTCTTGCTCAGTGGGTATCCCTTGTCAACTCTCAGCAGCTCGTTCACTCGCCAGTACTCATCTCCCTTGAAGAAGAAGATCTTGCCATTGGTCCAGGTGAATACTGCATCTGGGCTGGATGGCACCCCGGAGAAGAGCATGGACAGTGGTTTTGGGTAGAGACTTAAGTCCATGTACCTCAGCTCATCCCACTGCCAGTGCTCCGAACCCTAAAACACGTCAACAGCAAAAGAATTAAAGAAAGAGTTGTATGCTATATTGCTGCTGATCTCAGTGTTTTCAAAGATACCTTAATGAAGACCAGCTTCTTGTTCTTCTCCAGGTACAGGGCTGCATCAATATTAGGAGGGATTCGTGTCACCTCTTTGGGGTAACCGTAATCCAACAGGAACCTCGTATACCGCCACACTTTTTTGCCTTGGAGAAAAAACATTGTAAACATTTATATAAATCTTGGAGAATATAAGTTTCAGAGAGGAAGTACTAGATAATCAACGTACCTTTAAAAAAGAACGTCTTGTTGGTTCTTTGAGAGTGCACAGCTGCATTCAGGTTTCCAGGCAGTTTCCGCCACAGCTTGTTGATTTTAATTGGTGTATTGTGTCCCAGATCAGAGATTGTCCACACGTAATCTCCACTGAAAGCAAAGGTTTTACTCCATGGACCTGATGGAACATACAGTGAGGTCAGTCTCACTCTATGTGTTGTACAACAAGCAAAGTATGTGTGTTAAAGAAAATATTCATTCAGTGTACTGACAAGGATTAAGGAGAATCACCATCATTGTTGATTGTTGCTGATTCGAGTCACATCATTCTGTTCAAGTGCGGATGTGAAAAGGCCATGTGCCAACTCAGACACGGTATAACTTACCTAACATGATAGCATCCAGCGTGGCAGTGCATGGGTCGGGGATGATCGTAGTGTCATGGCTGCTGTCTGTGTGACTGTCTGGATCTGTTGGACTGGCTAAAGTGCTGGTGACACGTTTGCCTATAAAGCAGGAGAGGTTACAGGTTTTAGGATGAGTGCTTTCCTTTTTTTTAACTAAATCCAATAATAATAGAGAGTAAGATGGTTCAGTTGGGAACTTGGAAACAAAAATAGATTTTTTTTCAGTTTTTCCTCCAGCACAGTTTCCAATACCATCAGACTATTGATTATGTCTGCTGGGCAACAAAACAGAGACATCATCTGCTGTATGTAGGAGCACATGTTGATATACAGAAATTCACAAAAACTGACCATCAGTATTACGTTGACGGTAATGTTCTGGTGTCAACACGGTCATCTCGTTGGACTTTATTGATACACTCACCGTACAGCGCCTGAACGCCCCTCACATCATCGAAATGCAGCTGGAAGTTGGTGCGGTAACCAGAGTAGACGGGCGCCATCAGAGCACTTCTGAACTGAGAGTGACCCAAGCCAAGGGCATGACCAATTTCATGGGCAGCAACAATACGGAGATTAGTACCATAATATGTTCCCTCTGTCCAGAACTCATCCTCATCAAAATGTACAATGCCCGATTCTGGTGACTCAGCATGGGCCAGTACATGACCTGCCAGTGGTACAAATACACATTTTAAATTGGTGTTTCCAGGAGACACTGGGCCCAATAATCTGTGTTTAACAGGGAAAACACATCTACTGTATGTTCACAGAGAAAACTCACCCCGGCCATCAAACGGGACAGAGCAATAGCCATCTTTCCTGTGGAAGGAGATCTTTATGTCAGCTCTGCCATAGTCAACCTCTCTGAAAGTCAAAGCAGCCTCATCGCTCCAGTACTTGAAGGCAGAGTGGATGGCTGCCCTGACCTCTGTCTTCTTCATGTCAGGTGTGTAGTTGTAGATGCGATAGGTCAGACTCTTCTTTCTCCAATGACCTGAAATAGAGAAATCCACCTTCTAAGTCACCAAATAGGTAGGATCACATCCACTGGTGTTATCTTTCCTTATGTTCCTAAACACAGTTTAAGAGATTTAATAAGCCATTTGACTTAATGATTCAAACCAATGCTTCTGTTTATATTTAGATGTTTCCTAGGAGTTAAAATCAGTATCAGTATCAGTTAGTATTAAGGGTTTCTGAAAAATACAAATTAACTACATTACTAATGTTTGATGATTATAGGCCTCTGTAAATGTTTCTTTAAAAGATAGTTTCAATACAATAGTCATGTTTAATATTAACAATGCTCACACTATATTTTAGATTAGACTTTGATGTAATAAAAAATCTGTTTCTCTTTATAAAACACACATTTCTGCATGTAGTGTATTTACAACCAATAATGCTGAAACTTTGCGACTCACCCATTCTTCTGTATTTGTGGAATTTCTTGTTGAAGGGGTCCTCCATGCCACAGCGGGGCTGTCTCATCACCGTCAGGGTAGCTTCATCTAATTCTCCAGTAGGTGGCAGATCATTGACCCTCTGGAAGACACTGGAAACAAAGGGAGACTCAACATCTGCAAACGAATTTCACAAAGGAAGGACTGTTCTTGTTGAGTCCTTGTGTGAGGTTTTCTGTGTCTTGTGTGACTGCGGTCGTGATGCTAGCAATTTCCTCTGGGATGAATAAAGTGTCCTGGCTGGTGCCTCCAAACTGCAAAACTCCTCAATGGAGGAGTAAAGGGGAGGACTGACAATGATCATAATCACTGTTTATGTTACATTTATGTTTTGTTCTCCATTGCACTACATTCCACCCCAGACTATTTTGACCTGTTTCATTATCTTATTGAGTTTTTGGTGGTGATTCTTTTCTTGTTGTAGTTCTTATTTATTTTGAACTGAGAGCAGCTGTAACGAAGCAAAATAAATGTCCCTCTGGTATTTATAAAGTTATTTGAATGAATCCCTTATTATCAGTAGATATGGTGTATGTTACCTGAGAGCTTCGATAATCTCTTCCAGGTAATGAGGATGCAGTGGATCAGCAGGCTCATTCAGGTAGCCATACTTGCTTAAATATGCCTGTAAATGTACAAGTAGAATTATGTTCTTGTTAGAAGTAGGGCAAATGTTTTAACACAAAAACTAGAAGAGTCAGTATTTACTAATCAGTAAGAAAGTTGTTAAGGTTTTAAATTATAGAGCCATCTTACCGTTGCTTCATTTAACTCTGCCCACTGCACCACGGCGCACGATGCTCCACTAAGGTTGAGCGCCAGAAGCAGCACCAGCAGCCCTGAGTAGTCCATAAGTTTTCTGTCCCAAATGTGCAGACTGAAGGTGGAACAGTGTTCAGCAGAGCCCCACGTCCGACTCTGTTTTTTCTCTGAGCGCTGCAGCAGTTTTTTTAAGCGAGTGCATGAGTCAGCCCTGTGGCTATGATGACCCACCTCTGAAGAATGAGGATTACAAGAGCGGCTAGTTGATCTGCAGCCAACATGTCTGCTGTTAAATTTTACAGCTGTTCGTAGAAGATGGGGTCCTCTGTTAAGGCCTAGTAAGTATTAACTAAGTAAACGAACCCTCAACCCCTTTACTTTTAAACAAGTACAGTACTTTTAAATACTTGTGCTTGAACAAGATTACATTATTATTATTACTCTTTTTAAAAAAAGGGATTATCCAATATCAACTGGACTTGTTTGGTTCCTTGACGACACTTCACACTTCCATTCCAGAATGAAACCCTTTTTTGACATAGTAATAATAATAATACATACAAAAGTTAGAGCATATATATGTTTGAAGTTTAGATTTAAAGACCTCTACAGAGTGAAAGTGTCTGATGTAAGGTTTTTTCCAAAGGAGGGAGGGGGTTGCTGTAAACATTAAGTAATGTGTTAGTTAACATTAGTGAATGATTACAAGATGCATTAGTTAACTCAACTTACCTTTTCGCTAATTCTTAATACTGTATTAAGTACTGTTAATGAATGTACCTTTTTAATATGTTATCGTGCTTAGTGTTATATGGATGAATATTTGCCAACACCAGTCTCGGTGAAACTGATTTCAATGTTAAAGTAGCACTAAATGGCAAAACAGCTGGTGACAAGATGTCAAGAAGCACAAAGTTCTGGCGTCAGAGAAACCACACAGACAAAAACTCGACACACTGACTGACACCAAATGTTAGTCTTCGTATGCCAACTGTACCTAAATCCAAATTTTCAAGGTGAGAGGAGGAATAACTTATTTTATATGTAAGCACTATTTTCATGTGATGTGACCCATCCCATCTCAGAGGCTGAAAAAGTCATTCAGACAGATTCCGAATTACAGCCCTAGTTACTCACATTATTGGGTTGGGCTACATGTTTCACAGTCTTTTTTCCACCTACATGTGGCAGATTCCTCACGCTATTACAACCGACCACACGAAACGAAGGAATTAAATAGAATCTGTTGTGCATTTGCCACAAATGTGATACAGGTCTCTGTATTTGCTGACCGAGAGAGCAGAGAGTGTTGAAGTCAGCTTTATGAGTTGTCATAGCTGTCAAATGTGTTGTGACGGTATTACTAAGAATGAGCGGGAACAGAAGTGAAAGGAACAGAAAGGGGAACAATAATCAAGTGGGAGTACAGGAAATGCGTTTTGGGATGAGGCTGATATAAAAATTAGGCACGTACACACACACACACACACACACAAACACAGGAAAGTTAGATGAATCTGTGTCTGAAACTAAAACCGAGGAGCATTATATTATCAATAGAACCTTGAGCCTTTAGATGCTTTTGTTGTGATTTTGCACTAAAATGAACTGAACTGAATTAAATGTCTGGTCTGAGCACAGAGGATCTCATTTTCTAATTGATCTCCTAAGACGCTGTGAATAGTACACGTAGTGACGCTGGATTAGACTCATCCCCGTGTCATAACCAAACAGATTCTTACAACCTGTGGTAACTACAAAAAGTTATAAACATGTTAAATGCAACTCTGCTTACGGCAATTTTAGTCACATATGAGTCAGATTTAAAAAAAAAAAAGTTTATAAGAAACACGACGGCCAAATATCTTTCCACTTCGTAAATCCATTCGTGATAGTACTAAACAAATGTGAATGTGACCTTTTTCATGCATGGGAAATACTGGAATATCCTGTTCTTTGATCTAAAAAGTCAGAGAAAACAGCAGGCAGAATGTCCTCATCCCTTTAACCCTACTGAGGGCTAAAACTTTTCTCAGGAAGTCATATGTGTGTATTGTAGATTTGTTTTCAGTTTCTTTCTATATCATTATTCGTCCTAAGAGGACATCTCACCTCCTCCATCCTTGCTCATGTCCTTTTCCTCCTTTGTTGTCAGAAAACTGAGTCAGTACAAAACCTGTTTCCTCTGAACACTGAAGAATCACAGCGTGATATGCCAGAAGAAAATAACTTTAGACTTTTCATCTGAATTGAACTGGTCCAGTATAATACGTTTAGAACCAGCGTGTAACGGTTATGTCTCGAACAGAAAATGCAGTTCAAACTTTATTTTTTTGCATAATTATCAAGATGTTGGGGAATTATTTACTCTCAGTTTCAGACTTTAAAGTCGTCCTCAAACTTGGAGGATGACATGAGAGAATGCATTGACGTGCCCATTGTCTAGAGACGTAGGACATCAGACATTAAACCACAATGTGGCTGCTAAGTGATCATTTTGCAGGCGTGTGCACAACTTTGTCAATCTTCTTCTCTGTGTCTGCTTTGTGTCTCACTGATGTCATTGCAGCCAACTGGCCTGTTCAGTAATCATCACGTCCTCAACACATCATTTGGATCTGGATCAAACCACACAATTTATCACCGACATGTACTGTTTGTAGCATGATCTTTTAGATATCCTGATTTGTGACATCACATCCTGAACAGCTACAGAAGTAAGGGGGATGTTGATGTTTTTACTGGATCTGCACACTGTAAGTTAATAATGTGCTTGAACCAGTAAATGACTCATAATGTACAACCTATAAAAAATAGACCAGTGTAAATAAATAGGTTTTACTTAAACGTTGGGAATGTTTAACATACAGTAATTCACCAGTGGGGAATAATGTTATTAACAAAGCTGAATAACACACACTGTTGTGCTGTAACGGTATTATTTTAGTCTTACTTCCACAGACAAAACAAGAGTCAGCAGGAACTGTATGAGTAAATAAGAGCTCTTTATTCATCATCTCTGATGATCCAGATACATCCTACACAACGCAGTCCCAGTACCACTAGCCTGCCCGGCATGGCATGAATTCAGTAGCTTTGACAGACGCACCTTTCATTAATATGACTCCGAAGGTTTAACAGCAAAAGGACTGCATAGCTCCCTGACGTCTTCTTGAAGAAAAGATGTGCGTTTCAATCACGCTCTAAAAACAGGCAGATGTTTAGCTTCATGATTTACATGTTACGTAATACTCCTCTCTCTTCTTGCAGAGAGATCAATTACTGCTGATTTAGAATCAGGATTGTTGCAGGTTGGCTGTGTCACAAAACGCTCTCCGTGTGCTCGTATATAGAGCACAAAGCTCCATACAAACCTGAGTTGCATCTGTGAAACATGCTGCAGTCCCAAAGCCTGTGTGTGCTTTATCAAAACAAGAACACGGGAGAGGGTAACACCTCTCATTTGCTGGTTAAAAACAAACACTGATGATAATTACTGACAGTACCTTCTGGTAATTTTTCTTCAAGATAATAAAACTGATATTTAACGATCCTCACAATCATTTATGAGCAAAGCCACAGCTGTAGAAACAAATACTTGTGTTTTCCACCTATAAAGTAACAAAGTAAATGTCATGCAACTTCATTTCCCTGCATTTAAAGTAACTACAAAAAAATACTATGGTATTATTCTGTTAGATTTCACACGATTAATTAATGTTTACATTATTAATCATGAATTTATTTATCCCGCCAATAGTGATGAAAATAAATCACAAAGACTCAGAATGAACTAAATGACTTAAGACTAAAGTGCAACGTGAATCACCGGATAAAACATTTTGGTTTAGGCAACGTACATGTTAAAAATATTTGTTTGTTGTAATACAACATGTTGTTTGTGCTCCGTCTCTCGTGACTCTGTTTTTAGGCACAAATCAGTGAGCCTATCCCTCACTCTCATCATCCCTGATCTTCACCTTCACCCTGTGCCAGGCGTTACTCAGGACTCCCCTCAGGTTCCAGATGGGAGCAACTGTGTCCGGCTGCATGTTGTAACCGTTGTCAACTGCCTTGCAAACTATCTCCAGCTCTCGAGTCTCGGGAGGAAGGGGAGTCGTTATCTCCCACAACTTCCAGGCCCAAGCTTGTCCTAATGGGGGCGAAGGGTCAGGATCGTCTTCCTGGTCACTGCTCCTCAGCCGGGCCACATGCCACGTCTTCCCTCCATCCAGGGAAACATCAACGCGTATCACCTCTCGGCCCCCACCGCTCCAGGCGTAGCCCTTCACAGTTATTTCTTCTGCGCTGCTGTAAATTGCAGATCCATCTTTGGGCGTGGTGATGGCAGACTGGACGGGCAGCTCCTGGATGGCTGGAGCAGACTTGTAGTCCACGGTGTCCCAGTCTGTTCCAGGAGAGAAACCTTTGTAGTCGTTCTGCTGCCAGTGACTGCTGCTCTCCTCTGTACTGACTATGATCTTCCCCAGCCACTTCACATTACGTGCGCCTACTATGCCTGGCACCACGACGCGCACAGGGAAGCCGTGGTCGGCAGGAAGATCCGCGCCATTCATTTCATAAGCCAGCAGCACATCACCTCCCTCGCTCACTGCCTTGTGCAGGGCAATGGAAGCACCGTAGTTAGTCCCCGTCATATCTTTGTCCAGTCCTTCAAACTGGACGTGATGAGCCCAATGAGCTACCTCTGGCCCGTAGCCAGCTGCCAGTAGCACGTCTCTAAGTTTGGCTCCGCCCCATGTGGCGTTACTGATTGCAGCGATTCCCCAATTCAGTCCTTTCACCTGCTTGACCTTATTCATCTCAGACCGTCGGTTACCTGCGCACTGCAGTGTGGCAGTGACAGTGTGTTTAGGGAAGCGGGTCTTCAACTCTTCTAAAGACAGTGTCAGCGTTCCTCCAGGGAGTCCCTCCACGTTGAGCTGATAGGAAGCTGGGTCCACGCGGGGAACTGGAAAGTGGTTTCTTTTAAAGAAGAAAGCAGAAGGGGTGATGTAGCTGTCAGAGAGGATCTCAGGAGGTGGTTCAGCATTGAACGGCTTGAGGCTGTTGACATTCAGGACAGGGTGACGCCCAGGGTCAGAAGAGTAGGGGTCAGACGATTTCACACTCTCCTGCTTCTTCACATCTTCTGCACTGAGCTCACCAATCTTGTATTAAACAAAGACAAAAAGGTTTTAGCTTAAGCTTTACATATTTTAACAGAATATTTAGTTTAATCTCTAATCACTGAAATACAAATTCAAAGGAAAAAAAAAAAAGACCTTAGAGAAGAAAAAAAAAAAAAAAAAAAACCTGCATTTTTCTTTCTGGCCACTTGGGGGAGTTCCGGGATTTAGCCTACAGATGTTTCCTCCCGCAGTGTACAGTACAGTAGCACTAGACTTTCTCATGTGTCTTCACATAATCAAATATGAGAGAGACAATATAAAATAAAGTTTACCTAAGAATAAATCCAACTAAGATCCCTGCTTAGCAGCTGCTGTAGGTACTAACTTGATTTCTATACTGAACAGATATAGACGTTATGACGCTGAAATGCATAAAAACAAACTCAAATGCTAAATGTTTTTTGTTTTTCATAGCTCCAGGTCATGGGTTTTGTCATTTTTACTGAGCGTACGTCAGTAGCAGGTCAAACGACCAAAAACTATGACTCAAGTTTATGAGGCATGATCTGAGTTTAAGTATGATTATCTGACCTTTCCGTGTTTCTGGTATGACCTGTTTTTAGCTACAGTATGTTACTCAGTTTCAAAGTTATTACAGTTTTTCCATCGCGAGCAAAACCAAAAATTGTGCAAAGTGCTGCTGCACTCCAATTATGCCACTGTAAAATTTCTAATGGAAGTCTGTAAAGTTTGACACTTTGACGGGAAATCCTGCTGAATGTTTTTAACTGTCACACACAAGCTTTTAAACTTGGTTTCTGTGATTCCAGCTGAATATAATCTCAGCTTTGCACTACGCCCTGTTCAATGGAACCTGTTCAAACCACAAGTCCAGCTAACATCTGCTGCTGTAGATGTTTTCAGACTCCATTGGTTTCATAGTAAATAGTAAGTTTCTGTTATTGAATACTTTTGGGGTTTTTTACCCACGAGAGTTTGTTTTTTTCATTTGACTTTTTCTGGATAACTCTGTGTGTCCATTTATTTGAATTAAAAACAACTATTTATTTTAATGCACAGGTAAACTCTTCACACATTTTTTTAAACCAAGAGCGTGCCCACCTTATATTCTGAGAGAATTTGCAGCACATGTTCCTGGCTGTGTACAGCATACAACGCCCAGAAGGGTTCAAGGGCCCCGCCTGCCGCCAGCAAGATTTTATCCCCACCAGGGTGCAAGGCCACAAACTCAGTGATGTCATAGACGCCGCCTCTGTAAGTGACCCACACGCCATCTTTTGGAGAGCGGTGCTTTGTGACTTCTTCCTGGCTAAAGATGGGCGATGCAGAGGACCTCTCTGTGGTCTGCACTTTTCTGGTCTCTGCTTGCTCACCCTACACAGCAGAGAAGACAACTGATGTTAGTGCACTGTGTGCCACCCAGCAGCAGCATGTACCTACTGAGCTTTTTAAATCACTGAATGACAACTGGACAGATTGTGGAAGCCTCTGAAGTAAATACACGAGTTATACCACTACTACTACACAAAGTCCTGCAGCTCAGCTGTGTTAATTATTCACACTTTTATACACCGCAGAACAGCTACACATCTGACTGTTTTCTCACTGTGCATCAGAGAGCTTGATGAATCATTCAGCACAAAGTTGTAAAATCAGAGTTTTGTTTTACAATGAAGGTAAAAAAGCGTCCACAAAGACACACTGGTATAGAAAATACACTGTGGAATTAATGACAAAAACTACATGATGACCTATTTAGGATGCTGCAAAAACATTTTTGCATCTTTAATTAGTCTGTGGAAAAAGCATCCAAACTTCCAGTGACCTTTGTTCTCGATGTATGATCACGATTTGTATGCACGGAGAAATTAATGTAATGTGACAAATAAGCTGCAACAGGTCACTGCCCTCACTTAGTAAAACAATAAAAGGGTGTGACTAAGATGAAACACTACAAATTATCCTTTCCTAAATGTTTTTGTGAATGTTTGACTGTTTACACTGGCCACATAATATAATACAATATTTCTATATGCGAGACTGGGACACACTATGCTGTTGATTTAGAGCAGAACTTTGACATCAACACATCATTCTTGATATATGTTACATAACAAATTATGACAAATCTTTCAGTCTCTTTCCCACAGAAGTATTGTTAATAATGTTTATTTCTTATATTATTTGTTATTCTAGTCAATATAATGTCAAACATGAAAATAAGACAAATTTAAATTAACAGTTAAAACATGTGCAGTTGATATAATTTAGCCCTGACACAAAAGCAAATCAAACATTGACTCATTATAGATCTTATCTCCTCCTAACCTGGTGGTGGTGGAGGCTATAAGCCAGCACAGCCCCTGTGCCAGCCAGCAGTCCAGCCAGAGCATGCGTCCAGCTGGGACTGTGGGCGTGCTGGTATGATCTCTGGTCTCCACTGCTGCTGCAGCGACGAAGTACACACGTTGCCAGAGCAGGTGCCCACTGATACCTATGTAATATGAAAACAGAAACAATGGAATTAATGGGAATCAAATTTTCACTTTGTACATTGAACTGAAACCATTCTATCTTCAGTAAATCTGTATGTTTATGTACAACTATAGCATTGGGGGCACATTAGGCTCTAGCATCCTGTATTAAGCTGAGACCTTTGACTGGGTGCAGCTCAGCACAGACAAAACTTAGTTTCTCATAAACCACCAGGTGTTAATACCTCTGACAAATGTAATTTTGTTACAGCAGCTGTACCTTTGAGTGCTGAGGGGGCCGGATCGAGTCAGGCTTTGGACACATCTGAGAAGCAGCATTGCATTGATGTTCTAGGGAGAAAGGAAAGTGAATAATTTTATAGTGATAAAACACAATAAAGGAAACTAAATTTTCTGTTAAAACAATTGTAACAGTCAAATACAGCATGTTCAATTTAAATCATTTATTTTGCCAAGTTGACATTTTATTTCATACTCATATTATTTTCATACTGTCCACAGACTACTGTGCCTTTTACTAGCATCTGTTGCTAAAGAATCAACCAACCTGCAAAAGATGCTGTGATGTCCTGTAACATTGTCAGATTGTGCTGCATTTAGTTAAATAATTATACTCCACACACAATTTCACTGGGTAAGGGGGGTGCGTGCCCTCATCATTTCTCTAAATCCTATTTTTGCTCCCTTCACTATTATTATCTTTTATAATTATAAGTGTCTCTGAACCTTGAACTCCACAGTCCAGATGAGACTTTAACAAATTGTCTTTATCAGCAGCAATGGTTGTTGAGTTGTTAGTGTCCAGGTTTTTGATTCACAGGTTATAAAAAGTCTGCCCCACCTTGTTGCTCAAAAACCTTTGGAAACACCTATCTTTGCTCTGCTGCCAGGCTGTTCTGAGAGTTTGACTTCACCAGGTCTGTTGACAGAAACTGAACAATCAGATAAGTTTTGAAGCATATTTCCAGTAAAAACATTCAAAGCTGTTGCACACTGCAGTTTTAAGTGGGGCTGTGTAGCAGATGGTTACGCTCCTTTTTTCTAAAAGTCAAACTATGGCTTTAACAGGAGATGACACACAAGCCTCACTAACCGACTGGTTTCCACGTGTCCATTTTATGTACAGCAGTGCTTCCCAATATTTGTTTAGTGGCTCCTTAAAATGAAATCTGGTGAACCTGTGACCACTTTTATGACACAAAGTATAACGTGGGTGTCCTGAGTATCTGAGCTGTATTACTGCATCTCAGATTGCTCCAATCAAGTGATATCTAGGAATAACTATTATTATTTCACATTAGATTAAATTAGAAATGATGACAGTCGACTTTAAAAGAATAACATCTTCTTTTTATCTAGTTAATCATCCTGTGTCCCTCAGTTTCACCTTTGATCCTTCTGTGGGGTCCTCCTCAGATGAAACATTGACCAGCTGGATAATGTGTATTTTCACATCCGTTTTTGCAAATATCACTGTTAAATAATCTTTATAGTTATGACAAGAAATGTTTTACCGGTGGAACATGGATACTGTGTGTTAAAGACCTGGAACAGTTCTACTAATTAAAGGGCTGTGCTTTAGGTCACTCTTCTCTTACCACAAAAGTGTTTCTGCATTCCAGTAAAAGTCTGCACAGCATAAAAGTAACAAAACTAAATGAAATGTATTAGAAGTACTATTATTATTATAAACCTTTTGAAGCTGTCTTGATATTTTAACAATAAGAAAAGTTACGACTTAGTGTCGTCTCAAGCCTGGAAGAAGGAACTTCAAGCTTTAACATCTCTGAGTAGAGCCCACACCTTAAGAAAAAGGAGCTGCCTAACTCAAGGGTTCAAAGTTTACATTCACTCTATATTTACATAGAAAATCACACCAAAATTAACATCACAGTGCTGCTGTGCCCAAAACAATCAGTATGGAGGAAGGCTAAATAGCTAGCTGCTTAATTAAAAAAGCATTAGCTGTACATCTCATAAAATAACAGGCGTCTATCCTTTATCAATCAATTACACCTGTCTTATCACTGCCGCCACTAAGATTACTAGAAGTTATCACAAACCAGTAGCAAGCCTCTATGGAACAACTGAGCTTTATGTTCCAGGCGTTTAAGGGTAAAAGAGCCTTTGCTGTCTTTTTCTTACTCTGAAGCCATATGCTGTCAAAGCTGAATTGAAATAATGATCCCAATGTGCAAAAAAACAACCAAAACCCACCTGTTAATTAACAAAGTCACAGTATAATATATAGTATAATATAATAACTGAATACAGCGTATATATGCACAAGTGACATGATTTCTTATTTTTCAGGAAGTCATATTTTAAAAAAAATTGACATTTGTTAAATCAATGTGTTTGTGTGTGTATTCATGGTTCACAATAGCATAAAACTTAGTTTACAGAATATTTAAGAGCATTTCAGTTTTCTGCAGTCTTTCTAATGTGACCCATACTGTTAGGTTTTCCCTGCCTCTATAAAAGGGCTGTGAGATAGAAAACACACGTTAAACAACTGTTTGGGACCAAAATATTTCCAGGAACTTTCATGGTACAGTAGAGCTGTGTGAGCTGGAGGTTTACTGACTGACAGGCAAACATTTCAAATGAATTAAAAGCAATTACACTCGGTCTACACCCATTACAACAAAATGACAAAAAGAAAACATTATTTTAGAGATGTTAAACATATTAGAAGTGCAAAAAGTAAAGGGTTCTGTGTCTGTTTTCATGAGGGGTGAAAACTTCATTAAAACATTGAATTATCCTACAATGTGTGGTTAACGCAGCGTGAGTGTAAACACAATCCACACAATCAATCCAGACGTAAATAACAGTACTGTCGGTGATAGTTTTAACATACGTGAGCAAACAGAGTTAGCCTTAAATCTGACACTAACGTTACAACATCACCACCACCCTAACAGCTAACTTAGCTAACACGCCGGTTAGCAAGCTGTCCGCCCACAGCCACGGTGTCCGACTTCACCCACTCTTTCACAAGTGCTCATAAACATTTCATACACTCATGTTCACGCCAGTTTCTTCATCTAAACTGAGACAAAGTACTCACTAGTGCAGTATCAGCCCGCTGCTTGTTCCCAGATGCTCCACGACGCACTGCTCGGGGGAAACGACGCAGCACAAACACTGACCGAGGGGCGTTCAAGGCCACTGGTAAAGTTAATTCTCTTATCTCTAGACGTGGTGTGCCCACCTAAAGTCTCTCTAAAGAACACGCAAGTAAAGTATCACAGGTCAGAACATACTTAGGTTACAGCTTCTTAACACTTTGTCGTGAATTAATTTCTGAATGAACACATCCTAATACACGTAATGGGGGCATTTACCTCCAGAAAGAGGGATGGGAAAAAAGATGTGTGCAACATTTTTAATTATTAAGTGTTATTTATGTATTTACATTGATATTTATAACTGCTCTGCTACGAAGATACGAGCTTGTGTTCCAGTTATCAATCTTTACAGACAAACACTGAACGCGCAGCATGTCACTTTGACTTTTGATTGATTGATTGAAATCTTTATTTGAACATAGGACAATAAAAAAAACAAAAAAAACAATAACCCTAAATGGTAACATATGAAGAAATGTATATCTGACATGTATATGTAAAATAAACAAGAAAAACAATAAGTCTTTGTCCAAAAGGAGTGGGAAGAATCCTGTGCTTATTTAATCCCACCACCTAGTCCTAGGTTACAAGATTTCCTAAGCAAGAGCTCTCATCTCTTTTTAACATCATTTATCTACATCATTTCAAATTTATTCAATAAAATATTATTTCTATTAAGATTAAGCATCATGCATTTATACATCATATTATATATATCGTTACATTATTTACAAGTTAATATGATAATGAAAATAGTGTTAAAGATGATATAGAAATACATTATATTAATAATAGTGACAATTCGCTAATAATGACAACAATATAAATTACATAAATTCAGATGACATTATTATAGTTCACAAAAATAATAATTAAATGTCATTAAACTCCATTTTTATATGTATAGTTTCAGTAAACATTGAGTAGTACAGGGTTAGGTTACTTTTTGGAGATAACCATGACCTGGATGACTGAGAACCTTCACAGATACAGGTACTAAAGGTTTGAATGGGTAAAGCGTTTTTGGGGACTGGAGAGAGAGAGATATAGAAGAGCATATTCTTTCTATCTCTTAGATAAATCTCAGCTCAGACAGTGCTGTACACAATTGCACGATGAGCAGGAATCTGAATAACTCTTGTACATTGTACAGATCTTTCATGGTTAAGCCTCTGTCCGTTTAACAGGATATAGGAACATTTTTAACTAAATGAATCTAAAAAGAAGACTTTAATGCCAGTGAAAATCTACTTCATTCATCTCACAGTTCGGATTCAGCTCCTTCTCTCACTTTTCCTCTGATGTGTTTCCTGCTCAAAGTGTGGCAGCCTGAAATGAAATTAACATGAGAAGTGCAGTAAAGCAAAATAAATAGGACTGGATTTGTGTAAACTGCGACTGGGGGTTGTCCATCTGTGCCTTGTTTAAACTTTGCTAGTGTGATTCATATCATGTTTGGAAATCCAGCGAAAACATAACCCGTTGCACCGAGTTAGAGATGAGTTGCCATGGCAACAGCAATCACCCGGCTCGTCTGTCTATGTTATGTGTTTCCAACCCGTATGTTATATTTTACAGAGCGTCCCAATGATATTTTCTGTATTGGGGTAATGCTATATGTAGTTAGTGTGGATTTCCTAAACGTCCAGGTAATATGTCCCTAATGCCCTGTGACATGTTGAGATTGGTGAAAAACACTTGTGAATGGGCAAACAAAACACTCCCCTAGCTCAGAAAGAAAGGAGAGCTCTAGCTCTGTCAGACATGTTCACATATAAAACAGAGACAACACTCAGGCCACAATCAAACTTCACACACACCTTTAATAAATATTACTTTTAGGAGGTAATGTGTATTTGTTACGCAGTCTGTCTCTTCATGTGCCGGAGCTATAAATGTCTTAATATCTGTCTTTTTCAATGGCCTCATACTTAATTGACATAAGTGATCATTATCAAGAAGCATAAGGAGTATGAAAAGATCCTTATAGAACACATGCAGAGACATTATGTGTGGTGCATTTCTGCTCTCTGGGAAAGTTGCTTGTTGAAAGCTAGAAATATCACACAATCATTGTAGATTTTCAGTTTTTGGAAACTTAACACTGGCCTATAATAAGAAATTCATGAAATCATATTCACAACTTTAATATTTTGAAAAAGGCTTTACTACAGAATTTAAATACAATATTCTGAACAACTGGAAAACAATGCTCTAATGAGTGTCTACTTTACAACATAAAAAATGTCCGAGCACAAAGTAAAACCAGTTACTGTTTCCACCAGGATTTAGTTGCTTAGCATATTCACATTTCAGGTTGACATGACTGCTGTCATCCCAGTTCTTGGCAACACCGCAGCCCTTTGTAAGAAATGTTAACCCATCCAGTGAAGAGACTGGTCCGTTTGTCTGCCGACATGTTTGACGTTCACTGCTGTGTCATCTTGGCTGATTCAGCTTTTATTAGTGAGATGAGTTCCAGGTTAATTAGAAACACAAAGCGAAGACCTGCAATCTGAAGAAACAGACACAGTTTCAGTCAGTGCCCATTCTAATACATACGGTATGACTGGATAAGCCCCCCCCACACACCTCCACCACTGAGTTGTTGTTAAGTTTCCACTTGTTGCCGGACAGGACTGGTCGGCCATCTATGTAAATGGGTCGTCTGCCCTCATTGGCAATGAAGAAGTCTCCATTATTCTTCAGTTTAATAATTCCTGTAAACACAGACAGTGTGACCAATCCTTGTTAGATTGTGATATAATTATCTGATGCTCACTTGATAGCATAGTGATTGTAATTCACTTTTCTCTCAGCAGTATCTCCAGTTCATCAAACGTTTCTGTTCTTCTGTTTCCATTCTACAGCTTTTATCAGTAGAACATCATTTTGTTATTTTTACATTACAGACTAATAATCACCTTGTTTTCTTGATATTTTCCAGGCAGGTCCCTCTAGTGACAGATCCACATCTATCTGCTTGTCCTTGGTCGCCCTGCCCAACGTAATCTGTCAACATTAATACAAACAGGTGAAACGTTTCCTTCTGTTTTCTTCTCAAAAATACAACGACTCATCATTCTTCACTGTAACAAGTGTCTAAAAGATTACTTACCTCTCGTGATCTCATGAGGTAGCGTACCATTCGTCCTCGTAACGCTGCCAGTGTCTGGTTGTCAAAGTCTGGCATGCTCATCCCTGGTCACAAAAATAAAATTTATCAAACAGGACTCCTCAAAATAAACACTGAGATTACACAATGAGTAAAGCTTACCTGTGATATTATCCACAAGGACCTGCCAGCGAGGCAACTCCTGCTCTAACTGCCTGATCTCCTTTTTCTGGTGGCGATCAGAAATCATCAGTTCTGCGGGAGAAGAGAAGAACAGTTAGCATTTATTTTTTTAACAGTGACAACAAAACCCATTAAAAAATTAAATCTAATGCATAACCTTAACAAAAACAACTTGGACAATAACTAAACTATGCTTTGTTATGTGGTGAAATGTCCGTTGAAGTGTCTGAGCTTGCTCCTCCAGTCACATTGATTGTAACTTAAGACAATTTGTATTCAACAACTTGTTTCTTCACTGTGGACAACATACAGACCACCATTACTAGATGTCCATGAAGAATAAAAGAAATGGACTTGAAAAAATTAGTTGCTTTCTACAATAGAAAAATAACAGCAACAAAAGTCACTAAACATTCATTAGCCAGATTTTTCATTTTTTCATTGATTCTATATCTGCTTTGGACTATATCTGTTTTGGACTCCATCTTACTGGGCATGGACGACAAAAAACAGCTTAACTTTCATGAATTCTTACCATGTTCCAAAACCTCATCTCTGCTCTCCCTGTGTGAAAAGAATCAAACAAAAACCTAATCAATGAAAAGTCATGTAGAAGGAAATTAGATTTTTTTAATCCAACACACACACAGAGCACAAATGACGATTGGGTCCCCCCCCCCCCCCCAACAGTGCTATTATGTCCATAAATGATTATTTTTCAGTTTTTATATTACAACACGTAGAAACACAAGCAGTGGTTTATTGGCTGCTTTCTTTTAGCTAATAAATTATGTAGTAATGGCCATAATATTACTTCCAAAACAACAAATTTTACGGTGTGCTAACCCGTTTTTACAGTACTGCACATGGACTCTTTTTAGCAGCAAAAACATAAAATACAGTACATTTTGAAAATGTTGTATAATTAGTAAATAGTCTTACTTTAACTTTACATCATCAATCATCTGCTCAGCATCTGAGAAGTTGAGGACCTGGTCACCTTTAGGGAGAGGCTGAACTGCAAAACACAACCAAAACAACCAAGACAATTAACTATAGAACTACTCACTTTTTTAAAATATAGTACATACTGTATTTTATTCAGTAAAAGTCTACTGTCTAGTTTTTAGAAAGGTATGGTCTATTGCTTATCCAACTATTTCACAGAGACACAGTCAACTGTCAAAAGTCACACACGATGTGCAAAAGAACAATAAAACTAGGACGACATTGACAACTATGGGGTAAAATAAATTAGGTAATCAGACAAAAATGTAAATCTGAGTGCTATTTCAGTTTGATTAGGGAATTCGCAAATTGTACATTAAGATCATATCATTCAAAATATAATGATCTCTTTAAGCAACTTAGTTTCCTGTATGTCTGACTACACTGCTTGGGTGGGTGTGTTATTTTCTGTAATGCAACCTCCCTATGGTTCATTCTGAGTCACATAAAAAAAGAGTCTGACCTGTCCTAAGTACATTTTGTAATGCTAGAGTTTCAACACACACTACATGCTACATATCAAAGGGGTACATATCACATATGAAATACTACATATCAAAGGGGTTCTGTTTAGTATCAATGCTTGTCAAAGACTGTTACTGCACAAGTAAACACACACCTGCTAGCTTTGACAATAAACACCATTCAGTTGTTGTTGTGTCATGTTTACTAAGAGATGCGAGGAATGCCTTTAACTCACCACTCTGGTCATCTAGTAGGTAGTACTGTTTCAGAAGCTGCCAGTGCACCAACAGACTCTTGGGAGTACGAGATGGGTGAAAGACACCAGGGTGTTTGCTCAGAAGCTCTTGGAACACATCCAGTTTGGGTTGACTAGTCTGTTTGGTGATAAAGATGAGGACAAAAGCACAGCAAGTAGTATTTTGGACAACAGACATTTGAACTGAACTGAAATATTGGACAGCAAACATCTGATATTTAAAAATAAAACATCTGACTGCTACATATATATATAGTCAAAAGAAATTATTTTATATTTAAATTCCCAAAGCCTGAATATGAAATTTAAACAAAGAAATTAAGCTAAACGTGCTGAGACATCTATTGATATCTTTAGTCACAGAGAAATCTTACTGCTTGACACCAATACCTGACATATACTGGTCATTTATTCCCAACTTATCTATTCACATACTGAACTGATCTTGGCCAGCAGTGTCTCCTCGTTCTGACTGAAGAGAGCTTTGCTTTGAATGGCTGCAATGGCTTCTGGGTGAAGCTGTCGCATGGCCTGCCATGCCAACCTATCAGACAGACGGAGAGACTGAGATTAAAATTTAATTAAAACTTAGGGATGTTACAAATATTAAATACAGAAAGGAGCAGGTAAAATTTCCCTGTGCTTACTTTGAGATGACCGGGTCATAAAGCAGAGCATACCACCTCTCTTTAATTTCTCGCAAAGTGAAGCGACAACTGAACTTGACTCCCAGGTGAACAGATGTTAAGTCTGTTGTCTAGAGACACATATAGACAAAAACAAGATAGGCAGGGAGCTTAAACATCCAACAAGTTGAGTTATTTCTTAAACAGCACTTTTTGAAAAATGATTAATTTATTTCCGGAACTTACCTGCAAAACTGCATTTATTAGCAGCAGGTCATCTGTGGGTTTCCATCGACCTAGATCTTTAGTTATATGTAAAGGCTGCTTGCTTTTCTTCACTCTTTTGGTGATAGGTGCAGGGTTTATCATCATGGTGAGAGGTGGAGTAAGAACAGCACCTGATTTTGCCACCTAAAAGAAAGAGCATTAAAAGGTACAAAAAACATCACAATAAAATCTATATAATTTCTATTATCTACAGATTTCCTAGAGAACGTGAGATTTTTTCCACATACCTTTTTTTTCTCACCAGATGAGGGTTCACTTCCTGAACAGCGGACAGGCTCTATGACAGGAGGGCCTTTGACTCTACTGGATGATTTCACAAGGCTGCTTTCCACCAGCTCATCATCAAACTTTTTCCTCTTAATTGACCTAATGATGACAGTAATATTTATAAAACAATTAAGCACTTAAACCACTGTCATATACACTAAAACATCTCTATTAATTTTCCTGTCTTATACATATAAATCTATAAAACTGTGCTAATATAGAAATTGATTGGCAGCACAGTATACAAGAAATTATATCAAACCTGGAGGAACTTCTGCGTTTGGGAACACCACTCCCAAATGCTTGCGTCGCTGTCCGTTTCACATCTTTTACACCAAGAGACTCTTCATCCTCTGACCGACTCTGAGCACCAGCTACCGTCATAGATGCACCAACCACAGCGTCACCTGCTTGCATCTGTTAAGTCACAACATGACAAGACATCAAGACATTCCTGAGTAGGTATTCTCAAAGAGCTGCAGAGTGCATGAATCACAGATTTTAAACTATTCCAGGCATGATATTGATATCTAAACAGATTTTTGAAACTGGTCATTTCAATTGTGTAACTTTGAGATATGCAGTTGGACTTAAGGAGCGTTTCACATTGACATAAAGCAAATAACTTAGCGGAAAGGCTTGATGAGCTGTGTCCATTCGTGTTGTTAACGACATATTAATACATTTTTGGTGCTGAACATCTTAATAACACAGTAAAACAACGTGACCTTTCAGCCTAATGCATAAACAAACGGTAGGAATTACACCGTCATTATTTCGTTCAAAATAATACTCCACTTTTAAGCAGAAACCACTTTCAGCTACCGTTAGGTTGTGTTTTTGTTTTTGCAGTTAACGTTGGCTAACTGCTAGTCTCAGGGGAAGGGACGGACTGATAAAGGACGCCTTTTGTTTACATGTAACGTTAGCTATTTGCTCACTCACTTTGTGTCTATGTGTAATACTTACTGATCACAGTCTTGTATGAAGTTAGTAACTGGTTAGCCCAGACAAAATTAAACCATGATTTGCTTATTTAGCTAGGCAATTCGAGCCAATAAACGCTGATTTGTTCTTGCTAACTAGCATTAGCTTAGCTATTACAACGTTCTTATGGTACTTTAGCCGGATTATTAGCAAGCTAATACAACTAGCTTTCCGGTCCCCGCACTCACCTTTCTTTGTTATTTTGCTTCGTCGTGGGGTCTGATCCGTTAACCAGTGTCTATGTAGAATATAAATATACCTTTTATCAATTCCTTGTTTGCTTGCTACATGGCTAACTGGCAACATGTATTTGACGTATGTCTGTTAGCATTAGCATCGTTGCTGTACTAGCTGTTTTCTTCCTTTGAGCTAAATTGAGATTTTATGACCCACGTCCGCCACCTTCTGGAAGGGAGTCTGAAACTGCATCTCTATAAATCTACTACCAGACGTAGCCAGGTAATTTAAACTGTGTTATATTGAATTTCAGTTGTTTTAGTAATTGTGTGACTTTGTTGTAATAGTATAACTATTTTCTGCCCCTGTTAGTATTACAATTGCTGATACTAGTCTTTGTGGCCCCAGTCAACTAAAATCTAAATCCACTTGGTGGCAGATGAACAACATTAAAGCAACTATTATGTATGTATGTGTAACGAATATATGGAATACATTAATATGCAAAAAGAAAAGATTAATAAATTGAATTCACCAATTTTAATCTAACTCCCTATGTGTCTTCCTAATTTTTAATAATCCAAAACCACATACAGCATCATATATTTTATTTTTTATTTTTTCACTGCTCAGTCCCTCAATGTCAAATGTTAATAGGTGTACACAACAGTGCTACATTAAATGCTTTTATGTTCACAGAGACCATTCATATTTAACAAATCTTTTTTTTTTTGCAATTTTTTTTCTCTGTGATGATGTTATATTTTGAATTTCATTTTTCATGTTTAACAGCAAGACTATTGTTTTGAGGCTGCTCTTCAGGTTTAGGTTAAACATGGCTGCTACCCATCTAAAGAACAGTCAGATGATGTGATGAGAAAGGTAGTCCAAGGGTTTGGACCCAAGTATTGATCCACAGCTGCTACACTACAGTAACTTTGATACTCAGTGTTTCTTGGAAGTTAATGCGTACGTGCTTAATGCATGTTCGCTGGTAGCAAAAAAAATAATGTCAACATGGTGGACAGATGTTTAACTTGAAATATTTTATTCATATTTATAGAAGCCGCGTTAAATTAAAATAAATACAGAGTTCAAATACCAAAGTATACAGTTTACAAATGATGGTGTATTGCATAGCAGTATATTTACACATTACGATATTTAAAGACAGATAAACTTGCATTGGGCCTCATGTTGTATTGTGGCAGACAACTATACAACACAAACAGATTTATGAAGCCTGAGTGCAGAGTATCCTGTGGATTTTAGTAGCACCAAGTATTGATCCACAGCTGCTGCACTACAGTAACAGTAATTTGTACATAGAAATCATTTCAATAGCTGCCATTGTTTTAGAAAAAGATCACTAAAAGTCACTAAACTTTACTCATCATAGGCACCTATGCACTCTCACAGTGGCTCAGGCTTCAGATTGGAAATATTGTCTCCATGCTGTCTGACAAGCATAGAGAGATGTGTATTATGACTTTGTATACTGGAATAACATATATTTACAGAAACACTTGCATAGGAGATTGCTGATACTGCTGTATGTACTGTAGATAAAGGGTAAAGAGTAAAGACAATAACAATTCCCAATTAGATTTATGAAGAGTTATCAGATAAGGCTTCAAATACTGACAAAATTGTGTCACATTGCAGGAAATGTAACATAGTCTGATTCACTTAGAAATGAAGGGCTGTTGAAATATATTGAAGATCACTGCCTTGCTCTTGGCCTCTGTGCAAATAAGTGCTTACTGGTGATTTTACGTTTTTAACCCAGTATTAAATATGGAGTTATGCCGCTCCCAGTGCAAAGCCGCAGAGATGAGCCATCATTCTTCATTTATCGGAACCTCTCCACATGTCAGCCTCCGGGAACAAGGTTACAGGTACTGACAGCTTTGGTCTTTGTTATGTCAAAGGCTAAAGGTCCGCTCTGATAGAATCTGTTCAGTGCTGCAGGTTCATGGTTCTTGTGATAACACCACTTGCTAGTGCCCCCGTTGGAGAGAGACTCACTTTTACCTCCATGTAACTGATCAGTTCAGGAGAGCGGGTCATCGTTCAATGAACTGGAGGTTAATGATATTTTCAGGAACTAGAAGAGTCCGTGTCATTGGCTTCACGGAAACCCCTTCTGGGTCGGGTTTGACCTCGAATTCTATTAGGATCTAAAAAGAGCAGAAACAGATTTACTACAGTGGGATTTAAAAGGACAAAATAAACGCTCAAAAGGTTTATTATAAACGTTGTAAGCGTTGTAAGTGTTGAGTAGATTAAGTCACACAGAAGCTTTCGGTTTTTGGCATAATTCCAAGTAAAGGTGCAGCAAGAAGACTTGTCAGAAATGCTACAGCATCTAATCTGTGCAAATGCAACATAAAACAAAGTTCCATTAAATCTGTTCACGTCCAACCAACTCACCCTAGCGAGAGCAAGGTACAGCTCCAACTCCGCGATACGACGGCCTATGCAGCTGCGCTTTCCCACCCCGAACGGCACAGAGGCATACGGGTTATTAGCGTTGTCCTTCTTCAACCATCGCTGAGGATGAAATTCATTTGGATCTGAAAACAGTGCTGGGTCCCGTGATGTTGCAAAATGGCAAAGGGTAATCAGAGTCTGGATAAAACAAAATTCATGTTTAAATATGTGGAACACACACACAGGGCATCCAAAACATACTGAAGTTCCTCCTATTGAGTCCACATGTGATTAGCCAGCTTTGTTAAGCCACAAATATGAAAATATGAATGACATCATAGACACTCACATTTTTAGGGATGATGTAGTCTCCAACCTGAATGTCTTGGTCAGGTATCACCCTTGCATTAGCAGGAATAACAGGATACAGCCTGGAAACAGTTCAACAATGGAAGCACAGGTTAAATTGCATCTAAACACAAATGCACTCAAGACAAAAATGTAAGTTTAACTTGTTTTTAATTATACCTGAGCACTTCTTTGATTGTAGCCTTCAGGAGTGGCATGCGAGCCACATCTGCTGCCTCCGGTATTCTTCGGCCCTCCAGGACATTCAACACCTCGTCCCGCAGCGAGGCCTGCACCTCAGGGTGGCGAGACAGCTCATACAAGGACCAGGACATTGTGCTGGAGATCTGAAATCACCCAGGGCAAAAAAAGGTTTAACGACTGACAACGGGAATCGGGGCACAAACAGGACAGAGGCGTTGTTCTTACTGTGTCAACTCCTGCAAGAAGAAGCTCTGTGACGTTGCTGTAGACAGTCTTCATGGGCAGCCTGGTTTGGGACAGGAAGTAGGTGAGATAACGGCCCTCCACCTTCTCTCCACTGGCCAACTTCTGTGCTTCAGCCTTCATACGCTGGTCGATGTGACCTTTTGCTGCAGGCACAGATAATATGAGCCATTATGACATTATGAAATTACCGTCAGTTGAGATCAAACGTCTTCTTAAAAACTATGTAAAACCACACATTGATTACCTGCTGAGTGTATCTTAAACTCGGTCACAAATTTGGGGAAAATGTGTATCGCATTAGATTCAGTTTGGATGATCTTGTAGTGCGTGAGGGTTAAGGACTTTAATCTCCTGCTTTCTGATCCGGTTTGGACCAGTGTGATTATTTTAAATATGTCAGATCTGGATCAGTCTTCATATACTGTAAGGGTTTAACGACAACCCTGTGCTGTGTAGAAAACAGCAGCCAGTGAGAATAAATTATTTTAATTCTCACTGGCTATAATATTGAATGAATGAATTATTTCATAATTATCGCCGTCAGAGTTATTATTTCCAAGTAGGCATATTAGCACATACGCTGGCTCCAAACTAAAATGCTCAGGAGCCTACCAAAGTCAAACATGTAGTCCCAGCACTGACAGAAGACGTTCCAGGGTTTAGGGAACAGCTGGTGCAACCAGCTTGGCATAGCCATCGTAGGAAGTGTCATCACAAACATGGTGTTGATGGACTGGATGAAACGCTCTGTCTCTTCAGGGACAACCGGATCCAGGCAACCAATCCTGGATTCAAACAACACTGAGGAAATGCCTGTGAGAAAACACGAAAAGGATATAATGTAAATTATATTATACTTATTACCCACAAGTTTTATGACAATATTAAATTAACAATAACAACATGGGCGTAGGGAACTGAGGACATAACATACTGCAAAATGAAAAAAAAACTTATTGTACCGAAAGCATAATAACCTGATGACAACTAGAATTTCAAAGTGTGGCTGACATACAGAAATTGCTCAGTATTTTTGTCTGGTTCTTGTGGAAAAAACGACACAGGGGATAAATTTTTTTGCAGTAATATCTATTGTTATTTAATAGATAATTACAAACTTCAGTTAACTGTACCAATATCCAGTCTAGTTCTTGGACAACGTAATCATTTTGCCGAATGTTTGAGAACTACCCATGCAACCGCAGACCCGCTGGATTGAAACAGTGTTTAGTCTGAGAAAATCTGAGAGAGGAAAATAAATGAATGTAGCTCTTTCTTAACTCATCACATGCTTTGAGGCAGAGAGGTTAAACATTTTCTTCTGATGTACGCATGAGTTTATCTGTGGTTAACGTGAGTTGACTCCAGGCCAAAATGATGAAACATGCCAAAAATCAGTTTGTAGCCAAAGACAGAGAAAGTGTTGGACTGCAAACACTTTTAATATGCCTCCTGCGTGCGCTTGACCCTAATTACCAATGTTTACATGATATGTTACATCCCACAGGGCTGCATGGCAGGATATGAAACCTTACCCTCGAGGCCGAAGCGATAGAACTCGCTGGCGATGTCAGTGACGAGGCCCTGAGGGCGTCTGCTGAGACGTAGTTTGGTAATGAGGTCGCTGACCACACTGTTCAGGGTTTTATCATAGGCTTCCACTGCCTTTGGCCGCAACATGTGCTTCCCCAGGAGACTTCTCACAGCCTGCCACTCCTCCCCCTCACTAAAAATACACACACACACACACACACACACACACACACACACAATGAAAATTACTGATGACTAATACTTTTAATGATAATAGATTTTTTGAGATTACTCTAAGGAGAAGTCACAGACACTGAAAACTGATACAAAGCTGCAAAAAGCTGCCGTAAACCAAATTACATGCAACACTTACGATGTCAGAAGTCCACAGTGATGTCCTCTCAGTTTCCTGTAATCCTTCCAGGAGGACAGTTCAGAGCGCATGGGGTGCTGGCCCTCCTGCTTCATCACCTGCTGAATGAGCGCCGGATCAGCCACATGAACGGTCAGGATGGGGCCAAACCTCGCCTTCCACATGGGGCCATAGCGCTGCACTCCTTCCAGCTGGAACATGAAAAAGAGTTTAGACCTTTTAAAAATTCTGCAGGCAAAGAGATAACTGACATGTTCAGATGAACTCCTAGTTTGAAGCCAACTGCAGAAACGAAGAGTTCTTCAGTCAGCTAGTTCTGAGGTCATGACACATAACATCAGCCATTTCTTCTTGGCAGATAGATGATAGATCAACTAATTACAAAAGCTTCAATAATCCTGGTGTTTATATTAAAATTACAATAGTCTCTCTTTGCTGTTAGTTCACTTGGTTGTTGGATCTTCTCTGTGCACTAAAGCGTTTTCTCCCTTTTATTCCACATGGAAATCTCCCGTGCACATACTGGGAGAATAGATCATTTTGTGTGTCCCCTACTAATACTACGTCTTCCTGTGCATTGAAAACAGAATCATACCTGTAACTCGTGCAGCCGCGACAGCCCTCGTTTGGCGAACAAGTCCCAGACGAAGCTGGGCACCGATGGTCCGGGCATGTCGTCCAGAGTCTTTACTGCCGGCCACTTGGTCCCCTCAGCACCAACAGATGTCCCCTCAGCCCACCTCTCCATCCATTTGACCAGGGGGAAGGCGGTGCGGCCGGACACTCGAAGAGCTTGTTGCAGCATCTTTCTCAATAAGATCATGGAGCGATGGCCAGACTCTTCTCTTTGGGCTGTCTCTGCTCATTTTGTAGTCCCAGCTGCAGGCTGTATTTATAAGGCGTAACCTGCTCCTTGAACCCCAACAAATACAGCTGTAAATTGAGCTCTTCTTTGGGCCAATCATAGTCGCAAACGCAGGCTCCGCCCCGCCTGGATGAGACTGCGAAGGCGTGAGCAGCGAGGAAGGTGTGTCCAATCAGAGGGCTGAGCTCGGACCATCCCAGAGACAGCACACGTGGAGGTCCTGGATAAATGGTAGTTCAGTTGTCTGCTACTCGTCAGACTTATCGGACCCCATGAGAAGCACTTTGCTCCTTCATTCTCCAGCACACCGACATATCTAGTATGTTCACGCACTTGTGCAAACTGTGGTTTGTGTGCTTAAAAGACCCCTCACCCCCAAGGCCAATGTTGGTATAGATCCCGATAATCTAAAAGGGGAAACCAGATCCATTTGACTGAGATAAGAGACACTATGGAGACTAGTTTCGCCCTAAAAAGCTGAAACAAAGATCCTGGTGTCACAACCTCTGGTTTGGTCATACTTTCTACTAGCATCCATACGTGTAATCTAACTTCTTATGAAGTCCCTAACAAATGCACTGGAAATAGAACAAAAGTCAGGGATAGCCTTGTCAAGACCTTGCGTTATTTACCCAGCTTGAAACAACAATTTTGCTGACTTAGTGGGTTTCCTAGTGCGAGAGAAAATCCTGACCTGATTTCATTTGTAATGGAAATTGTCCAAAGCACCATGTGTACGGACTGTGAAGTAACATCCCCAAGCCGGTACTCAGAATCTGCTTTGACGTTTGCTCTCGTATTTTGTTTGCTGTAATTAGAAATTGTATATTGCCCAGTTTCAGAGAAACAAAGCACTGTCTGGCAACCTGAGCTATAAAATAATGAGGCACAGGGAGTGTGTTTAAGTTTACTCAGGTGTATTTTTTAAATATATATTTATTTATTACAGGGCACGTTATTAGATTTTGCCTAGGCGGGATATAAAAACATGCAAAAAAGGGGTCTGTCTGTAGAGTCTGAAACACATTAAAAGTGCTTTAAATATGCTGAGTGAAACATAAATATGTCAGATTAAGAGCCTCAAACATGTCAGTCTGTTGGGGCTTAAAATGGTAATTTAAAAATAAACCAATAAATAAACAACACTATAGTAGTATTATAATGAACAATATCAACATATTCCAAAATAGTAAAAGCGACTGAGTAACAATTTGGTTTCACCCAAAAATAAAGAAATGCTTCGAACTATGTGTGTTCGATTTAATTATTCTTTATACTAGCTATAACTCCAATACAATGAATACAATGCCTTAACCATTTTAAATAATATGCCAGCCAAATGCTATTGTCATATAAATTTGTGCAGCCTGAAGGATAAAGTATTTACATGAAAAAGATTTGTTGTAGACCATCACACCACCATACTGTAGATTTTCCAAAGTATTACACGCCTGCTGCCCTCTGATGTTCAGACTCTGAGATGTTTTACTGCGCAAAACAGTGATAAAGAGAATTGTATTGCAAAAAAGTTCCAGCCATCCTGCTGCCAGGTAAAAGGGTCGCATATATTGTAGGACTGAGTGCAGAATGCTTAGGTCCTCTGGGAGCATAGTGTTTATTTTCTGGGCCAATCTTATGTGACACTCTGAAAATATGGTAAGTAAAGTGTGAATGATTTATTTAGGTGGGGACATGAGTGTCATGAGAATAACCTGACACTGCTGGTGGAGCCTGGATGTGATTATGTTTAATTAATTGAAAGGAAAATGTCATGAAGTATTTCTTGCAAAAACAAAATAAGAAACTTACTATGTGCACCTCGTGCTTTGTATTATTAGTCAGATATATTTTAAAATGTAATGTTCAAGATACATCTGCGACTGTCTACATTGCAAAGGCAGGAATAGGAGCCTTAGGACTTCACCTGGTCATGTCAGTCAGTTAGTAGATACATAACAAAGTGTGATGCTGAGGTATAAAGGCAATAGTGTAACATGGAGCAAAGATCAAACCCACTCTGTCAGACAATGTCTGTACACGAGACATGCATAGAAGGCTTCCTGATTCAGAGATGCTGAGTCATCTTCAAGGACACAAGATAAACACTGACCTCTGAAATTTACATGAACACATAAACAGCTGTCTGTCGTACCTCGAAGAGTAGTCTTACACAACACAGTGCAAACGAATGAAATCTAATATTTATTAGGATTGAAAGATATATTGGAATTCTTGGCTTTTTGCACATACCTGCACATCTTGCTTTGGCACAGGGGCTCAGAGGCTTGTGTTCAGTTTCTTGAACACAGTTTCACAAAGCTGACACAAATTAAACACTTACTCAATCCAGACATTTTTAATTAATCTCCCCCTGCCAGAGAAACAGGGGATTCATATTGATTATGAAAAACACTGTAAGAAATCCTGGGAGAGAATGATTTCTTTGTGCTCTCCTGCACTGGTGTGGCCCACTCGTAGCTCTTGGTATTGCCTCCTAGGAATCAACAAATTTTCACAAATTTTGTGTGATTTCCTATCTATTTGGGCCTAAAAAAACAACTTACAATAAAACTTTTTTAACCATATGTTTTGTTGTAATTTTACAGCATGTCCACTGTAGAGGACAACAGGGCGATTTCCATGTAAAAATATATATGAATTTAGATATGAAAAATATGAGCAGATTCTTTTAGAGTGACAGAAAGAACACATTCCGTTTGATAAAAACAATACAATTCTGTATTACTCTTCTGTTGCTTGTTACTTGCAAGGACAACAAAACATGCCTTTAGTGCAACAGTGAACGTTAATTCATAGAAGACTAGTATTTTTGCTTTTCTTCTTCCTCTGGACATTTTAGCTGTGATGATCCTGGAAGCATGTTTTCTTTTTAGTTATGCAGAGGAGCATGTCTTGCCATTGCAGCTCTTGTTCCTTGTTGTTACATGATAATGAATTGAATTGAATACATTAGCCCAAAACTAAATAAACATACAAGTTAGTCCTGGCCCACAGAGCACGATGACTTTCCTGCTCTGACTCGGTCTCATTCTCCTGCATCCTCTTCCTCTCCTTCTTCATCACCATCTTCGCCTATCACAGGCTGGTACTCATCCTCCTCCTTTTCCTCATCTGACAGCTCCAAATCTGAAATTCTGTAAAGAATCCTCTCTGCCTCCCTTTTTGTGTGCAGTCTGTAAATACATTAAAATGGTCCTGGTGTCCACTACAGTTGACATTCATTAAGTGACTGTTATTTAAAAACAGAAATAATGAAACTGTTTTTAGATGTAAATATATTTTTATCAGCTAAATAGACCTAAATTGCTTCACTGGCACTGAGACGTTCCAAAACACAGCTGAAATGTTTAGCCACTTCAGCTGAAAATGAATTCATACTACCGCCACTTTATCAAATGAAGTTGAACTACCGGTTTGATCTTGTATACAATGCTATGTGCAGAGTTTCAGGTGGG
The DNA here is from genome assembly GCA_032270685.1 of Microctenopoma stevenorrisi. Lineage (NCBI taxonomy): Eukaryota > Metazoa > Chordata > Actinopteri > Anabantiformes > Anabantidae > Microctenopoma > Microctenopoma stevenorrisi. Next base: position 9,218,602 of record JAUMTR010000022.1, read on the forward strand.
TATTTATTGTTTCTAAGGAGGGTATTGCTGCCTATGTAACTCCACATAGAAAAGACTGCTTTCACATCTGTGAAATCTGTGCAGATGTAAGGGAAGGGAGCAAGGCAGCTGTGTGCTTATCTGAACCAACTGATGCTCAACATATGTGAGTGTGAGTCTGCTTGTGATTTCACTCTGTGAATGATACTGCAATCTGCAAGTGAAGCTCTGACTACTCCTCTTACAACTAAAGTAAATCTACTCTAAAGGCTATGGTTCCTAAACTCAGTTCTCAGGCCTTCTTGCACTTGTTTTACAGCTATCCCACTGCTCATCACTTGAAACAGGTGTATCGTTCTGCTTCTGTCTGACCAAATACACCTGATCCAGCAGTGGGTACAGCAGGTATAGCTAGTACAGGGAGGCCTGAGGATCTGGCTTGGGAACCACCTTCCTATGGTAAGAATTTAAATAGGATTGTCCCACACTCCCAAACTCAATACATTACATTGTAATCTGCCTCATAAATTTGAAGATATCTTATGTACATATTGTAAAATCTAAACCAAAGTGAGTAAAGACTGTTGGGTTTTCTCTGTATAGTGATATATTGTGTAAGGTCTAAAACCTTACACTGTAAAGTGCCTTGAGATAACTTTTGTTGTAAAATGGCGCTATATAAATAAAATTGAATTGAATTAAATGGACAGTTACACAATAGACATTTGATGAAAGGTCAAGAAAAGAGTGACCCAGAGACAAACTCACTTTATCCATGATGTAAATAACAAAAGACTGAATGTCACACGTAGAAGTCTAGACATGACCTAACCACTTGGCACTGTGTCATATTTTGGTTATTTAAGCGAAGCTAACTTAAATAATGAAGTCATGAACAACAGGTGTTAACAGTTAGACAAGTCCACAGCTGCTTTTCACCTCCAAATAATTACTGGTGTCAATCAACGGCAAAGTTTACTTTGAAAGGTTTAGACAGATCACATTTCCAGCAACAGCCCTTGTTCAGTACACAAAATGCATGTACCGCAAAGAGCACTGTATCGATTCAACCCTGAGAACAACCCTAGTGACAGAAATGCTACTCTTTGTGCAGGGATTTTCCTTTCAAAGTTCAAGTTTTGTTCAAGGTTTTTTGTTGTGTCTGAACAGTTATAGACAAGTTTGAAACAATTTACACGTTTCAGTGCTTTAATAAGCTAAACTATGAGTGTATACAGCTAGCAGCTAGCAGCTAGCTAGAGTTGGGATGATTTGAACCAAGGGGCCGGGGTTAAGTTGTGCCAGTGGCACACGGAGAAGACACAAAAAAAGGGAAAGCAAAAGAATAAAGGCAGAAGAAAAACAGTGACAAAGTCCTGTCACTGTGAACTTTGCAGGTAAAAACCAAATCGTACAACTATGTTGGATTGCTTGAGAAGGTTGATGGTGTCAACATCAGTGCAAAGTTTCTACCATGAAGTACTGTTCTGCTCTTCATTTACAAAGACAATAATGATGGAGTCATCCCCAGAGAAGATAAGACACATAAGAATCTACCCACACTGTAAAACTCGGTTGTACAGCCAAAGTGGAGCAGAAACGTCTATTCCCTTACAGCATTGACAAATTGGATGTTACGTGCTAGGCCAGACCTGTGAACAGAACAGTCAATTTGGTTTTTGTTTGAATTTTATTTTATTCTGAATATGTTTTCATGTTTGATGTTGTAAAATAACTTTAAATAAACCTTTAATAAATAGTTTTGTATTTAATTTCTCAAGCTTTTATATAGCATTACAGATTCTGATATCAAAATGTGCTGTTTTACTTTAATAATTAATGGCACAATTTACCCCAAAGTATTCTCTTCAAAAGCACAACTTACACCGCACTGGGGGCAAGTTGTGTCACAAGACCACGTTTTTCAGAAAGCAATTCTAAATACTATATTTCAGATTCAAAGTAATTGTTCCCAGGGATGCACCACACTTGGAAATATATATTTTAGTTGTAAGCATTATGGTCATGGCCTTGCTTTAAAGTCACTTTAAATAAAAACTGGCACGACCCACCCACTCTCCCTTTACGTAAATTTATAATGATAATTTTGTCACATCTATACCAGAAATGGATGTTTACATTTCCCAAGCCATAATTGTTTGTACATAGCATGTTAGCTTAGCACAAAGACTGAAAACAAGGATAATCTGGTAACAAAGTCTATCTACCCGCATATTTTGAGATCATTAATGAATGTGTTAAATGTTTTGCAGTTACCTTTTATTAATCTGTCTAATTTATGATCGGAAGGCAAGTGAGCATACTTCTTCAATGTTTTGCTTTAACATTTGAGAACTGACGGAAAGGCGAGTGTAGTTTTACGCAAAGTCATCTGTAGTAATGAACAAGATGAAGAAAGGTAATAATGAATCATTGACAAAAATTTTAACACATTCTTTTTGTTATAACTTAATGGGTAAATGGTTAGGGGGTATTTAGATTATGTCTTAAAAGGGCTGGGGACAGCTGTCTCAGTAAACACGTTCAGCGGGGGATTAACCTTCGACCTCAATAACATTATGATGCAACAAATTCTTTGGGAATGAAGCAAAGGCAGCATCCACATCGCTTTACTAGTGTTACCAAATGCTAATCATTAAGTTTCTTTTCTGTGACTGTCCTGCACTGCTTTCAATTAAACTGCTGTTGGTACCAAAATGCTACATGAGGTACCGTGGCTTACGCAAACAGCTTTACTGCCACCTGGAAATAATAAGTCGTTAATAAATTCCCGACAACATCACAGATTTTATGGACCATATTCATTCAACATATTTACGCAATTAAAACATTCTGTGAAAACTTCCCTTATTTATACAAGAACACATGGACACGAGGAAACGAGTTAGAGATTAGGCTTATTCAATTTGGCAAAAGTTTCTGACGCACTCATCTCAAAATTATGACATTTTTTTTTTTTATTATTATTTTTCCCTTCACTGGCAGAATTCTTTTTATTTTTATAACACTTGCCAAAGGGAATTAGCATTGTAATTGTAGTGTTATGGGGGAGCAAAAGGGGGGGCAGGTCTTCCACAATAACCCCGAGTTGAGATTTTTTTTGTTTTACTTTTATTAAAATTATTTGTATCAAAAATTGGATAAACTAAAAAATTCTAAATTCTAAAGCAGGTTAAGTTAGTATTTAAAACAATCAAGAAAATATTAGTGCCTGCCTGATTTTAGGTTATATCTTAATCTTTATTTAGTTCAGTTCAAAATAACTAATCTCCATAAGGTTATGATAAAACTGTTTAACTTCTCTTGTATGCTATAAAAACAGACTATATAAACTATTTCATCATTACCGACCTACCAAAATGGTGCTAAGCAAATATTGCCGTTATCAGTGTATTTACATACATGTTCAGATCATATGTTCAGATGGACTTAAACCTGTGTGCTGATGGTAAGTACTGTACATATTTTACTACGTCAAGCCTTTCAAACATTCTCATTTCATTCGCATTTCTCAATGCACTGCACATTTGCAGGTGCTGCATCAGCAGCATTTTTCTTCCAATATTGGATGTAATCGATATATTTGTCTTATTTAGATAGTGTTCAGTAGATAATGATTAAAAAAAAAGCTGCACAGACACTGATTGACTACACTACTACAGGTTTCAGAAAGAAAATATTACTGTTAAATCTGGCAGAGAAATGCCAGAATCCCAATAAAGGTAAAATGTTCTTTATTATAATAGTATTGGTGTTGGTAGAAGACTGCTTCAAGTTTTCCAGTGTCTGACATTAGGGCATGTGCTGTCCTGTTCCTAGCCACAACACCCTGCAGCAGCAAAAACAAACTCCTGACAGACAAAATGATGTAAGTATAATATACAGCTAAAATCCCCAAAAGAGCACAAACCAACAATTCTGTTAAAGATTTCTTTGATCTGAACTTCACAAGGTTTTCACCAGACAATAGTCTAATAGGTAGAAAGAATCTGTTTTATATATGTAATATGATTTAAAACAGTTGCAGTCAATTAGTGGTTTTTAAAAACAGGTTCTCTAACATCTACATGAAAGACACCCAAAAAACTCCCTGTGCTGCATTATTTAATTGTAATTATAATAATTATATTATTCTGCAGCATGGCACTTTATTTACTTTGAACAAAAGGTACCTTGTTGTCAGTCTAAACCATTTCAGATTCAGACACCAATCCTGTAAAATAATTACTATTGAAGGCTAAAAAGGGTTGTTTTTATTAGCACTCTCCATCTGTCAGAATAATTTTTCCTATTATTTTTATTATTCTATTATTTTACTTATCTTGTGCTGTCTTGAGCAGAGGAATGAATAACGTAAATTATGCAAAATAAAACTAAAACACACGCACATAACTGCTCGTCTGCTGGGAGAACAAGCCACAAAGTCCAGAGCCACAGATTGTCATCCTCCACAAATTTCACAGATGATTGCACAAGACCTTAATTCCATTCTCTTGTGTGTGCAAACTGTTCGGTCTTAATCCGACTGTTCAATCCTCCGGAAAACTGCAAGGAAATTCTTCCCTCCGTTTCGCTGCACTTTCTTTCCTTCCTCTGTACAGTTTCCCAAACGACTGATAATGACATCATCGACCTGTGAAAAAGACATTGAACATAACTACTTTTAGACATATTTAAAAGGCTCATTTGTATCTGCTTTGGCTTTTTTAATGAATCACCACAAATGCACAACAGCAGCAGATTATTTCAGCTATTCATCTGGTGTCAGTTCGCCGCTAGCCACGGGACTCTGAACTGTGAAATGATGTGTGAACATTGGTGGTGAAGGTGAAATACATAAAAAGCTCCATGTTACTGTACCAGTTCATCCTCAGTGACACGTGTGAAAAGGGGATGTTCGACGAAATGCTTCACCATCCAGAGGTGAACTTCCTCCACATCTGTGATGGTGTACACCAGACCCTGAACAGACCAGACAAACAGGATAAAATAAGCTGACAAAGCTGTGACTTAACACAGATCAGGCATTTATTTTAATCTCTCAAACATGTCAGCCTGAGTTTCCTCACTTCTGAAGAGCAAGTGTCCTTTCCCAGAAGATATAAATAACCTACAGACACCACAGTGAAAGAGGTTAATAACCCATGTCACTGTAGTTTACTTTGGAGGCTGAAGAGATAACATTATGAGAACACAGATTTCGTAGAAAACTCAGAAATGGCACAGGTTTCCACACTAGTGCACTTCGACACGCTTGCCTTTTAATTTCAGAGAAGCCAGGATGAGAAACTGTGCATTCATGTTAATCACACCTGCTCACTGTGGAAAATAGTCAGAAAACATTTTGGAACTAAAAGATACTCATTAAAAACCGACTCGAGGCAAAACAGTATTTGGCAGCCACCGTTTGTACAAGTTGTCCCACTGAAAAACATGACAGAGGTCTGTAATTTTCATCATAGGTACACTTCAACTGTGAAAGACAGAATGTAAAGAAAATCCAGCAATCCCATTGTCTGATTTTGAAAAGGATTTATTTATTTAATAGTGCAAAAAATACGTATTTAGCAGCTACAAAAGAGTAAAACGTGTGGCCCTCACAGAGCTGTTACTTCTTCTTTAAGAAGCTCTTCTATCCTCCACTTGTTACTTTTATTAATGGAACCTGTTTGAACTTGTTATCTGTCTAAAAGACACCTGGGACTAGATTGTACACCAACAAAAGACTGAGATGAGCCACTCTACAATAGGCAAGTAGCTTGGCGAGAAGAGATCAACTGTTGGAGCAATTATTAAACATCACTCGCCGTGTTTGGAGACAGCAGAGTTGGAACTTAAGAATACCATCTCCACTGGGAAGCATAGGGGTGGAAAGACCATGCTTTGGGGCTGCTTTTCTGTGAAGGGGACAGGACGGATGATTTGTATTAGGTAAAGGATGAATAGGGCCATGAATTGTGAGGTTTTGGGCAAAAACCTCCTTCCATCAGTGAAAGCACTGAAGATGAAACATAGCTGGATCTTCCAACATGTCAATGATCCCAAACACCCTGCCCATGCAACGAAGGTGTGGCTACGTAAAAAGCATTTAAAAGGTTCTGGAGTGGCCTTGCCAGAACCTAGAAGACCTCAATTCAATAGACCCCAAAACATCACAGCTCTAGAGAACATCTGCATGAAAGAAAGGGCTAAAATACCAGCTACAGTGTGTGCAAACCTGGTGAGGACCTCTAACTAGCTCCTTAACAGCTCGTATAGGTACGAGGAAGGTGTATAAGGTTTATGAAAGAAAAACATTTTTCTTTTTTGCTGGTGGGTAAGAATCTCAGCTGTAGACATTCAAAACAGATACTAACACTAATCGTCACTCAACGTTGCATAACCATCTTCACCAAACTGCAGCAGCGGCAACTTTCGCCAAGCTCCACAGGTAGCAGGAATCTCACGGATGTAGCTGTTTAAGAATCAGGGAAGGAGGAGTCCATACGAGAGCTGATCCCACAGTTTGTACTGATTGATTTTAATCATACGTTATTAGTAAGTGCCTGAAATGATACCATGTTTACCACGTTATAAAGATAATTGTGAAACCAGTTACTGGTACATCCCTAATCTGATCTGATGAAGAAAAGATTTTTAAATTATTCTTATTTCTTTGTGACGGGAAACTCAAATTGCTCTCTGGTGACATCCTAAAACATTTGAACATATTCAAAAGCCTCACAACTGTAGAGAGCTCAGAAGACCTGTGCTATTACCCAGTACACAACTCTGTAGTATCACTGGCTGAACAGAGTAAGATTTAATGAAACCTACAGTGTCCAGATGTTTTAAGGAATTTGTGAGGCATTTGAAAATATACTTCTGGTCCTTTAAAATGCTACATCTCCAGTAAATGTGGCTGTTGTGGTTTTATGGATTGTGCTACCTTTGTACTCAGCACCTCTGTTATAGACAAAACAATGTATATTGCAGCAATCAGCACGAGTCTCCTACAGCTTTCCAAATAAGCACAATTTTTACATGAATCATTTGAATTGCTTGTCTCGGAGTCCAACTGAAAATAAACACAGAAAATAGCTGTCTGCAGTGGTCATTTACTTATAGGATCTGCATAGAGGCAAACAAATCACTCTGCAAATTCGTCTACACAAGCTGGTGTGTTTACATGTACGCGGCTAACTTTCACCGTCTTCAAAGGAAACTCAGCTATGCAATGGCAGATTACCCTGTAGAGTATTATGAGGGCAAGCCATTTCACTGTGATGGCAGACCGTATTCATCCAAACCAGACTAAACAGCAAGCACTCGAATCAAATGAACGAGGAGACGCGAAGGATGGAGGAGAAGACAGAAAGTGACAGGGCTGTCGCAGAGACAACATTCAGTAAAATGGCGGCGTCTCTGTGGGCATTGCTCTCCTCAGCTGACCGAGGAGGACAAAATGAAAGGATTTGTCCCTGAATCACACTAAAAATGGGGGCCAACAACAGAGAATACTTAGACTGACTAATTGTTGACTCTTTCATTTGTTGATGAATTTCTATTCAAACTAGAATTTACTGACTTTACTCTCTGACTTTACTTTTGTTCGTCTTCAATTTAATGCGAACCTTTTAAAATGAAAAGACTCAACTAATAGCCTTTGTTTTATTATTAATTACCTGTTGATTTGACAACAACAACAACAATAATAATAGCAATAGTTAATTTAGGGGAAAAACAGGCGGCCCCCTATCGAGTGCCAATGGTGATAGGAAAACTTCAGCATGTGGTCAGATAAATAAATAAATAATAAATAAAATAAATAATTTGGACCAGAGAAGTGAACCACCAGCTCTGGGGCTCGTAGACAACTTCCGACTGCCCTACTGCGCCATGGTTGCCCCATACAGTGATATAACGTATATCCTCTCATTTCAGAAGCACAAACAATATGTGACATATTGTTAAAAAAATCATTTGATCTAAATCACTAAAGTTTTGTTGATGGACTCTTTACTCTTTCAGCTGCAACAAGTATTACATATACATACATACCCCAACTCTCAGAGTATAGGCATACTCTGCCAACAATGTGGAACTAATTATCCTCCATTTGTGCTTGGTTTTCTTAAAGTGGGGGTCAGGGAAGAGGAAAAACATCTTGCTGAGCTGAAAGACAAGAGTACAAAATCGTCAGAAACAGTAAAAATGTTCATCACATGGTCGAACATTGGATTCCAGCTGTGGCCCAATACCTGTTGCTGAAAATTCTAGTTTCTCTTAATTCGTCTCTTCCTCTATAAAACGGCACCAATAGTCAAGAGATTGTGCAAGTTAAGTCAATTTAATGCAGAGAGAATGTTAGTTTAAAGTCTCAGCTCCAGAGATTTTATAGAAATTTCTGTCCAAAAGCATCACGAAGCAAAAACAACATTTCTCACTGATCTTGTCTCACTGGAAACAGCAGCAGAACCTGAACTGAGGGCAGAAAGTTCTGTTCCATCTCACTGACCTCCCACAGTTGAAAAGGTCTATGGGTTTAATTCCTACACAACATCTAAGCAGAACATTTATGTACTCTGATACTATGCTTCTAAATTGTGCAAATGTCACCATTTAAATGTGCCCCCCTAATATTTTGTGGTTGGTTGTTTACCATGGATTTAAAACTGGAATTTCCCTCCATAATTTTTCCCATGTCTCTAGCTGTGATCCATTGATATCAGTCTGGCTGCCAAAAACCTTTCCAGTAACCATTTTGTTTGTAAAATAAATAATGTCAGGTATAGACATGGAGATGTAGGTGTAATCACTGGGGTACGTTGTAGCCCCTGGGCGACTTCAGAGCTGAAAGAATTAGGAAAAACGCAGAACTATTTTGAGGTTACAAAAACAAAGTAAAAAAAAAAGAAAAAGATTTTGTCTTTTGTTTCCCCAAGTAAGAAAACAAATACAAAAAATGTACACATTTGGTAAATTATTACAAATCAAGAGATGCAGCTTGTAAATAAGATCAAATTACTTCAAATGAGAAACACACAAATAAAAAAAAACCTTAACGCTAATTTTAGGCAAGCAACTCTGTCTGAACTGTACAGACTTTGACTCAAACGCTTCAATTTTTAGCTTACGTAGCCAAGATGTACAAGTAACACCCATATTGTTTTCAAAACCTAAACATTAAAAATTGCACGTGTTTTTAAATGAAACATTTCTAGACCATAAATGTGTCAGCATTACAGCAATTACCTCATGTGTTCGTTTCTTAGTATATACTCGCTCAGGGCATTTGAGGTGATGTTTTATGCCGTGTACCTTGTACACTGAGCCCACTGTGTAATCTAACGCGGGTTTCAACAAGTCATAGATTAAAGCTGCTAATTGGAACGGATAAATTTAGTCTTGCATCGCTCCGTACCCAACTTCTAAATCAGTCAATTCCACCATTGTTGTGGAAACCTGGATTTATTGAGCAATACATATACATTGATTTAGTCCATATGTTAAACATGGAGAAGGTAATTAGTTTTAGTCAGAAACATTTGGCATGTGTAGCCATATTAACTTGGCAGTGCCAGGTGATTATTGGCAATGTTGGATGAGCTAATAAAGAATTACTGTATATAGCCTCTAATATAGAGGATACATAAAGTTGTATTGCATTAAATCTATAAAAATGTACTTTGTGTAGTATCTAGGCATGCAGAAATACTTAGTTTCTGAGAACAGCCATCACATTTTACAGCTGCAGAAATGTATTTCCATAAGTCAAATGTGAATGCATGTGAATTCTCATCTGTTCACCATCATGTTTTTGCAAAAAGGTCATGATCATGTTTTTGTGAGGAAGAAACAGTACAGCGGTGTGTCTGCACAGCGAGTAGATGAAATTCATTGTTGGTGTAAGTCTCTGTATGTCTGTGATTTGTTAACCACAGAAATATAGAAAAATATTTGAAATCATTTTTTTATAGCGAAGACCATGTGAAACATAAACATATTCTTCACTGCATACAATTAATTAAATAAGCAAGCTAGGATGCCCTGGTGTTCTTTTGTGAATACTGCTGCATTATATAGTTGTGATGACTTCTATTGTATTGTTATTCTAGTAACTTCAGCACAGAGCTCACTGCCAACAAAGCAGATGGACCCGAAATCAAAGTTGTATAAATTCTTGTTCACAAGCATAAATCACAATTACTGGACTTCCATCCCTGTCCTATCAGGGAAAAACACACATGTAGACATACCTGTCCTTTACAAAAGAAGTTGGGGAGGTACTTCATTGCATTGCTGCGAAGACAGGCGATGTTCTGATAGCTTCCAGGTTCTGAGGCACGCAGCGACTGGATACGATCCCGCACATAATCAGACACTTTTACCCGGATCTCTAGGCCCAGCATGAGCTTGTCAGGGAAAAGTGGAGACAACTCCACTGAGAGGATGATAAGATGCACACAAAAACCAACAGGCATGAATAAAGGTGACAGCAGAATATTACAGAGCAAAATAATTATCTGTGAATACTGTAGGTGTCAGCTCACTGACGACTAACTACCTAAAAGCCCTCCATATCCACACCCGATGTCCGCAAACTCGACTTGCGGGGTCTCTCTCTCAGAGGGGTTGCCAGAGAAGAAGTCTGGATAAAGTTTGGACCAGTCCATTTCCTCAGGGCACACAGGACTAAGGAGGAAACTTGCAGTGATTAGTATTACAAGACCCACACTCTCAGAACTGTTAAAAAAAAAAAAAGCTGCTGAATAATGAAAGTTTTCGTCAGTATTAAATTGTATTACAGTGAAATCTGAGAGGTCAAACAAACATCTCAAACCCTTGATTAAATTAAACTGAAACCTTTACCCATTAGTAGCACCACTAGGGGTAAAAGTGAGCAATTGTGTTTTATTGCTGCATTTTACCCGATTTCTTTTTCATCGTTAACATTTACAAATGCGGACACACAGCACGTACTAAAAGTGTTCACTGTCTAATATATATTAAAGTAAGACATCACTCACTAATCAAACGTGTGGTGTGCCATCGGGTTTGAATGGGCTCGCTGCCTGTAGTAGCGCTTCTGAGGCATTGACAAACTCATGTCGGATTCAAATACAAGACTTCACTCCCCACAATGTTCAGTCTGTCACTTAATTATTAAATATACAAAGGTATCCACTTATGTCCAAGGCTAACGGGGAAGTCACGTTTGTTTCTTTGACTAACAGTTGAGAGTCGCGGCGTTTATACGTCACCACAGGGCGGCTTGCGCGTCATTACCGAGCGTCTTCTGAAGGTTGCCAGGTTTGTTGAGCTAGTTTTACAAGAACACTTTTAATAGTAGGTAATTAAACCTTTACACAAACACATTATTTGTTAATTTATTAATTAATGTGTTAATGTGAAAAAAAAAGGTTGTTCAGAAGGTTGCAACTGCAGAATCTTTTATGAGATATCCACTACCAGGAGGATAATCTTCACAGACATCGATCTTTGTTGTAGTATTTCCACTTTGTTACTTCGTATATTGAAATGCAATCATAAATGTAGTTATTTTATTGACTTGTTTTAACAATAACCAGGGCAATCTACAATGTATAACCAGTAAAAGCATTATTATTGGCATACCATCTTAAGCTTCCCTTTTCCATTTCTCAGAGGACAGGTATGAGTCTAATGTGAAAACCATGGAAGCACGCTTAGGTGTGTTTTACTATGATATTTACCTCAACTACAGTACCTCAACTACAGTGCAGAGTGCCTGGCATATGTTTTATAGTACACAGCACATGTAGGTGAGATGTGTGCAATTCTGCCAAGGAAAATTAATTCCAAATACATTAAGCATATTTGTTTTCAGTCTGCACACTGTGAATGATCAACTTTACTCACAAATGACACAAAATAAAACACAATGTTTTTCCTCGAGATGAACAAAGGTTTTATTACAAAACATGAATTGTACGTAGAAGGTATATTTCAAACAAAGAATCTCTCAGAAATATGATAAATAAATTAGGGGGCATGGGACCATTATTAAGGTGGTCACATTGGTTGGAGCACAGTCATTTTCACCGTCAAACTCTGGAGTTAAATTGGATAAATCTATACTTTTTAGAAAGCAAAAGAAAAGCAGTTCAGTGACATTTTGTAACATTATTATTTTGTAGCATTATTTTTGTCATTATTAAATTGTTATTCAATTATAGTATTAAAACATTTTCTGAAAATTGTTTTCACAGTCAAAATCTCCCATAAAACGGCATTGTTCTGCCTTTGCCCAAACCTCAGAAATATTTCTATGAGACTAAAAGTTAACGGCAGTGTTTATGTGGCATTAAATCCCAATCAACACATTTCTCTCCCCTCTAGACACAGGAGCATATTTGTCTGTGTATAACCCAGTTTCATACAGTGGTCACCCTCATGACCACTTCATGGTTGGCACTGTGCAGGTTGTTGGGTCTCAACTGGCTGAGGATGTGCAAAATAGTGTAGCCACAGTGGTGGTGGAGAATAGTCCTGACATGCCGACTTGCCCTCTGTCCACTGTCTGTGACAGTGTGAGAAGAGTTCCTCTCAACGCGAGCAGCATCTTTACTGGTGGAACTGATAGGGTCACCTAGGTCCTTCGCTTTCTCGTAATTCAACACTTTCCACTGCTGGTTCACAGCCTGCCAGCGCTTAAATATCCGGTAAACAGATGATCCTTCATGTATTATAAGACCTGGACAAGAACAACAAAGAGTGGGGGAGGTGAAGGGTAGGAAAATTGGTTACATATAAATAGTTGTTTTTGTGTGTACTACATGTACAGGGTTAATAAAAATGATAAGGTTTCAAACATAAAATCACTAGATATGTCGTAGTTGTATAAGAAATGTGTTCATGGTGTCCCTTCAAAAGAATCTGAGCAACAAAGCCGCACATATTCACGCAGAACAAATCTGTTTTCCATTGATGTTGAATAGTTACAAGACAAAAATATAATTTCTGAGAGTCAGATTTTCCTGGGGAAATTTTAATTTTATATGAATTATAATGAAAAGATGATCTTTACTGTACTGTTTCAAAAATCCTAATCACCAAATTACTAATTTCTAACCAGGAAGCATCTAAACAATCAACAAGGCAGCCACAGCATCTCTTACCTATACAGACTATGTCCATGAAGCCATACATGCCATAGCATATCTGAAAGAGAAGGTCCTGCCGCTGCCATTTGGCTGAAGGGCTGAGAGAAGACCACACTAACCAGGAGATACTGGCAAAAAGGAACAAAGAGCCCAGGACAATGGCTGCAATCTGAACCTTCTCAATCACAGTCAGAGAGATGGCCTGCCACTAGAAAGAGTGAGACACACACACACACACACACAGACACACACAAGAGTGGTCCGCTTTACTTCAGTTTATTCATTTAAACCTTAAAATAATAGTGGTAATAATAATAAATAAATGACCCCAATTTACACACAAAATACAATTTGAATTCCACCAATTGTTGTAGTTTTTAAAAAGTAGTGGGTCAGATCTTCCATTTGCTTATTTAATTGTATTTTTATTAATAAAGCTCCTACAGTGAACATTAGACATGGACACTAACTATACCTGCAGTGGATTTTTGGTACTGATGGCCAGCACCTGGTACTTAAAGTAGCAGAGCTCACAGCTCCAGGAGCCTCTCTCACTGATCCAGCGGATAAGGCAGGATTGGTGAGTACAGCGCACAGAGCCATCGCAGCGACAGGGACTCAACAGCTCCCCCTGCAGAACACAATCAGACACTGCATGAAACACTCTCAAAAGGCTGTTATTAAATCAGTCAATCAATAAATATATGATTTGGGGAAGAGGACAGAGAAAATGTCACAAATGGCCCAACTCAGAAAAATCCATCCCTGACAATTCTCTACAGATTTTATCTGCTGGAGATACCTTTTGAAGGCATGTGTGTTTTCTTTCTGTCATGGAGCAGATGGGGGGTTTAACAGAGATGAACAACTTGGAGCAAAGACCAACATACTGTATATAATTAACAGGAAACTGTATAGTATGCAGATGTAATGATAACATTGATTTGAAATATGTACACACATAAACAACCTTGTCAATGATTTGCTTTGCTTTGTGTGGTAGTATGGAAAATAAACAACAATTTCTCTGTTTCACTTTGTCTATCAGATGTCTAGAAACTCCAATCTGCCTTTCAGAACATCTGAGATGTAGTTTGCTCTCCATTTTGTCTTATGCAGTGATTTTTTGAGCGCTGCTGTAGGTATATTACCTCCGCCACATTTTAACATCCGGTTCTGGTGTGTTATAGAATAATCTCACAAATGTCTGTGATCAGCTCCATTCTCTATTCAACCACACACACACACGGACACACACGGACACACACACACACACACACACACACACACGGATGCCTTAGAGTTCATGATTGTGACAGTCTGTTGTTCTTGTTGCCTCGGTACTCAAGCTATTTTCCGAGTGTTGTTTATTTCTCTGACAGTCATTTCTCCTGGTTTATGGGTTTTGTTTCTGGGCCCTGCTCCTCGTGTCTGTTTCAGGACTTTTTGGTTACTCTGGTTACTGGTTACTTATTTTTTTAGCCTGCCATTGTCTCTCTCTTTTTTTGATAATTTTACATGAGTCCGATTTTTGTGCAAGAGGTGGCTTTTTTCTATTTTCTATTCGACTCCAGCCCTCTCTGAATATCTGAGGCCTGGTGGCTGCCACCTGGCCACCCAGCCTGCTCTGCCTCCGGGAGGCCTCGGTCTCCATTTTGGCCAATCCTGGGTGTTTCAGTGGCTTATCTGTCAGCCTGCTTCTACCAACAGATGTCAAATTTGCCAATTTCCATCCTGACCTGTTGCTTGTGGGAATGAAAAACCCCAGTGATATGCAAAGAAAACTGAACTCTCCACAAACCGTCAGCACATCTAAACCTCCCTCTTTTATAAAGCCTGGGACTCAAACTACTCAAACCCACTCAGGTAGCATCAGTCTCACAGTCAGCCAGCTGCTACCAGTGCTAAAACCCCTTGCCTGTTAGCACTGGTCTTGCCTAAGACCCGGCCAACACCTTGCCCAGTGTCCCAACTGACGGTCCTCCTCGCCAGATAACACTGATTGCATCAGCCTGCTACAACTGTCTTCAAAATTGTGTCTCCTCCTACAAAGATAAAAGTGGGAATAAACCACCTGCTGTTGTCACCAGACCAGCCACCACCACTTGCCTGCTTCCCTATCAGCCACATTTGTTATTTTATTACTTTGCTGGTTTGTTAAAGAATGACAGTAAAAAAGATCATTTGATCTGAGTTGCCTGTTTGTTTGAACCAACACCCATACAGTCCTAAGTTAATACCCAGAGTATCTGCCAACTTTTTCCTCTCTGTGGGCCTGGGTCCTGCAGAGACTCTGGGGACAGTTTCATCCATGGCAGCAGCCCTGCAGGATGGCCTCCAGCTGCCCCCTAATGCACCCAGGTTCCAGTCCTTAGCTCTTGTTCCACTCTTATGCACCTGAGCTCCAGGCCTCCAGGTGCCTGAAGGTTTTGCTGTACATTACTGAATCTCAGCTGTTATGCACATAAAGACAGTGATTCACACTCAATGCAATGTCTAAAAATGCAAAGATGGAACCTTTGCTGCCCAGCATGCCAGAGCCTCAACTCTTTAGACACCGGGTCAAGACCCTCTGGTCTCGGTCCCCAGCAGATCGACAACGTCAGTGTCTCAGGTCTGGTTCTCCAGTGGGTCGACAACACCGACGTTCTCCAGCAGGTTGACACCACCACATTTTCATCAACAGCAGGTCAACCAGGCCCAAGTTGCCACAGTTCCACCTCCAGCTCTAATGCCTTGACTGTCTAAGGGCTCCACTTCTGACCCTGGGGGGAGGGACTATGACTAGAGCCTTTCAGTGGCCCAGAAGGTGAAAACCTCACTTCCCACTTCATCGTCACACACCACAGACAGAACACTATAAGAGAATAAAATATAGTAAACAAAAGTCCTGAGCACAACACAGGTCATAATACGTTTAAAGCTTTTAAAAGTCTGACTTATGGGTTGTGTAGCTGACGTAGACGTGAACCTGCTGAAGGAATGAATGCACAGGGCACAATAACCAGTCCGTGCACCTGTTTAAAGTTGGACAGCTGGTTGTGGTAATATAGTGCAGAGTAAAACTAGACGTACCTGAAGAAATGACTGTGTCAAGTCACAGAACAGAAACCCAGAAAAGACTTTGGCAGCCGATGCTAATTTAATTATAGCCAAAGGTGGAATAAAAACAGGTGCACCTCATTGTTATGAAGCTATTTTAAGACCTGTTAAAAATGGATACTTCACAAGATACTTCACTATTGCATTAATCTGGGTACAGTGTGCTTCTCTCATGTCACTACTCACAAAGAAACGACAGGGCATCTGGCGCAGGTTTTTTGTTGTCAATCCCTGAGGCCCTCGGACTGACGTTTCTCTTCCACACACATCTCACTCCATTTTCTGTCTGACTCTGGGTGATGTGTTAGGTTCTTTAAGGAGTTTGATAACCGGGGGGGGTCGACTTTCTCAGATGTCCACATATAGCGTAAACATAAAATAAAATATGCACTGACTGCGTTCTCCTTCCTGTGAATTGAAAACACTCATGTTGTGCTGTGTGTGATCTCCCCTAAGCCTAAAGCAATGATCAAAGGTTTGATGCCTGCATTAGTCTTTCAGTAAGTTCTTGAACACATCGCTCAAATCCCTCTAAATAATAATCAGTATGAGTAAGCAACTGCTAAAAATTGTTTTTAATGTTGAGGCATCATTGTCTGAACTTTTTTTTTACTGGCCTCATTTTGTGCATCAGATGCTGAATCTATTACCATGAGAATTTTACTGGAATACTGGGAAATATAAAGCTGCTTCTCTCCATCCTATTCTTAACACATGCCCTTCATCTGCCCACTGCTATTTTCACATCACTGCTGATGGATTCATTCTCCTTTTAGTCGTAGTAAATCTGAATTTCACACTGAGCACATACAGTTACAGGTATTTGAAACACATTTGTGTCGGCCTTGTTTGTGAAATTGAAGGTTGTGTTCTGACTTCGGTGAGTCGGGAGGAGCTTTTTCAACCTCAAGACCTCTTTCACAGAAAATGTGGGTGGATTTAAAGGATTTTGTCAATTAAGGAGAGTATCACAAAGTAATGAACGCTGGGGACCAAAGTCAGGATGGATGAATAGATATTTTAAATGTGTAGTGCACAATACTAAATTGGTTTGTACTTGAACGTTTTAAAGCTGGTAAGTGTTTTGCTGAGCAGAGAACTTGTGAGAGGGTGACTTGCTTAAACACACTTCCTCCCTTTGAACATCACGTGTCTTGAACACTCCCAGAGCTTGAACACAAACCATGAAGCCGTGGTTTGGTCCTAGGGGGATGCTGACACCCTTGTTAAAGCCAAAGCAGCTGCTTGTTTAACTTTACCTTCTCCGGTCCCTGGAAGCAGATGCGGCACTGCGGTGACCGCGTCCCGCTCTCGGAGACACTTGGGAGAGAAGCAGCATCCAGGCCTTCTCCCTGGGATTTCCCTCCTTCCTTATCCTCCAACGCCAGGCTGTGGGGCCGCGGGTCTGAGCCGTAATATTCCTCCTCGTCGTCCTGCCGGGAGCAGCCCAGCGGCGGCCAACCACAGCCTCGGACAGCGAACCCTCGCATCCCCGTGTGCGCGTGTGTGTCCGGGTCTGTCCCCCTACTTGATCCAGAGCGCATCAGCAGCAACACTTTGAGTTCATCGAAAAACAGCCGGATCTGATACTTAAACATTCTTCAGCAGTTTCTCCACACAGGCACAGCTGCTCTGTGAAACCAAACAGCCTTCAGCCCAACTGTGGCACGTCCATTGTCAGTTATGGTTCTTGTTAGTATTATGATTATTGCCTCCGAACCATTTGATAAAGAGCAGACAGTTCACATCCTAATAAATAAGAAAACAGATCTCGGTAAAAAAAAAAAGCACAGGAAAAACATGATAGGCTATTAGATCAGCCCATAGATCTTTGCATATCCTGTTGTTATAGCATGTGCACCGCGATCCAGCCAATAGGGAGGGATTATCCTTCGTGGATAGAGGCGGTTTCTTTCGGGATTCAATGGAGGCTGAGAACCACGAACTGTCAGGGCTCAACGTGAGAGTCAGAGGGGTCCGGCAGCATCCTCTCATGCCTACATTTACACCTCCCTTTTTTCTTATTTCCCTCTGCTCGTCTCGATGCTGCAGATCAGCAGGTGCTGATAAAGGTTGTTAGAGTCTGTTCTCCACGAGCGTTGATGTTCAGTCCTGTTAACAACCAAGTCCAATCCGATTTGTATTTGAGTTTGTGGTTTACCTAGAGGGAGAGGAAATGAAACGACGTGACAGGCGTGCATCCTTTGTTGTCTCGCAGTGACACCCTCCGGTTCGCCTTAGTTTCCTCCTGTCTCCCCGTCCTCTGCAGCACATTCTCCTCCCGCGCCTTCCCTCCTCGCGCAGATCGGTTGGGAGTTACAGTCTCGCTGCGATGGATGCGAACGAATGAACACTGATTAGCAAAGGAAGAAAAGATGCTCGACAACTTGCGATGTCAGCTTCCTTCCTCTCCCATCCACCTCTGCGCCACGAATCGGAAACAGCAGGATGGCACCCAGTCCCTTCCGGGCTGTTAAAAGCGACCACACACATCACCAAATCACCCCGAGGCCTCCAAATAAAAAAACCGTGTCTGCTGCTTCCTTATGGCCTAATTGTCCAGGAGGTTTAAATGTGACTGCAGCAGGTTTTTAAGCAAAGTGGCAGACAGCGTCAAACTTCTCTGTCTGTAGAGTCACAGCCTGCAGCTTAGGGAAAAAACATCCTGCCCGTGTGCGTCTCAGCAGCCTCCACAGCGGAGAAAGCGTCTCCATCCGCAGCGGGCAGTCAGGTGGCAGGCTGCTGTCCAAACCGTGTCCAAATGTGACGAGGAGAAACGGAGAAACAAACCGTGTGTGTGTGTGTGTGTGTGTGTGTGTGTGTGATAATCATCATCTGCAGCAAATTGTCTCATGTTCCAAACACGTCAGCATCTGTTTTAAAATTCATGTTAATGTTTTCTTGTTGTTTTTCACCATATTGTGTTAATTTACATCCTCAGTTTTTCTTATTTTAAAAAAAAGGCGTCATAAATGTAAAAATATATAAACAACAGATAGTATAAAGCGTGTGTTAAACCATTTCCACATTCGACATTTAAACATGTCACAATATACCAACAACAGGTGTAAACAATGGACAAATCCCATAAACTAACACCAACAATTGAATAGGAACATTGAGCCTTTTCTACACTCACTGTTTCCAGCTATTTGCATAGAAAAGAGCCACCACTGGTGTCATTAGTACCGTAGGTTTCCTAGTGTCACAGTGTCTTCTGTGAGAAATCTGTCCCAGATAAAGTGTTTCTTCAGCTCTCCTCCCGTTGGGGCAGAAAGCCCTGGAGCAACAAAGCGTTTTAAGAGAAGCACTGCCTTGTTTTAGCCCTTCACCGTCCAGCACCGTGACAGGTTGCATGCTGCTGTCACTGTACTGCATCCCCATTTCAGTCCACACGTGCAGACACTGACAGCAGCTACGCTCTCCCCCTCTGGCATTCAGCGGGAAGCAGTGGCAAAGTAGACAACTATAAAAGCATTGAAGCATTGTATCCCAAATGCATTTGTTGTTCCGGAGACCAGCACACAAAAACTGCAACTGAGCAAGTGCGATTTTATTTATAGACCACCACTAGTTCACCAGTCGTGTTTTTTACGTGCTGCTTTAAAAGCAGGCTGACATTGTACAGGAGTCCACCTTTAGTGGGTCCTGGATTTTAAGGTAGAAGTGTTTTATTCTGGTACCTGAAGCGAGAGAGGACTGACCAGTCACATTGCTGTGACTATATAACCAGACGTATGCGACTGAACATGTAAGTACATATATTAGAGTTAATGCAGTTTATTCTACAATACAAGTGTTCCTTCATTTATTATGAAGCTGCATATCACTAATATTTATGATTTTACCATTGAATCCCTGGCCTTGTATCTGCTATAGTGATAAATTAGCATTTTACAACCACAGTTCTAAGTTGTGACACTGTGTGAAATCTGTATTTAAACTGAATGCAATGATTTGCAAATCTCATCAACACACATTTAAGCACAATAGAAACATATCAAGTATTTAAACTGAACAAATACATCATAAGGTAATTTTAAAACTGATGGCAGCAACAAATCTTTAGATGTTTGGACGGCGACAAAAAGCAGCTGGAAAAGTAAGTGGTACAAACAAAGAATATTTTGCCACT
Source organism: Microctenopoma stevenorrisi (assembly GCA_032270685.1). Classification (NCBI taxonomy): domain Eukaryota; kingdom Metazoa; phylum Chordata; class Actinopteri; order Anabantiformes; family Anabantidae; genus Microctenopoma; species Microctenopoma stevenorrisi. The sequence continues at coordinate 9,238,963 of JAUMTR010000022.1, forward strand.
AATTAGGTTCCCTGGTGTCAGTGTCATGTCTCTTTGAGCCCTCATGTGTCTTTTGTTCCTCCCTCAACTTAACCACTCCCCTCTCTCTCCA
>JAUMTR010000022.1:9241176-9389795 GCA_032270685.1 Microctenopoma stevenorrisi
ACAAAAGCCCTACTTCAATATGAGAGTCATCCCTTGTTTGAAGTGTTTTATTTTTTAGAAAGTGTGATGAGTAGCCGACACAGGATGCCAAGGTGCTCCACTGAATGTTTTAGAAGGTCTTTTGTGCCAACTTAAATATTTAAATGATACTACTATTTGATCTTGCACATTCCAGTAATTTTAGCTGTTTTTAATGTCAGTGTGACTGTTGTTTGTCTGTTTTTATTTTATTTTTTATTATTGTACACTGTTTTATTTATTTAAATTTGTACAGTGTTGACCATTTAAGTTTCCCCCATGGGGGATTACCAATAAAGTTAAAGTTAAAGATATGTTTAGTTTTTCCCAGTATAGCGAGGCCTCGTGCCATCTTTCCCCTTACATATTTGATGTGTGGTTTCCAACAGGTTTTGCTGTCTGTGATCACACCAAGGAATTTTTTTCCTTTACTCTTTCAATATACACTTTATTAATATATATTTCTACTTCCTTATATCTGCTTACATGTTGTGGAGAAAGTACTTACAGGATTTGCTAAGGAGAACTACCAATATCACACTTGTATGGGGAACAGAACTATTCCCCATACACATATAGGATATAGATTCATAAGATTCAAGTTTATTATTATGATATGTACATATGTGCAGTGCACAGAGCACAATGAAATGCCATCTTTGCAAACAGTACATAAAGAGTCAGTGCAGTGTAAAGTGTTGTGGGGGAAACAGAGAAAGGCGCAGATGTGTTACTGTGAGTTTAACAGTCTGGGGTTCAATCGCGTGTGTCTCCTGAAAGTGAAGTGTGGCAACTAAGGGTGGCTGAGGTCCTTAATGATACAGCAATGGGCTCAGACCGCTTCCTTGTGGCATACCAGTGTTGAGGATCATTGTGGCGGAGGTGTTTTTGCCATTTGTTGGTGAGAAAGTCCAGAACCCAGTTGCACATCGTAGCCCTGAGTCCCAGCCTCAGCAGCTTCTTCATGACCTTGATCAGCAGCTATAATCCACAAATAACATAATGTAGTCAACTTATGTCAAAGTGCAAGTATTAACTAAAAAATACCAGAAATAAATGAAATATTTATGCAGATCGGCTCATTTACCATAATTAAAATATTACTGGAATTCTTATTATTAATGCATCATCAGATTAATGTTGCACATGATAACAGTGGTGCCGTTTTCAACACTTTGGCTCAGAGGAACGTATGTTTTTCATCATTTTGATTACTTTCCATGCAGTGGAGTTTGTGATCGAGGCGGCTGTGGATCAGGAGGTAGTCTGCCAATCATAAGATCTGTGGTTCAATTCCCGCCTCCTTCAGTCATATGTCAAAGTGCCCTTGGGCAAGACGCTGATCCGTGAGTTGCCCCTGGTGTGTCAGGTCATCTGCATACCTGCTCTTGTGTGTGTTCCAGATGTGCAACTATGTTATAATTATTGTTTTAATATATTTTTGAATAATAATAACAATTGTTCACACTGCTATTTAATGACTGAAAGTGAAGAAAAGTGTGTCTGATATATATTGTACATCCAGATTCTTTCCTTCAGATATTTTTTACTTTAAATATACCAAATTAAATGAAATACTAAAATAATGTGATCTATTCTGTACAATGTAGAGGTACTAGGTCTGTATATGTATTGTTTTCTTTTTTATTTCAGCCTGATCATGTGAGAGCTATAGCTAAAGCGTGAAGGACACTTGTGATTTCATAAATCGCTGTGTGATTTGAAGTTTGAAAGTTGAAGGGGCCTCAGCGCAGCTTTCATTTGTTCGTGTGATGATGGGGTGGTGGAGATTTTGGCTCCGCCTCTGTCAGAGTTGATAGAAGCAACAGGAAGAGAGAGACAACCCAACAAGAGTACAGGCAGAACAAGGATAACACCGTGGAGGCCCACAGCTGTTCGCCTGTCGGGCTCCTCCACATCAGATCCGCTGCTGGGCTGCGGACCTCGGCCCGGACCCGACCTGCCACCCGGGACCCGCTTCAGCAGGAGCTCGGCTCTACGTGGCGCATTAACGAGCATGCCCTCCTCGTAACGAAGCAGCCTGCACAGCAAGGAAACAGGCGAGGTGAGCACCGCGTCGCCTCCACTCACACACGTGAGACCCTTCCGCCGCGGAAACGTAAGTAAACGCGAGTTGCAGGCGGAGATCTGTCTCCTCCGCCACGTCGGTGGCTGTGGAGGGGAGGAGGAGGGTGGCCCGCTGCTGCTGCAACAGTTTAATTAACAAAGACGAGCTATGGAGGAGCACCACGTGTCGGGACATACGGGTTTCCGTCTGCCTGGCCTGCTGCTCTCTGCCTCCGCCCACTGCGACGTGTGACCCGGTCCAGGGGATTCGTTCCCGCAACGTCTGTTTGGTCATCAATACTGATCAATAGCTGCCGTTCAAGTCGGGCAGGTTAACGACCTCGGTGTCAGTAAAACATCCAGGTGTTGTGGTAACATCTGCCCCCTGTGGTGTCAGCTGGTCTGTCACTGAGAAGAAAAAGTAGGGGGGGGGTGTTTCTAGGGTTACAGGTCCTTTAGAGCCCCACCACTTCTTGCAGGGCCAGGTTTGACATGAAGACCCAAACAAGCCTGATCATTCATGAAGACACAGCGGCGGAGGCAGAAGTGTTGCAGCTATGGAAAAGTTTCACAGAAGGAGAGGCGTCTCAGAAAATGCTTCACAGTGTTACTCAGTTATTCTCATCAGCACAATGGGTGTAGGCGCTCAGTGACCCGTGAAGGAATGACTACCTAAGGGCTTTAGCAGTGGCGGAGAAGGAATTCACATTCTTCCCTGAAGTAAAAGTATGTAGTTATATTTCTAACAGTGTGCTCTAAGTATTAAATGTACATAAACTCAGTAGTTACACCACCGGGCAAAGGTTTGGACACACACAGAAATCAAAAAGACACACGGTGTAGGAACGCCTAAGCAGGAAAGAGCTGTGTTTTAAAGGAATATTTACACAAATGTACAGAGACCTAATATCAGCAAACTGTCCTGTACTGTCTTAGACAGTTATGTTTGCCAATGCAAGTTTATTCATTTAAAAGGATAACTGATCATTAAAAACACACACACACACACACACACACACATATGGGTTATTATGGGTGAACATGTTGCAGCCATAGTTTGTCAACAATTTGAATAATTACCCTAAAGAACAGCCTCATGTTTGATTTTAGCAAATCTAAAGTAATTCCATGCTGCTGATTTTAGTTTGTTTTTCTGATGATATGACATTGGTGATATGTTTGTGTGTGACAGTCTCACAGGCACACACAAACAAGTTTCTCCATTTAGTTTGATACAAAAAAGTACTATAACCATTATCTACGTGGATAATTGCGGGATTAAAGAAACACTTTGCTTGTTGTGTATTCGTGAAGATGTTTTATTATGTTTTTGAATTTACAAACAGATTGTTTATTATACACAGTGTCTGCTCAAAAACAAAACAACCTACAGTGTTGAAGTGAAACTTGTCTTAGTTCTGTTATTTCTGAGAGAAACTTTTGTTTAAAGTAAGAGTCACACAGCTGAGTTCCCACATGAATCTTGTCGGTCGGAATTTGTATTTCTTGCAGATACACAGGAATGTAGGCAGATTCTTGTCTACAGACGCTCTGACTCAACTTTCATTGCACAAGAGGCAGAACTGTGGTGTGCTAAACATGAATAATGCCACATTACTTCCTCTCATTCACTACAGTTTATTCTAACCACTTCAGTAATTGTGGTTTGGCATCATTTATATACTGGCATATATATAATTCTGAGGCTGTAACATGCTCGAGCCTAGTGCCATTTGTCATGATATTCACATTCACCAGCACGTGAGCCAGTATTCTAGCACAGTTCTGATGCACCAGAAAGAAGAACACCTTACTAATACACTAAGACATTAAGAACCTATTTCCACATGTGCCTGCTCGAGACTGCGGTTGGTAGGACGGTGGACCACACTCACAGACCTGAGAGTTGCAAATTGACAATCTGAGAAAAGACAGAGAATCACTCAGAGGCATTGCGTTGCACAAACATTGGGCATGGCCAATGAAAAAAAAGTTGCACTGAGTAGCGTACGTACAACAGAACGACCAAGAAGTAAACGGCTGATCACACAATCCACCATTTATGAGCAGAAATGTGATGTGAGTCATCAAAGTCACAGTAAACTTTGTCCTCTCTGGTATATACTGCGCGTGTACATAGAGACTTGTTAGTATCTTTCATAAAAAAATGGTGTTGCAGCCTTACATTCAGGTACCTGGACAGAGAACACCGATGGACTATGACACTCGTGTTGAATAAAAAATGATAACTACAGTGAGAGATGAGTTGCATTCAAACCAAACTGCCTTGAAAATGTGAAGCATTTTTGACTTCTTAGAGGAGGCCAAACACTTTGTCCTACAGCTGATCTACTGAAAGAAATGGTGCATGTCCAGTCTTCTGTGGATATGACTGAAATACTTTTCAACACTTGGCACCAAAGTACTTAGCGGCTTCACTCAGTCCAGTGCAGCTAGTCACGAAATGTTGTTCACTTGGCTTCAAGCATAGTTGACATCTGCTGTCCAAGTGTTTGAAATATACTGTGAAGTGTTACTTACTTGGTACCACTGACAAGTGGAGCTGTAGTTTTATTATATTAAAGCTACTCGGGTCAAAGCCGATCAGATATCATATGTGTTTTGGTATAGCATCCTTCAGCTTATTGGTTTCTGGGTGTCTTGAACACATCCACTCTGTTTTGGGCAAAGCTGCATCTAGTGGCAGAATAAATTAGTGACTGAAAAACAAAAAGATAATTTTTACTGCCAGTTCTTTTGTCACTACGTGGACAGAAAGGAGCAGGTTTGAAATTTCTGCGTACGTTTGATTTCGTCGGTGATGCGAGTAGATCTGCTCAATGACAAAGTCTGATCACTTTGAGGAAGTGCTTTGCTTTTTTATTTAAATCACATGATAAGAAATCTCTATCCAGTAAATGTGCAATATATTCATATGTAATATGAAATATTAAGTCACGACAATGTTCAGCAGTCTGTTTATTACTCTAGTCCTCCCCCATGCAGAGTGTAATTTTACTGCTGAAGACCTCCCCTCGTTAGACAATGATGATGGTCAGAGGTTCACTGCTCACCAGATGCTGTGACCAATAAATGAATCGTCCACGCTCTTGCAGTCCTCGCCCTCCTCGCCCTCCTCTCACCAATGCTCGCTGCAGTTGAGGAGTCGCTGGAGGGTTCCTGGAACGACGGCTCTTAGCTAACAAGCTACGGCTTTTCTGGTGTGAAAGCATGAATACATTTCCATAAACAAAACGAACGAAGAAATGGGCAAAACCGCTCATGTGCGAGCATCGTGAACTCGAAAGTGACTTCGTGTCTACGCTTTTTGTGACAGGCTCCTGGCAGCGTGACTGAAAATAAATGGTGTAAGTCGGATGTAGACGGATGTTAAAGCACAAGAGCGGATAATTTTGGATGTGAAACAGAAATGAATTTAGCTTCTGCAATGCGTTATATTTGGCCCGAGGACAGTGCTGATGTTATTACTGAGGATCCACCTGCCTCTCACAGTCAGAGTATAAGAATTTATTCCTTGTGCACGGCGTTCAGGAACTTTTCATTGTACTGTGTATACTGTCACTAACCTGTGTTGTTTAAGTGAAATGTATCAACAGCTAATAATTTCATTTTCCCATTCAGTACACATATTCATGCTCCTTTCAGGATTGACTGTAAAACATCACATTCATAGTTTTTGTATCCTATGTGTCTGTAACCGTTTGTCTTTCAGTCTGCTTAAACCTGGACATGGCCCATGCCACCAGTATCCAATATGAGCCAGTGGCAGAGATCGGAGGTGGTGCTTACGGGACTGTTTATAAGGCCCGAGACACAGAGAGCGGAAAGTTTGTCGCTTTAAAGAGTGTGCGTGTCCCAACAGACCAAAATGGTCTGCCGGTCTCGACAGTCAGAGAGGTGGCTTTGTTGAAAAGACTGGAACAGTTTGACCATCCGAATGTGGTGAGGTAAGACGATCGCCAAAGGGTTTTCCGTCGGTTCAGCCTGTGTTGTCCACAATCCACCGCGAACGCCTCTGCTGACTGTTGCTTTTATTGTGCATGCCAGACTTATGGATGTATGTGCCACCCAGAGGTCAAACCAGGAGACTAAAGTCACTCTGGTGTTTGAACATGTGGACCAGGACCTTAAGACGTACCTTGAGAGAACTCCAGCTCCTGGATTGTCCCCTGACCGCATTAAAGTGAGAAACAATATCAAAACTAAGGAACTAAGAAAGATACCATAAGCAAATTCTGTTGAAATATTTATCTCCAGGTAAAATACGACTGGTGTGTGTTTTGCAGGACCTGATGAGGCAGTTACTGTGCGGTCTCGCATTCCTTCACTCTAACCGCGTTATGCACAGAGACCTGAAACCAGAGAACATTCTGGTAACCAGCCAGGGCCAGGTGAAGCTGGCTGACTTTGGACTGGCCAGGATCTACAGCTGCCACATGGCCCTCACTCCTGTGGTGAGAACTCACCTGGGCTATATCTATTCTAAGTGTTTTCCAAAACAAAACATAACTTTATTTAGAGATATGTAGATAGATGAACTGCTGGTTTTCATCAGTCGTCAGCCACTGCAGGTCTTTTGTGATAACACGAGTTTGTCCATTTGTCCAAGACCTTGTTGAAGACCATATGTGCTGCCACACATTACCCTGTGAAATCACTGCCAGTTACACATTAACATTTTTGTAGTGTCCACGTTAACAGCAGTGCAGAGATACTCGCACTCAGATGGTTACTGATTTTCGCCTTGTTTTTTCTGCACTTACAATAAAATCAAATGGCCTTGCCGCTGTTGACTGACTCCATGTGTGTCTCAGGTGGTGACACTGTGGTATCGGCCTCCTGAGGTTCTTCTGCAGTCCACCTATGCCACACCTGTGGATATCTGGAGCACCGGCTGCATCTTTGCTGAGATGTTCAGACGCAAGTGAGTCAGCAGAATGTTTTTCAGATAACAAAAGACAGACACGACTGTGAATGTCTGCGTCAGTGTTTAAAAAGCAGGTTGGAAAAAATAAAACCTCATGTGAATAGACAGTGATATAATGTGACAAAAGGAGAGGGTCTGAGCATGCAAACCTGCTTCTGCTCAGCTTTATAGTTTCCTTACTTGTTCTGAAGGCATCTTTGTTAGAGATGTGTGCGTACAGCTCTGGATAGTTCATAGTTTGTGATTGTCTCTGGTTCAGCATTGACAGGTCTTATCCTTATGTTGTGCTGCAATTCAATGCAGAGTTGTTTAAATTTAATCAAGACACAATCTTTCGCTCAATTGAACTACGTTGTTTTGTTTTTTTAATACAAACACAAAAACCACATTGATTATTTAGAGCGAGTGCTGTTAATGTAAAAAACACACAGTACTTTTAACAAGAACAGTTCTGTCTTATATTGGTAAATATACCATCTTTAGGATTTCCAGAGATGTGAATGTTCCGATTTAAACTCTGACACAGATCCGCTGAGTTTGCAGACAGTTCAGATTTTATCTGTAAATGGATCAAATTACAAGGTTATATATGGCTCTGGGGAAATCTGGTGTGAGTCTCAGACCGTCACGAGGTGAAATGTTTGGCTGTGGCTGTGCCAGACGGATCATGTTAGCAAAATCAAATCAATTATTTCAGTGTTCTCTCTCTCTGTCTCTGTCTCTCTCTCTCTCTTTCTCTCTCTCTGTCTCTCTCCCCCTCCCTCCCATATATACATATGTAACTGATTGACCTGTTCTCTGCTGAGATATTCCCTATTTTTAATGTGAAGCTGGAGCTTTGATGTTTTCAGTTCATATCGGTGAATTAAAACACAGCTCCATCTACTGTTATATTTGACACATTGCATTTAAATGTTGGTCAGGTGAGCTCATGCATCAGCACAGTTGCTGTCTTTAATATAATGATAGTGATGATATAATTACACACTCATACAGCAGAAATAACAGAGACGTGTGAATATAACTATGAAATGATGATGACAGATGATGGATCAGCTTCACTCCAGTAATTTTCATTCACATTTTCATTTGTTAGACCTTTGTTCTGTGGAGAATCAGAAGTGGACCAACTTGGGAAAATATTTGAGTGAGTGTCACATACTTATTTACGGTTGGTATATATTTATATTATGGCAAATGAACTTTTAATTATATTTCATTTCAGAGTTATTGGTTTGCCACCTGAGGAGGAGTGGCCGACTGATGTTACCCTCTCCAGAAAAAACTTCCCCTCTCTCATGCCTCGCCCAGTCACTGACTTCATTCCAGAGATAAATGAGCAGGGGGCGCAGCTATTACTGGTAAGTTTTGGCCATGATGAAGAAGGTAGTCTGAAGTTGTCAGAAGGTTTTGTCATGGCAACTGGACTTCTTCTTCTTTCGGTAGAGACGTTTCGTTCTGCATCCACAGAACTTTTTCTATCAGATTGAAAAGTTGCCATGACTAAACCTTCTGACTCTCAATAGAATATTTGTATGTGTTAAAATATAGAAACACATTCATTTGAAGATACTGAATAAAATAACAAAATCTTGATGACTAAGTGAGGCAAAGTTTTCATCTTGAATGAATGAATAACGTGTTTACCAGTGGAAGTGCTGAAATTTGGTGTCTTTAGACAGAACCAGAGTAGTTTCCAACAAGCTAACTAGCTGCTACTTCGACGACACGAGAGCTGCGTTGATCTGCATGAACATTTTCCTACTATCTCAAGCTGTTTGGTTATAACTGTACCTGAATATATTCTTTCCTCCACAGAAAATGCTGACCTTTGACCCCTTGAAACGAATATCTGCTTTGAATGCACTAGAACATTCCTATTTCCAGTCAGAGGAGACATTGACTCAGACAAAAAGCTGAAATGATGCAGTGAAACATGCAGCGAGAGGTAACGGTGTCCAAGTTCAGACCTGACCTAACCGTAAAGGATCAGTTTCATTCAGTGCATTGCCTTTCAAGATGTCTGGCTTCTGAGGGATATTTTTTGTCACTCCTGCATCATAAAAGGATTCAGTCAGTGAAGTGGAATAGAACAAAGAAGAGGAACGAACTTAAAGATCACCGACATGCTTCTCAACATGTAAATGTCATACTTAATGATGCTAATGTCTTCAAGGACAGTACCAGTGTTTTAAATGGTTTCTCTTATCAGTCCCACCACAAGGGACTGATAGAGAAAAAACATCTTACTCTTGTTACTTTTGCACAGTATCTAGACAGAGATGCACCTTTTCATGTTAAAGGCTCAACAGAATTAGACCAACAGAAGTGGCACCTTGTTAATGGTTTTACTGTACATGGGTTCAGATCTTTCAAAGAAAACAAACACCATAAGCATGTGGCGGGCATTGGGCTGTAAAAAGATTTTAATAGGCAACTGTATTTAAATCATTGTTGGGAATGGTTTGATCTAGTAGAAGCAAAATGCACAAGCAACACACTGGTATTGCCCTTAAATAGTAAGTGAAATAGTTTTTTATTTGAGGACTGAAGAGTTGAACTTCATTTCATGTATAACTTGTTTGTTCATCACTAGAAGATCTGAAATCAACCAGCACTACAACAGCGTATGGATAAAGCATGGGTTTAATCCCTTCCAGATCTCATTGTTATACAGATGGAAATTCAATTCAAAAAATAAATGATGCTGTAAAAACATGAATGGGTGGAAATATTTGTTGTTGTTACTACAAAAAACGAGTATTCTCACAACACAGATTTTTCTTTTTAACGCTAAACAGTTTATCAATGTGCCTCACAAAATTAGCAGGACGTTTTTTTGGCTTTGACCGGTAAACAGTATAACAATGATTTAGTTCCGCACATTCACATCCACGTCGCACAGATATGAAAGACCTAATGCAGCAGCGGCCACCGGAGCACCTGAAGAAAAACAACATGTTGAATAGATTTTTGAATAATCTTGTAGATGCAACGAGGAGGCGAACACTGTGGGTACACTGGTTGACTCCTCCTTCAGAAGAGACTGTGAGCTGAGTAGAAACATGTTTTTATAATCTTTTATTTTCTAAGAATCTATTTCTTCATCCCTCTTTATTCTTCTCTTGTTCTGCATTAAATTATCCAAACCCCTCAGTCTCATCAACATTTCAGTTCCCTCTTCCTTATATTGAAGATGAAATTAGAGGCTGATTTATTCAGTTTCTTTCCCATAACATAGATTTTTTTTTATTGTCTGTTGCATCTGCCTGATTATTTTTATTGTAATTATGAAAAGACATCCAGTGTTTTCCCTTCTGTGCATCCTCTCTCCTTTCTCCCTTAGAGGGGACAGGCAGGGAGAGAAAACAGGAGCTGCCCATGTATTTCTTTGGAATTGGAGAGGAGAGAGACAGAGCAGATGCGTTGGCAGGAACAAAGCTGAGGTTTTCTGTTTTTGTTTTCTTTTTCTTTCTCCCTCCTGTCTCTTATGTGGTGTCGACACAGATAACAATCAGATCAACGTGGGCAAGGACCACCACCACCACCTCACTGCGAGCCTCTCATCGAGCTGGATCCCAGTGTGGAGCTGGGTGTGCGGAAGGCTAACGACAGGCTAGCAGGGCGCTGCAAGGCTCTGTGGCAGCGAGAAGAGGAGGAAAAAAAGGAGGAGGGGCTGTGGTGAGCTGGTGGGCTTCCTCTGCCTCACAGACACATTTTATTGACTTGCTAATTGGATGAGGCACTCGGAGGAGAGGATGCGGTGACCAAGAAGAGCTGCTCTCCAGAGGAGGGATACAGGCACAGGAAAGCATTGCTTGGATGGTGTAAATCCATCTACTTTATCTCTTTTTTTACATTTTTCTGGAGACACAACAACAGATGTTTTTCAGCATCTCCTAGTGACCCCCACACTGTGCATACATAATTGTATGCATGACATTGTCGAATGAAGGCTTCAGCTGCCAGATGCTTCGTGACAAGTGAATGATTTTCATTTTGATGCTTTTTTTTCATCCTGCTCCCGTTCACCTGTTTTTCTCTCGGATTCATCAGTGGAAAACCCTTTTTGTTAGCCTCGTTTGATGTGCCATTACAAATGAATGGTAATAATACATTCTTCATCAATTGTGCAAGGAGCTGTGCAATGGATATTCTGCAGGAAAAATTAAGGTATGACATGAGCAAAAGCGAAGGCACATACTGTAGTAAGGTGGCATTATTCACCCAGTGCTCATTCTAGTCCTACTTAAGAAATAGATCAACCAAATGTGTAGACTGTTGCATAATTCCAGCCTGAAATCGTAGGCTAAGGTATCTACACTGTGGAAAGAAATGTCTTCTTCTGTCTGTGTTTACTCCTCAGATTTGTACAGAATAGATGCGTTTAAGAAGGAAAGCAAAGCTAAGAGAGGGAAGGATTATGAATGAATCAGGGGTAGAGACCAGTAGTAGCAGTGTGCTTTGAGGAGAATTAATGGAGGCATAGAAAAAATAGTCTAGACTTGTTTCACCACTAGGTCAGGGTTTTACATATAATCTGGAAACTTGTCATTTGAATCAATCCTCAATTTCACTCATCTCATTGACTCTTCTTGTCTTTATCAAAGGGTTTGAAGGGAAAGCACTATTCCTGCCAAGTCCACAGACGCGATATCAGACATATCTCGAGGTTTTCAGTCTTGTCCTGGTTGCCATGACTGAAGCGTACAAGTCGGACTAGGTCAGCGAGCAGGTGCCACTGTGCTGAGGTCTGCTGTCCCAATGAGCAAAGCAGGCAACCCACAGAGACGCACCACCTACCTCATTTCCCTCACCCTGGTGAAGGTTGAGGCTGTGCCAGAGGATGAGGCAGGAAATCAAAAGGAGGCTCTTCCAGAGGGGGAAGGGAGCCCTACGAAAGAGGAGGAGCAGGAGGGAGTGAGCAATGCCCCTGAAAAGGAGGAAGCACCACCATGTGTGGAAGTGGTGGAAAAAGAAAACATACGGGCGGAGGAGGAAGTGGAACAGGTGCAGGTCAAGTATAGTAGTCCCACTGAAAATCAGGGGAAGCCTGAAAGGAGGGAACAGTACGAACCCCCAAAAGACATTGTATCATTTAGTAAAAGCAAAGATACTTCTTATGTTCATCCACCTTTTCGGCAAATGGTCAAAGTATGTGGAAGCACTGTCTCTGAGGGAACTGTGCGCAGAGAGGGACCTCGCTCTGATGCCATGCGCCCAAAGACGGAGCTTTACAGAGAGACTCCTATGTTGTACCTAAAAGGAGAAAATGGATCAGACATGAACATTCGCTCACACTGCATCCTCCCCTTTTCTGTCCAGCCTCAGGTCAGTCCGCGTCCTGAAGTTGTGATGAGGTCACATGCAGGAGGAAACTCTACATGCTGGAGGGAACTCAGAGAGGCCAGTACGAGCCTGTATCACTCTGCTAAGACTCTGGATCGAAGGGATAACCGTTTAGGGGATCAGTCCCCCTTGATGGCAACTACACCTCTGGGGCCTTACAGGGCGTCCTGGGCGGACAGCGATGGCAGGGGCACGCTCATTCGACCTGGAGCTCCCAGCAGTGGAGGATTTTCGGGCATAATGACCAGGGACAGCCCTCAGGGGGAGAGATTCAAGACTGTTTCTGTTTCCTTGCCTGCACCTCCTGCCACTGAAGTGTCCAGGCCTCAAAAAAAAGGTACAAGTCGTACCTTGGACAACAGCGACGTGCATTTCCTCTCTGAAGACCTGAAGAAGGGGAAGGAGGGCCAGGCAGGTACCATCCAGCGAGCTCCTCCTCGAGACCGCAAGATGCTGAAGTTCATTAGTGGGATTTTCACCAAAAGTTCAGCTGTGCCACCCAGTGCTGCTGCACCTCCACTCTACCCAGCTTTGGAGAGGGGCTCGAGTGAGGAGGAAGGTGAGTTCACTTTGAATTATTTGTAGGTTTGTGGCATATTAGTCTCTTCCTCTAATGATGCAAGTGAGGCTGCCCATACATAACAAAATGAAAATAGGAGGAACTAGCGGGTCTTTATTTACACAAAATGCTAAATTATTATTCTAATAGTCAAGTCATGGCTGCAAACAATGTTGTCACCATCTCATGTTTTGGTTCACCCACCATTGCTCACTTGGGTTAATATGAGGTAATTGGGTTAATATTAATATCAGTGTGATTAAACATCAATTATCACTGTTTGTGTGCACTGGAGCTGTGTGGACCTGAAACCTTTAGTTTGATTACAGCACAAATTCCCTCACAATTTATTCATTTCTAAATTATTTTATTTATTTAGACAGGCTGATTAATAGTGAAAACAAATGTAATAATTATTACATTTGCTCTAAAATGTCTTTAAATGTCAATATATATCATCTTCCCTAAAAGTAAAAGCTTGAGTAATGGATAATTGTTGTAGGCATTATAATAGTGAAAAATAATACTTATTACTTACTTACTTTTCCCAATGTACACGGTGGTTTGGATGTCTGTTCTGTTGAATATCCCAAACTATGACACCTAAACAAACCCAATTAGTCCCGTCAGGAACTACACTTATCTACTAGAAATAAAACAAATGCTGCAACTTCGTCTCTCTTTGTTAATATATTCTAAAGAAAATCATCTTTGACATAGAGTGTAAGTTTGGAGTAAGCTCTGAATAATTTGTCAAGAGTAAGTGGGACATGAATAATTAAGGTTGGGGATACACAGAGCTGTGTTCATCGCAGGACTGAGGAGAGCGGGAACCTGCCACTTCCTGCTCTGTGCATAGAGTTAATCAGCCCGAAAATGGAGCCTATTCATTCTTCAACACTATATTGTGTTTAAGTGCCTTTGAGCAGCATAGTCAAAGCTTTGTCGTATCAGACCTGTAATTTAAATATATTATGTTGGTATTCTGATGACAGATAAGCATTATTAAGCATCGTGTGTATACAGGTGTACATCATGTTTCTGTGCCTCTGACACGTGTCACTGTATCCAGGAGAGACCATTTATTGTATAGAGACGCGGGTTGGAGGATTCTGGAAAATTGAGTTGCCATGGCAACAGCAAGCCGTGAGCGATGCTGTTCGGTCTGTGGTGTGACGCCGTTGATGGAGGCGAACGTGGGTGTGGGTATTGCCCAAAGATGGGGATGAAGGGGAGTCGCGGGGGTTTAAAGTTAGCATCTATGTCCTCAGAGAGCGGCGTGTCACCAGAGCCCCGCCCGAGCACAACACAGCCTGACAGCCTCAGAGAGAGAGCGTGTGTAGGTGTGTGTCTGTCTCCTTTATGCTGGTATTCTAAGGCACACAAACTGCAGTGTCCAACACAGATGTGCTGCAAAGGGCAAGTCATTAAAAAAAGTTGGTCAGAAATGTGCAGGATTTTAAACATGTAATTTTAGAGATAGAGGTATATCGTCGTACCACACTGGCTAATCTTTCGTTTTGCTCAAGAGAAACTGAAAAGACTGACTTGAGTTTTATGTTTTTCACAGGGAGTGGAATAGAAATATATGTATGACCTCAGAATTAATTAAAGGGTGAGCTATGGTAGCAATAAAATGAGAATACTAATCCCTTTTATGCTTTGTTATGGTACTAAGAGTGTGCCATAGTGAGAAAAAAATTTAATTAACCTTACTGCCTATACCACAATTTTTCTTCATACCATTAGCCCGTTTAACAAAGTCTTACTTTGGTCTATCAGGATCACATCTTATAAAGCATTACTCACTGAACAACCTGCTGCGCAATAAGTCAGGATTGCTGGAGCATCATTATGATCACAGTGAGCAATGAACTAGATGTATCTCACGAACATTTATCATCTTGACACTTGGAGCGTAATGTAAGTATTTAATATTAACAGTCGTTTTACTGTTGGTGCCAAGCGCATGTCCGTATCACTTAGAAGCAAAGCAAGAAAACCAATACAGACAAACCTCTAGAGTTTAAACATTAATATAATATTAGGGCACATAAGTAAATGTGAAAAGAACGGTTCATTTACAGCGGAATAATTACGCCCCTCTGTGATTCTTCCTCCAGTTGTTTTCTATCCTAGTTTACAAGTGCTTACGCTCAGTAAGAGTCACAGATTCATAGAGCATAAAGACCTGTCAGAGGGATGAGTTTGTTCATCTCCGGAGATGCTCAGCTTCTTTAAAGAGATGAGACATTTGACATCGGTAATCTTCCATCAACTGTTAAAAATCCACTCACATTTTGTCTGTTACCAAATAAAGTTGCACAAACACAAACCAAATCTCTCACTATAAAAAACATTCATCTGAATTAGTACCTTGCTGTCAGAATCTACTTCAAAGGCGTTTCTTTCATATGTCACGTTTTCAAGTGCAGGTTTATATATATAAATATATAATATACATGCTAATTATACAATACTGGATGAGCTTGTCTATGCATTGGTATTAATACGTATTAGCTCTAAAACAGGGTTCATCTTTTTGACACCACAGAGAACTGAGTGGCGTAACCTGTCTTGTTTCAGTTGACACTAGCTTCTATAAAATTCAGGATATGAGGGAAACTGTCCTGGGAACAAGATGAATTATCTCTTCACAGCTGGCTGAATTCTTTTTTGCCATCAGTCTTCAGGGCTGAATAGAATAATAATTTATTCTAAGACCTTTTTTTGCAGGACAACCGGAGAAGGGCTAAAAAGTGGCCTGTGTAACAATCTTAGGGTGAGCGTATTGGTGATGGGTTTGGAAGGTAACATTATACAAGAGGTAAATAAGCCAGGTGTGGATTTGTTCTAACCACCTGTATTATGGTCAGTACTTTTACAGATCTCCTGTATCGAACTCATTATAAAGTCTGACACAATCTTTCAGTATTTCATATCAGCACCTCACAAACTACAATGGTAACAGAAGCTCTGTAGTTGTCTTGTACATCCTGTATCTTGTTAAACAGGTAACTGCATCAAATGTTTCCAGTACTGGGCCTGTTTTTATGTGCATGTGCATATCTATTTTATCTCTCCCGCTGTCAATTTCTGTTTGTTAGCTGCGTGCACCAGCAGTCAAGAATGGACCGTGAGCCAGACTGTACAGGATCTTCACCTAGTAAGCACAAGCACATACAGTAGCTTTTACAAACCACTGATTGGGCTTAAATTCTGCACAGCATTTGATATTTTGTCTCTTGTGTTCTCCAGGGTGTTTTGGGAGGTCTGTGCAGTGGGAAGTCTGCTCTTGTCCACAGACATTTGACAGGAAGTTACCTGCAAGTGGAGAACGCTGAGGGTTGGTTTCACATGTCCTCATCTATAAACTTAAACAGACCTTGATCACTGCAGACATTTTGACTTCTCATCCCACTACATTCATTTTCTAGCTACAATACAGGACCTTAGTATTATTTTTGTGCTTTTCATGCTTTAAGTCACAATATCTGCTGTGAAAGAGGATTAATCTGTTGGTTACCTGTATTTGCAGGGCGTCAGTACATTAAGGATG
Organism: Microctenopoma stevenorrisi; assembly: GCA_032270685.1. Taxonomy (NCBI): domain Eukaryota; kingdom Metazoa; phylum Chordata; class Actinopteri; order Anabantiformes; family Anabantidae; genus Microctenopoma; species Microctenopoma stevenorrisi. The sequence continues at coordinate 9,257,677 of JAUMTR010000022.1, forward strand.
TCCTGGTTGATGGGCAAAGCCACCTGTTGATAATCAGGGAAGAAACAGAACTGCCAGGTGCTCAGGTGAGTTGCAAACTAACCCCAATTTGGAAAATACAAACTTCAACTATTTAAACATTATGTAAATGAGTCTTTACCCTCAGCGTGTTCTCATAGTTTGAGTAATATTCCTTCTCTTCCTTAGTTTGCGAGTTGGGTGGATGCAGTTATCTTGGTCTTCAGTTTGGAAAATGAGGCCAGCTTCCAGGAAGTTTACAAAATCTACCACCAGCTTGCAATCCACCGGCCTGTCGCTGAGATACCTTTCATAGTGGTCGGCACACAAGGTAAGATACTCGCATACAACACGTGTCTTGAGTCACCTCAAGTGGTGAACTCTGTTTAGCTTACAATTTATGCTTTTTCTAGATAAGATAAGCAGTACCAACCCCAGGGTCATAGATGATGCCAGGGCCAGACAGCTGTGCTCCGATGTGCGGCGCTGCACCTACTATGAAACCTGTGCAACGTACGGCCTCAACGTGAACAGAGTCTTTACAGATGGTATGGGTCCCTGTCAGATATACTGAATATGAAAAACACTGCTGCAGAGAATTCTTTAGTCCAAATTTGTTTCGGTCCGCAGCTGCTCAGAAGATCATGGCAGCCAAGAAACAAGCCGCTCTCCTGGCTTCTTGTAAATCTCTCCCTAACTCCCCCAGTCATTCTGGAGGCTCCACTCCAGTGTCAGGCGTCTACCCAGGACAGGTGAATCTCCTACACACTGACTGGCTCCATTCTTTATGTTTTTTTGTACAGATCATTTTATAGACTATAAGCACAGTGTTAGAATAAACTCCTTTAAATGTCCTTCCTTCAGGCCAGTAACGGTGGTCAGAGCAGTGATTACTCCTCATCACTTCCCTCCACTCCTGTGATCAGTCATAAAGAGATCAGCAGGACAGTAAGAGGGGAGAAGCAAGACAGTGCCACGCCTGGGTCAGTCCGCAGCGCCACCCGAAGACGCGCCTCGCATTTTGTGGTACAAATCATTCAAGTGATTTTTCTTGTTCTGAGGTCAAGCCACATTTCACCAAAGTTAAAAAGCTACTGCTGGTAAACAGGCAAAGAATAACATAAGAAGTATGATACAGTAACTGGTACCTTAGAAATAACTGTACCTTGTTTTGGTATTTGTACAGCGTGTTGTACAGAAACCTTATCTACGCATCAACCAAGTCAAAACAATGAGCTGAAACATGTTAAAGCTGAGGGGTGCTTATCACAGTATCTATGGGTTTGTTAGTTAATGCATTTTTGTCCAGGGTCGGCGAGGCAGTGACTCAAACAGAAGGAGTGCAGATTATAAGGGAGATCTGGGCAGCGGACGCGCCATCCCCATCAAACAGGTACAGTAAGACAGTAGTGCAGAAACTATGATATATGTAATGACCCTGTGTAGAGGACATCGCTCCAGCAGTCTCTTGATATGGAATGTGCGAAGGCAGTGTCATCATGTGGAGAGACGATGAAGTGTTGTGATCCCTCATACTGGCCTGATGAATAGACGTGGGTGTTTTTGGCAGCCAGCAGTCATTGTGGTGCAAAAATGTGTGAGATGAACAAATGAGGCATTAGCAATAATTTCTCATTCTTCGGTTTTGTCACTTCCATCAGGGCATCTTGCTGAAGCGCAGTGGGAACTCCCTTAACAAAGAGTGGAAGAAGAAGTATGTCACACTGTCCAGCGACGGCATACTGTCCTATCACTCCAGCGTTCATGTGAGTCAGTGTGTTGTCAAGGCACTTTAAAGCACTATGACGCTGAGCGGTGTACTGGTGGCTGGTGGTTGATGGTACTGTTCGCCTTGGCAGGACTACATGCTGAATACCCCCGGGAAAGAGATGGACCTGCTGCGAGTGACTGTGAAGGTGCCAGGAAAGCGGCCGCCTCGTGCTGTACCTGCCTGCGGCGCTCCGGCTGGACTCAACGGGAGGGTCAAAGATGTGACGGGACCTGAGGGCTTCAGCACAGGTGAAAAAAATGACTGCACTATACGAGCATGTGGGAAATTCTAATTTTAGATGCCTACCAAAGAAGTACAATTGGCTCAACTTTTCCCTAACAAACATAAGCAAAGTAGAATTAACGCTTTGCCGTTGTATGCATGTGTTAACCAGTCATGTTTCTGTTTACATGCATGCTTGTCCAGATTTATATCCTGATTACTTCATTCAATGATCCATGTGACCAACTGGTTCAGATCTAGTGAAATTCTCTTATTCAAACTGTAAACTGAATTTACATGAAGTCAGTGTCCTTAACCTTTGGCCATCAAAACCTAATCAGTTCATCGCTGAGTCCAAGTTGACTCTTCTGCCAAATTCGAAGGACTTCATTTGAAGTCTGTTCAGACGAACATCCTGAAATCATGGTGTCTCGGGCCCTAGACGTCACAAGCATTATCCAAGAAAGAAAATGATTTATAGAGCATCATAATGACTTTAGTCATGTTGTAAATTTGTGAAACCATTTCCTTATAATCATCAGCGTCTTATAGTTTCTCTTGTCGTCATACAGAATTTGTATTTGTGTATTTATATTGTATCTCTTTAGTCCCTGTAAGTGCCAGCAGCCTCCTGCAAGTGGAGGAAATGGAAGGGCTGGGTGGTGCCCTGTTCCTGAGGAGTAACAGAGGGGCTCAGCGAATTCCTTCCACTTTATCCAACCACGCTCAAAGTGTTGGTGAGTAAAAGGACATTATGTATGTATAGAATAGACGTACATTAATATTCTTTGAGCTCAAAAACTGTAAATGTATATAATTTGGTGTATTTTTCTGTGATTGTGTTGTTAGACTGCACATTTGAGGGAGTCTCCAGCTCCCCCTCCACCAAAGATGTAGGGTCTGCCTCCCCGGTGACCGACAGGAAGAAGCATCGCAGAAAGAAGAGCATGAACCAGAAAGGAGACGCAACCATCGGCCAAGCAGATGGTAACTGCTTACAGCCTCCGATGTGTTTGCATATATAATAAGTATATTGCATTTTGATTATTATTTTGGAAACTAACAGTAATATTTGTTTGAACTTTAAATTAAGTGTAATATACTGTTTTATTTAATATCATTTAATTCATTTAATATTGTCTCTATGTCTCTTTTTCTCCTTCTTCTCATGCAGCCAAGCGCAAAATGTGGAAACTTAAAAGCTTTGGTAGCTTAAGAAACGTGAGCAAGACAGGTAATGCTGATCTGTCACGCTGCATCCTTCAACCTCCTGTTTGTGTCTCACTGTGGTCAGATATGGGTGTAACTGTAACTGCACTAATGCACACAAACTAAAAGTTTCTGCTTTTGCCTTTAAATCAGCCAAAAAAGAAAGAAAAACTCTCTTTTGTATGTTGATGTATGTGTCATCATCTTTCTCAGACGAAGACAACTTCGACTTCCTCATCGTGTCGAGCACTGGCCAGACGTGGCACTTTGAAGCCCAGAGTGTTGAGGAAAGAGACGCCTGGGTTCAAGCCATCGAGAGCCAGATCCTCGCCAGCCTGCAGCTGTGTGAGAGCAGCAAGAACAAGGTTATTGTTATGTTATTTACATTACATCATCATCAATACATCTGTATTGTACTGTGAACATATTTATTTCAACACTTTTATTTAAACTTTATTTTAACACCTTTTAACAGTAGGCATCTATTTATCCTTCTTATTATTACAGAATGTATTACTAGGTCTAATAATATTAATAACATTCTGAATAAGAATTTTATAATACATTATATTTTAACAATGACTAGTTTCATGTTACACATTACATTATGTAATTAAAATTTCAACAAAATAAAGGTTTGTGAAGATCCAAACTATTTAAATCTGGTGTATTTATTTAGGGTAATAAAATATTGCCTCTGTATCACCAGAGCATATTCTGTCTTATTCTCAGTTGAATTGTGTTTCAGTACAGGGATCATCTCACTGACATGATAAGATAGTATTAATGTTCTAACAGTTAAAGATGTGCCTCTGTTGGTATCATGTGGCCCCAGATGTTCCTGTTTACATTGAGGTGGTCATAGCTGCACATCTGAGGTGGCGTTTATGCACATCATGTGTGTGAAGTGCATTTTTGGTAGCCATATTATCATGAAATTGTGCCCATGTTTCCACCTGCCTCTAGAGAGTTTAGTTGCCAGGGGCGCATGCACAAACTATAATATAATGTTCCATTTAGATAACACAGTTTTCAGAATACAATCCGTGGGAGTATAATGATGTCTGCAGGGTGAGAAAAATGCATAAACAAACTCACAACAAAATCGAAATGAAAAGTATTTTAAACTTCTTAATTGGATTAGTACTTGTGTCCAGGTATAATTGTAACGGAAAGCATCCCTACAAGTTTCTAAGCAAACTATGGACAACAGACAGCAACAACATAAGCACATTAATCATAATACAGTACAGAAAACCAAGGTTAGCGATTTCTGTATACCTGTAAATGTAAATGCAAATTCAAAGGTGACATTAAGTGTCCTCAGGGATACATATAGAGTGCAGTATAATTATATTACGTGCTGTATATTTGCACTCTGGGACTTCTGGATAAGAGGTACACCAGTTGGAATCTCCTCTTAAGCCATAAGAAGAATGTTACGGCTTTAAAAAGAGATGATGGCAGCTAATTTGTCATTACCAAAACCTGTCCTATCTCCAGCATCTGACAAACTAACTGTTCTGCCTAGTAATGGATGACGCCCAGTATGTCTCCAAAGCCTGTTTCTAAAATAATAATTGGCACAGATATGATCGCCGATAACCTATAATCTATGATGCATTAGTTCAGTAGTCCAGCAATGTTCTAGGAAGAAACCCTTCATTTTACAACATTGCAATGATTATATACCACAGCTTTTTCACTGAAAGATTTGATTTTTGTGTTTTTTTTCCACAGGCTCGCAAGAACAGCCAGAGTGAAGCAGTGGCTCTGCAGGCAATACGCAATGCAAAGGGCAACAACTTCTGTGTTGACTGTCAAGCTCCAAGTTAGTGATAGACTCAAACAGCTTTTTCCCTCTTTGTACATATACTTCATACTTGTACTTGCACTTAACTCATCATTCATTTCAACTTTGGACGTGTGATTATTACAGTACCCTTGTTATTTGCTCTTGGGTCAATTTTTCATTTCAAAGTCTGAAATAAGAATCAACCTGACCACACTGTGCAGAGAAAACGATGCAAGGGGCACTTGAAGCATTCTTACATTAGACCAAACCGACCACTGTGTCCCCCCAGCTCACTCTATTTCTATCTCAAGAAAAAAGTAGCCTGTATTCAGCCTGTATAACATTTAAGCACACTTTTACTTTCATTAGGAAAAAAGTCTGCCAAATAAAATTTGTAAATTAGGAAGGGTTATGAAGTCTTTTCTCATTCAGTCCAAACTGGGATGCAAAGCGTAATAATGATGCACCTTTGTTTTTGTAAATATACAATAATACAGTGTAGTATACAAATATACAACAACAATTATTGTTTCAAATGATGTGGCACTCTAATCTGTTGTGTGTACCATCTTTCTCCCCAGATCCAACCTGGGCCAGTTTGAATCTGGGAGCTCTCATATGCATCGAATGTTCTGGGATCCACAGAAACCTGGGGACCCACCTGTCACGTGTTCGCTCGCTGGACCTCGATGATTTGCCACGAGAGCTCACCCTGGTTCTCAGTGCAATCGGCAACCACATGGTCAATACAATATGGGAGGCCCGAACACTGGGCCGCCGAAAACCTGCACCTGATGCTACACGGTAAAGACGCACAGCCAAAGAAGATGATACACATTATGAAAATATAACATTATTCATATGACAACACTGCTTAACATAAAACTAATGCATGCAGGTAGAGCTGCATACAAATGACAGGAGAAAGAGAAGAAGCTGAAAATGTATTTCCCTAATCATTTCTCTGTTTCCTGTAATCATGCATGTTCAGAGAGGAGCGGGAGTCGTGGATCAGAGCCAAGTATGAGCAGAAACTGTTCGTTGCACCGTTGCCTCCTCCCACTCCTAGTGAGGGGCCAGACATCACGCTGTCTGGTCGTCTTCTGTTGGCCGTGATGGAGCACAACCTTCCCAAGCTGCTGCTCCTTTTGGCCCACTGCACGAAGGAGGACATTAATGCCCCTCTCAGCCTGGTACTCTCCGCCAGGTCTCTCTTAGCTCTGCGGATGCCCGGCTCTGCCCTGCACGCTGCCTGTCAGCAGGGCGACGTGGTGATGACGCAGCTTCTTGTTTGGGTGTGTTTACTTTGTCTCACTGCAGTTTTGCCACTGGTGGTATAAGAATCACAACAGCTTTCCTGCAGATGTGCTGATTCATATTACCAAGGAAAAACGAGCTAAACATTTTATAATCTTTTGTAACCTTTACATGAAAACCATTAGCAACAAACAAAAGAGCCAGCAGAGCACTCAAGGTGATCTGTGAGCAAGTGTCACAGCTCATTTAAGACATTCCCGTTAGATTGTATAACCATGTGTAACAAACCCTTTTATATGGGGTAATAAATTCTAACCCAGCTTTTCGTCTTTTTCAAAATTCATTCCAGTATGGCTGTGATGTTCGGTATCGGGACAGTCAGGGGCAGACCGCGCTGGCTCTGGCTCGCAGTGCTGGAAGCCAGGAGTGTGCCGACATCTTGCTCCAGTACGGTTGCCCGAATGAATCGGCCCACTCCATCGCCACTACAGTCGGTTTCGCATCAGCTGCAACATCAAGGTTCCCCGTTGCCATGACGCAAAGTCTGACGGTTGCCACGACTCTCAAGATCTCGCACAAGAGCAGCGGCACCAGCTTGAGCTACAGCACCACTAGAAGAGCAGTGTCATAAGTGGAAGCAGTGTGGTATAATGTGTGTGTGAGTGTGAGTGTGTGCTTTGCCCTCATAGTGTCCTGTAAGTTCACACAGGCCAGCAAGATGAATGATGAACATGTCGCCACATGTTGGATTCCGGGAGCCAGATGAGGTTTCACTGTGTGTGAGTGTCACAATCACTCACTGGTTGTCACACAGATACTGTATCTTCAGTCTGCTAGAATGATTTAACCAAAAGAGAAAGTCTTCTGACTACACACAACATGACATCCAAGCACCTCTACTTTCAGATTTAATAGGAATGTATTGCACTGAATACCAGCTGGTGTGATTTATATTTTCTCATGCAGTCAATACTGAACTTCATTCTCCACCAAGTTATAAATGAATATCAGCTTTTGGCCTCAAAGCGCCTCTCAAAGCATCTAGAACGCAGTAGTTTAAGAAGTGCAATAAGTTCACAGTTTGATAGATGGACGTCTCTATTTTCAAGTCTGCAGTGCTCGAAATCCCAAGGTTAAACACCTTTTTAACTCTAAAGACCCCGAATGTCAGTTTTACATTTAGAGTGCATAAAACATGTTATGTTGCACACAGCCGGTTGTTCAGTGCATTAAAGTAAATTTTTTAAAAGTACTCGAAGGGGGAGGTTGTTTTAAACATAATAAAAATAACTGTATAGAGATGCATTGATAAAATGCTATAATATTCTAAAAATTTAAAAGTGCTTCGTTTTCAATTGTTATTGTATGATTTGTACAGCTGATTCTCTGTAAAAAAAAAAAAGAAAAAGGAGTTACTCATAGCTGTTTGGATATTTACTGTACATCATCTTGATTTAGTTTTCTTTTGATAACCGACTGATTAAGTAAGATGTCGTCATTGCTGTGTGTACAAGATGTGTGCTTTACGAAAGGTTGTTATCAAGACGAGTTTATTACCAGATGTATAAATGATCAAATGAAATGTCTTGATTTTTACTGAATGTATACAAAAACTGATGATCTGAGATTTGAGTTTATTCTAAACACTAATGTGTTTTCCACATAATGCAGTTTTAGTAGACTGTCAGGGTCTTTTATTTTTCACTGAGCTAATATTGTTCCTGCTGTGACTATTAGAAATTAATAGTACGGTTTAATAGATAAAAACTTGGCAAAGGTTCTGAAGTGGGCCTTTGAATGATTGTATTTACAAGTGGCTGGAAATCAACGTGAACTAGAGAAGCGGTTCCCAAATAAATATTTAAAAAAATACCATAATAAACAACTTTTCTGCAGTATTGTATGTATTTTTGTTGAAGACGCCACTGTACATGTCTGTGATGTAAGCATCTCTATCCATTTGTATTTTTTTACTCATGCAATGATTCATAGAGCATTCATTATCAATACATGAAGGCTACTGCCCAAACTGTTGTGTTTGGTTCAGTGTTGTGTGTTTTTTCCGTGTGTTTCCTGCTTATTGTATTTCAAATGTAATTTTCCTTATAATATATATATATATATATATATACAATACATGATCAGAAACAAAAGTGACATAAACTTAGGGAAACTTATATCAATATGTTTGATATTTATTCTTCTATTTGTATTCAGGAATTATATTAAAATACCAAAAATGAGGAACCCTAAAGGAGTTTGTCTACGAAAAGCAATAAAGCTTCTCATTTAGAACCGCCTCCATCCAAAATAAATCCTCTCTGTGAATTTTGTTTGTACATAGCTTTCTAGTTACCAGAGAAAGAAGTCTGACATCCAGTGGATTGTTGTAATTTTAGTTCATCACGTACGAACTACAGCCCCTAATCTACATATACTATCAGGACTTAATAGACTCAGATTCAACCCAATTTCTCAGTAACAAATACACTAGAAAAACATTTAACAAAATATTTGGAGTAGTTTTTTTAAGGATAGGTTCACAAATTCAATAAAAGTGTCCATGAAGACTTGGTTCCTTTAAAAGATTCCTCCGAAAAGTCTCCCACTGTCTACTGTTTCTTCTCCATCTGAAGGCAACATAAGGCTACAACCTGCTAAACTAGAGGGTTGGACAGTTTAAATCAGACAGATATCGATATTAAGTGGATCTCTTCTGCTCTTATTAGGGTTGTTGTATCACCCTCCTTGTACCTAGTGTGAAAAACAAAAAACTTTACATCTTGTGCAATGTTAGTGACATGAACCCAGCAAACTCTGCAAGCGACTTGTGCTGATTGGTTGCTATGGCAACTAGGGCTTTAGAAGATGTCCACATCCAAATCAGTGTACCAATGCATTTTGATTTTTGCTTTTAAATACATCTTTGAACAGAATGCGGACTGTGGATTGGGTCACACATCACTTCCATTGTAAGGTCTTTAGGTAAATCTCTCTTCACCGCCAGTAGGAACAGGAGGGACGGCTCTAGCATGATGGTTTAACTCCTTGACATAATGTTTATTATCGCACATCGGTTTGGACCATCTCTCTTGACCACATCTGTTGTAAGGTATATTGTATAGAATATAAATAGTAATATACATATGTTATTGGTTTCTGAGTGAGGGTATGTAACAGTCTCTCCTTCGCCTCAGTTTGTCCGTTCAGCTGTTGGTCTAACGTGAAAACCTCATGTTCACCTGAGGAGATTCAGGAATGTGTGCCAAGAGGACTGGGACACGGGAGAGGACTAGATAAACACATAAATGAATGCTTCCCTGCTGAGAATACATTTTTAAAAAACCCACGTTATCCTTCATGCTGGATGCTGTTGCCTTCACTTAACTCTTATTCACCTGTCACATTTACAAACAGTTGAACGTCATGATTTCTCAAAACTTTATTCAAGTGGAACGTAAAATACATGATGCAATATGATTCCTGTGCTACAACATTTGACTAAAGTGTTGAAATCTCAAACTGTGGATGCACGTAGCATCCACTGATCTTAAGCAGCAGTGCACTGGATGGAGGGAAGCACAGTAAATACTGTGCACTGAGTTGAGAGGACAGGAATTGTGATGTTTTGCTTTAATGCTGCTTTGTACCTAAATCTACAGGAGCCAATTTTCCTCATCACAAGTTTTTCCAAAACTTTAATTGAAAACAACCATGACTTGCAAAGTTCTTTTACAAATAAACCTAGTCCATGAGATACATAGATATGATATAGAATAATGGGCATAAATACTGAAAAAGCACATACATTATTTAGAAATTTATTTGAAATGTTCTGAGTTTCTTGACGCTGATTGGACATGGCATACATTTTGCATAGATGAACTTATCTTGTATTAAATGATGGCAACATAGACCAAGTCTTAGGCAAATATCTTAGCAATGAACTCCCTGAAACGTTTGGCGTACTGCTCTGGATGAACTGTTGAGATTTCTGCTCCTCCCTGAAAACACACACAGAGTCAAAGCCACAGTCAGTAAGATGGAAAATGAGAGCAGCTCTTTACACTGAACAGAAATGTAAAGTATACACAGTGACTGCTAGCCAGTCTCTCACCCCGTGTTTGACAGCTTTGGCTGCATGAGCAGCTTTTTTCTTGGTGTCGTACTGCGTCAGCACATCAATCAGACCCATAAAATAAACCTCCCTCTGAGGTGAACCTATGTGACAATGATCCACAGTAGTTTATGATACTGATATTAATCTGCATATATGATCATCTTTGATTTGTTGTATGACAGTACTTCTCTAACCTACTGAATACACCAGGGATGTCTCTATTGTCAGGACTCACCTACAGCACTTTGAACAGCATACACATCCACGTGAGGGTCAAATTCCCCAGGACACGTGGGTTTGAAGGAGTTCATGTTGCCAGCTATAACCTCAGGTGAAGCAGAGACAGAGGCAGAAATTAGGCCATTTGCATCGTCTTCCTCCTCAAGGAATAGCTCTACCTCCCCCTCCACCTCCCTCTCTGCCCGCTCGACATCATGGATGCCCAGCAGTAGGCTGTAGTCCATGATCCTCATACGCACCAGAAACTGCATGAAGAGGAAACACAAACACATGAGAGGAAACCATGATGCAATGCATTCCTTCCATCCGCTTTCCTTACCTCAATGTCTCGGTTGAGCTTCTCCATAATCTTCTCTTTCTCCTCGTCACTCACATAAACCTTTTGCATGTTATTCTTGAAGTCTGTGTCCTTGTATGTGGGCAGCTCTTTTATCTGAAAATGCAGGGTGAAGGTTAACTAAAATTAGATTTAACATACAAATCACAAACCTCATTAGGATTTTTTTTATTAAAACACATCAGCCACCTTAGTTCTACTGACACAAAAGCCAAATTATATTACCCTAAATACTCAGATCAACACAACTGAGGTTTCTAAAGCTGTGCAATTATTTAAAATCCAACCATTCAACCAGCTATTTTCAGCTTTTTATGTAGGTCAGAGTCACTGCAGGCCAAAAAGAGTTATTTAAACGGTGTATATCTAAGGGACTCTTCCGTGAAAACAAGAATCTAATCTTTAAATCACATTTGTCATACAGTAATATCATATGACTATACAGTAAATGTGATTTCACACTATGTCCTCAAAAAGATGCCAAACTGGAGAAAACAAATACAGACTTAATTTAACTGTTCTAAACTCATTTATAGTTTTTCTTAGTCATACAGGATCTAATTTTTGTGTTCTTATAAATATGAATTTAAAACATTTAAGGGTTCAGTGGGTTGATAAAGGACCTCCCCACCACGATTAGAAATGCTAACCTGTATTGATATCAGTTATATATTCGTCTTCAGTGGCTCCGGTGGAGTCTAGTAAAGTAAAGTTAAAGTAGAAGCTTATCATACGACCTCTACCATACTCTAAACTCACCTTCTCCTTAACACTTGCCTCCCGAGACAGCTGGAACCCCTGAGGACAGAAAAGACACCAACAACTATTATTGTAGCTTAATTGATCATCACGTCCCTTAAGTCTCTGAAACATAAAATGTACAAGTCAAGTAAAACGAAAAACTAGCCCATATCAAATGATCGGTTTTCTCTTGTTTCTTATTTACCTTGAGGTCGTACTTTCTGTGTACATGCAGTCTGTGGCTGAACATGTTCCTCATAACTAACAGGTAGGTGTCCTCATTCTCCACGGTGATTCTGTACATGGCCAAGAACTGAGGGAGCAGCGTGCTGCCATGGCAGGTGGCAATATGCTGGAAAGGAACATCAGTGAACAGATAATGAACTACGTCTGAGGTTCAGTGGCCTGAGATCAACAAAGCACAGGTTATTTGCCGCAGCTTTGCTCTGTCTCAATCACTTCACTTCGTTCAAGTTTTGGTCCATAAGAAACTTATAGCTGATAGTTAGAGATGACTAAAGCTGCAATTTTAATATGAGCAAATAATTACAGTAGAGTAACAGGGTGAAATACACAGTTATACAGTTAATTGCCTGTTAGTCAAAATTTTTAAAATTTATTATTTCTCTCCAACGTTATATAATTCAATATAATATTAAAACGGCCTTGTGGTGGCAGAAGAGCTTGTGTGGTCCAGTGATCCTCAGAGCTATGTTGTCGGGAGCTATATGCGCCTGGTAGGGTCTCCCAAGGAAAAAAGGTCAGAGGTGAAGATCCAGAATAATTCGATCCAAAATGACCCCAATGGATAAGAAAAAACAAGGAGCGGCGTGTCCCTTGCCTGGGAAAGGGTACCCGGGGCCCCACCCTGGAGCCAGGCTGGGGGTGGGAGCTGACTGGCGAGCGCTTGGTGGCTGGACCATGGACCGCGGTGTCCAGTCGGGCTCAGCCTGAAAAAGCGCTGACCAGGGCGCCCAGGGCCGCATTTTGATGATGACTTTGTAGTTGTGTCATCGGATCTGCGGTTTTATGTCTTGGACACTTGACGAGAGGGGCTGAGCTGTCAACTGATCACCACCTGGTGGTGAGTTGGATCAGATAGTGGGGGATGCTGCCGGACAGACCGGGCAGGCCTAAACGTGTTGTCTGCTGGGAACGTCTGGCCGAGGAACCTGTCAGCTCATCCCGAAGGAGGCAGGGGACATTGACTCCAAATAGACCATGCTCCTGGCCTCCATTGCCGAAGCGGCAGTGCAGAGCTGTGGCCGTAAGGTTGTCGGTGCCTCTCTGGGCGGCAATACCCGTACCTGGTGGTGGACACCTAGGGTGTGGGAGGCCGTCAAGCTGACGAAAGAGTCCTATTGACTCCAAAAGCAGCTGAGGGGTACCGGCGGGCCAAGTGTGCAGCAGCCTCGGCCGTTGCAGAGGCAAAAACTCAGGTATGGGAGGAGCTTGGGGAAGCCATGGAAAAAGACTTTTGACTTTTTTTCTGCACCGAGGGGATTCTGGCAAACCATCAAGTGTCTCAGGAGGGGAAAGCGGTGCTCCACTAACACTGTGTACAGTACACTCAGCCTTCCCGGTAAGGTCTATGCAGGGGTGCTGGAGAAGAGAGTTCGACCGATAGTCGAATCTTGGATCGAAGAGGAACAATGCAGATTCCATCCCGGCTGTGGGACACTGGACCAGCTCTACACCCTGGCCAGGATCCTGGAGGGGGCATGGGAGTTTGCCCAACCGATTCACATCGGTGCTTTGTGGATTTGGAGAAGGCATTCGACCGTGTTCCTCGAGGGATCCTGTGGGGCGTGCTCCAAGAGTACAGGGTACGGGGCTCGCTGTTACGAGCCACTAAGTCCCTGTACAGGAGGAGCAGGAGCTTGGTTTGCATTGCCGGCAATAAGTCTGACTCATTTCCTGTTGAGGTTGGACTCCGCCAGGGCTGCCCTTTGTCACCGATTCTGTTCATAACTTTTATTGAGAGAATTTCTAGGCGCAGCCAAGGGGCGGAGGGGATGCTGTTTGGTAACCTCAGAATTTCATCTCTGCTTTTTGCAAATGATGTGGTTCTGTTGGAGTCATCCAGCAACAATCTCTAGCTCTCACTGGAGCGGTTCGCAGCCGAGTGTGAAGCGGCAGGGATGAGAGTCAGCACCCCTAAATCCAAGACCATGGTTCTCAGCCTGAAAAGGGTGGACAGAGTGCTGCCTCATGTGAAGGAGTTTAAGTATCTCGGGGGCTTGTTCACAAGTGAGGGACAAATGGAGCGAGAGGTCGACAAACGGATCGGTGCGGCATCTACAGTAATGCAGACTTTAGACCGGTCCGTTGTGGTGAAAAGAGCGCTGAGTCAAAAGGCGAGGCTCTCGATTTACCAGTCGATCTACGTTCCTACCCTCACCTTTGGTCACGAGCTCTGGGTAGTGACCAAAAGAACAAGATTGCGGATACAAGCGGCCAAAATGGGTTTCCTCCGAAGGGTGGCTGGATTCTCCCTTAGAGATAGGGTGAGAAGTTCGGTCATCCGGGAGAGACTCGGAGTAGAGTCGCTGCTCCTCTGTGCGGAGAGGAGTCAGTTAAGGTGGTTCATGCATCTGGTCAGGATGCCACCTGGACGTGGAGGTGTTACGGGCATGCCCCACTGGGAGAAGACCCCGGGCAGACCCGGGACATGCTGGAGGGATTACATCTCCCGGCTGGCTTGGGAAAGCCTTGGGGTCCCCCCAGATGAGCTGGAGGAGGTGGCCGGGGATAGGGCGGTCTGGGTTTCCCTGCTTAGGCTGCTGCCCCCGCAACCCGACCCCAGATCCAGCAGCAGATAATGGATGGATGGATGGATACTTGGACATTCAGTTATCATTATGGTATTGTCTGTCAAGGATATTGACTCACTAGTGACTGGACTTTATACTACAAGCTTTGAAATGCATTTACTATACTTAGGTAATCTCCATTTTTTATATTCTTTAATAATTTTAATTACTTTGTAGACATCTTTTACCACATTTGTCAGGTCAGGATTAGATGACAGGGGACCCAATAAACAGACCAGAACCAGAGAGTTGAAACAATGATGGGAAATTTATTATAACAATAATGAACAATATGGAGTGATGAGTGAAGGAAAAAACTAGTTGCAGAAATAATAAGAAGGGAGCTGAGAGAGGGAAATGGACTACACAGGGAAACTAAACTGGAAAGTAGAGACTGGTGAACTAAAAACTAAAGGTGAAATGACCAAAACCAAACCAACTTACCAAAGCAGTAGTGAAGGGAGGAATAAGAGCCAAAAGAGAGACTGCTAGTGAAAGACAGAGGAGCTGAGTGCTCAGCAACAAGATGGGAAACAGGCAGCGGCATGGAGCCACAGAGCCGACAACCAGGGTAGAGTGCAGACATGAATGAACCAACAGAAAGGTGAGCAGTGCAAGGTGTTATTTAGTGAGTGGACTAATGAGGGAATGAATGACACACAGGACTAATCAGTGAGGACGAGATTAAGCGAGAGCGTGACCAAAGTGACTCAGCGGTAGGTAAACAGGGAACCAGGAAGGCAGGCAGGCAGGCCAGGGTGTGAGGTGGGAGAACTTTGACATGAACAAGTCGTTTTCTGATGATCAGGATCAAATAAAATCCACTATGAGTTGTAAAATGGTAGAAGCACTGTAGCTTTTCCATCCGTCTGCTCTGCGTAGCAACAGACAGAGAGCCTTTTATAAACTTACATTTTTATGTAAAAACAAGAGCCCTGGCCATGTACCTTCACCAATAAAATAAAAAACCCTTTTTGAAAGCACTCATCTTTTAGCTTTTTAACACCTTTTCCATGGCAACTAGGATAATCGCTTAAAAAGCACCTCTTTGACTAATACAATTCATCCACACATTTCACTGCTTGAAACTAATACATAAGCCGGAAACATAAAAACAGAAAAAATACTTTTTCCACCCTGTGTCGTGTGTACCTGGTGATACTCTGAGAGAATGTTGTGCATTTCTTCCACCTCCTCGCTGGAGATTTCTTTCATCACCAAAGTGCGCTCGTATGATGTAAGCAGCAGCCCCACACGCTGCCCCTCCTCATCTCTGAGTGGAGGACTGCGAGCCAGAGACACCTGTAGGCGGGTGACAGGACAACATCATGAGCACACGTGGAATCCACTTTACAGTACATCTGCCCTTGACACCTTTAACATCCGCTCTATTTATACATTATTTTAAAACCATGTTCACTGAAATACAGCAAAATAGCAAATGTCTATGATAAACTAAATGTATAAATGGCATTTTATAAACAATGTGAGCTCTTTGTTTGTAGCATGACTTTTGTTAGCACATGCTTTGAAGTATCCATTCAGCTTGAATCGCATATGTGCGCTCTAAGCAAATGTGCACTGAGCAGAGCCACCTGGCAAATGCAAATATCACGCAAAGAAATGCAAAGGTAGACATGAACAGCAGAGTGCATACACTAGAAAAAGAACAGAAAAAAACTTGAATGTTGTGTTAAGATGTTTTTGAAACCTCTCGATATGTTTTAATATTTTTCCTGCACATTAAAAGGTTGGCTTTGGTGGGTTTACGATCATACCTGATAATCTTGGTCCTCAATGCCGAAGCGCTCTCGCAGGTTTCTGAACACCTGGGGACAGTACTCTTTGAATTTGAACTGCCCAGGAAAATTCTCTCTAAGGAACAAACAAGCTTCATTACGTTATGTAAAAATAATGCAGTTTGTTTCCTGTGTAATGATAGATCAAGCTGCACACAATCAGTGTTTAATAAAAATGTTTTATATTTTATATTTACCTTCATCCTAATGCTCAAAAACATATTTCATATGCAGAGAGATTTTTGCAGCTGTTTCTGATCTACTCATTTAAAATTATTACAATATACTGTGGTGTCAAGTACTGCAAATTATAGAGTTACCCAAATTGACAATTGCATCCATTGTTAAACAGTATTTAAACTATCCATGAATTTATCGTATCATCTGGCTCATTTGCATAGTTTCCACATTAAGTGATATAAAATAAAACACCATGACAGCAGCACTTTGAGCAGAGAAAACATTGTATTGTTCTTCCTGCCTCTCTTTTTAAGTCTTTACACAACCTGGATTCCTGAATGGATTAAAGGATTATTAAAAGCCACTCAGTTTTCTAGACTCCATTTGCATAGAAGCCTTACAGCAGACAGTGCATAGCGCAGCTTTCATAAATATTTATTCCTTTGAATCAGCGTCTGGTAAACACTTTGTCCTCTGTGATCTACAGCCCAAATTTTATTACATTTTCTGGCAGGTTTCCCCTTATTTGTTAGTAATGGTACTTGTAATAATAACATTATTAGTGGTGGTAGTAAAGGAATTGTTGTTCCTTAAAAAATCTGCAATTTCTGATCAGCACAAATAGGCACGTAAATCAAAAGAGCCACAGAAATCTGTGCAAATGACAGGAAGTAAGATGAAGGTCCCTACAATCATACAGACAGAGATGAGAGGGGCACAGTACTTGTTGAAGAGGTGGTTGCTGACTTTGATCTTGGTGCTGGCTTTGAAGTCGTCTGGAAGCAGCATGACAGGTACAGGCACCTGGCTCAGGTCATTAATCTGCGCATGATCAATGGACAGTTCATTAAAATGTTTTTATACTAAGACGGGCTTTAGCACATATTTGACACATTTAGCAGCAGACATACCTACCGAATGATTGACTCCCCACATGAGCACGCTCAACACTGGGTCACTGCCACGGAAAACTTCCACTTTCTGCTGCACAAAGTGTTTCTTCTTGGTCTTCCTTTTGGGCGCCCTCAGAGGGTTGGAGGTGGCACCAGGAGAAGACATGGTACACTCACAGCTATCCACGTCTCAGTCTGCGAGCAGGTTCTCTGTTGTCATCCGTGGTGTCCTGTGAATGTAAAGCAGCTTCCGTCTCGCCGTGTGGAGCCTCTGCAGCAGCAGCAGCAGCAGCAGCAGCTTGTGATCGTGCTGCGTCTGTGCATGTGATGTGGGACTGGTTCAGATAACTTCAGATAATGCTTTTTTGTTGTTGTTCACTGCCACTTGTCTCACCCTTTTCATCTACAATAAAAGTATTTAAACCATTTAATTATTAATCTGCGGTAGATCAGTTTACTGTAAAAACTTTCTTAACGACTTACTGCTCTAAAAACTGTAGCAATCATTGTGTCACCACAGCTCAGGGTTGTGTTTGCAATTCCCAAATGTTCACTAAATCAATGAAATTAAAGTTTTATTACTTAAGAATGCATTAAGTTTTTAGTAGTTTTCAAGAGAAGTAGTAAACAAAAGTCATAGTAAAAGAGAAATTTGCACAATAAGTTAAACAGAACTATTGTTTGTGAAAATAACAGATCAACTTCAGCAGGGTTGTACTGGATGTTCCAGTTTTCTGTCACACTGTGTCTTCACACACATAATGTGATTCATTACAAACAGAGAGCTTTCAGAAATTATAGCAAACAATAGTATTTGTTTATTGCAGTGAAACCTACAGTATATTCCATCATAAAACACGTCGAGACTTTCTAACCTTTCATACAAACCTGCATTGTAAGAGAAGTTACTGATTTAGAAATGTGTTTAACTTAATATTACTTTTATATTCAATATTTTCTGAGAATTTAATTATTCATGAAAACGTGTTGGTTCAAGTACAATTTAAATGTATTGAGCCACAAGAAATATGCTCTTATGTGTTTTATTTCTGTTCTTTTGATGAATGATTGGGATTAAACAGATGACATTAAAGAAGCATATTTTATTTAAAAACTCAACAGAAAACATTTTGTAATACTGTCAGTTGTATCCGTCTTAACCTTTTGTAAAACTCTTCTTTGATGGATCAAAAGGTGAATTTGTTATTTTAAAAAAAATCTGCCTCTATGTAAATTTGTTTTTCAGGTTCACGGCGCAATATGTTGTATACCTGTAGAATGACTTTGCACTCAAAGCATCAGAAATATTAATTACATAAATACCAATATTGAAGCAACATAAATAGGAATATATTTAAGGGATATGTACAGCAAATACAGTGATAGAATAACAGTGGTTTCAATTGTTTAAAATGATAAGTATCATAATATATAAATAAAATATACTGAGTGCATTCAAAAGACTAAATTACACCTGTATTATGTGTGATACAGACCCGGTAATAGGAAAAATAAAATAATAATTATAAAAACATATTTGGCCTGGTAGCTCAATGGGTTAAGCGTCAGAGTGGGAAGCAGAAGGTCGCAGGTCTTTTTGTGCCATCCAAAGCAATGTTAGACATCGAAGGATGGCAGATCAATATAATCTTAATATGTTCAGTAGAGGGCGCAAAGAGACAAAGTTACATCAGGTTTTCATTGGTGGAAAGCTGCTTCTGGCTGATGGTGAATGAAATGTGAGGCACTGTTTTCAGTTCCGTTAGACTCTGAATGGTGTTCCTTCATCTTTTCCTCTTGTTGGTAACGAACCACCAGCCACCTCTGCTTCATTCAAGGCTTTGTGCATTTTAACAACTCAAGCCACCTTTCTTCTTGCCGTTTGAAGAGACTAGAATGCCGTTCTCATCTACGCACCAACACCTACCACGCTGCTTGCCTCGAGATGACCAACACTGCACAGAGAGAAGAAACAAACTGAAGCTTCGTGTGCATCTGGTCTCTATGAAGAATGATTCTTATTAAGAGAATTTCAGTAAATTCCCATCATTCATATTATTTGAAAATTCACCTGCTTCTTTCTGAAGAAGCCACGCTTATCACAGTTGGGCATGTAGATATCATGATCTGACTTGAATAAATGGGCATCGAGTCCTTTGATGAGTGTAGTTATAAGCTTACGACATGGAGCCTGTAGGAAAACACAGAGTAATTGCATGACTGATTTCAGGCCTGTTTTTTCATATAATATGCACAGACTGGAACAATATTCACAGACATATATAAAAAATATGTTTACCTCATTTGGATCCTCAGTAGGTGCTGGGTCTAGGATCAGATAAAGATGCATTTTTTTTTATCTCCAGTTAAATCAATCAACATGAAGTTTGCTTTCTTTTAGTTCCTTGTAAGTACCTATATATATCTATATTTATATATATATATATATATATGTGTGTGTGTGTGTGTGTGTGTGTGTAATGAATATGACAATGATTATAA
The DNA here is from genome assembly GCA_032270685.1 of Microctenopoma stevenorrisi. Lineage (NCBI taxonomy): Eukaryota > Metazoa > Chordata > Actinopteri > Anabantiformes > Anabantidae > Microctenopoma > Microctenopoma stevenorrisi. The sequence continues at coordinate 9,277,553 of JAUMTR010000022.1, forward strand.
AAATATCTTTTATCCCACTGAATACTATGTGACATTAGCCTGATGTTTTGATTTAACAGCTTTAACAGTCTGGGAACTGTAAACTAAAGAAATGTGTGTGTGAGTGTGTCTGCATGTGTTCAGATTTGCTTTTAACCACCACAACTTAGTTGAAAAAACGCTAATTGAACAATTTCATTTATTGATTAAATGAATTCATGAAAACTTTAGATTCTTTTAACTATGTCCATCTATGACCAAAAAGACCTACCTGCAGTTTGAACGTCGTCAGTTGGGCTGGGACTGCTAGAAACGGTGCAGATACCTTTGCCTTCCAGAAGAGCACGAAGTGGTCTTGCCTCATCATCTGGAGGGGCGCAACGCAGACCGTGGGCACAGCCCACAGTGTAGACACCACATTGTTCTCCAACAGCAAGTGTGGTGGCATTCAAATCTACACGTGCCAGACGCGGTGAAGGTTTTCCTTTACTGGTGGGACTTCCTCTGGACAGTGTGGTCAGTGGCACTGGCCGTGACGGAGTTGACTGCAGGAAGAGTAGCAGCAGAATGGTTAAATATTGAAGCATCTTACACTAAAAGTTATCCACTAACAACCAGTATAATCTGTGTCTGTGTGTCGTAAGGTGAATGTAATTCCTTCAAGTCAAGACAAGGGGATAAAGAGGCTGACAGACACTGCTGGCAGCAGCTTTTAAAGAGCCCAAACCAGTGGGGAAAGGTATGGGAGGGTACATGATGAAGAATGTTAGCTTTCCCTCTCATTTCCACATAGAAGAGCACACCCCGTTTCCCCTTGCCTCTGACAAACACACTCATGTAGCTCATACCATATGTTGTCTGTCATTCTACACAGACATGAATCAAAGGTGATAAAGTAATTTTGGAATGTATGTAATTATTGTATATGTGATTACATTGTTCTGCTGGTTTCCAGCTTTTGAGAGAACAACCAATTGTGACTCAATAAATTAATACAAAAAGAATACGGTAGTAAAAATGCTGCTTAATGTTGATTGGAATGTTGATTTAAGCATTGACATCACAGTGCATTGTAATATGTAATAATAGTCCTATAATCATCAGCAACAGTGGTGGAGTCATCTAAGACCTAATACAAGTATAAACTGTAATTTTAAAGTTTGTCTATGAATATTCTTAGTTAAAGATGTTTATTTTGTTCATGTTTTACTCTGCCATGTTCCTCTGACAGCTCAAATCAATTGTTTGCAGATTTATGCAGGCTGCTGAAGACCATCAAACTTAGTAAAAAGTAAAGGTTAATTTAGTGTATCAGTATATATTTCAGTCACTCAAGTGTGCAGTTTTTGGGGATTTAATGAGGTGATAAAAAGTAAACTATTATTTATTAAAAATGTATAAATAACTACAAAACGTAATAAAAACAAAACGTATAGTTACAAAAACAGGAGCAAAAAGATTTTGTTGTTTCCAACTTTCCTTGTTTTTGACAATATTACTTTTCTTTAAATAGCAACCACTAAACAAACAGTTCACAAAGTCTGTACCTTCAGGGTTAAAGATTTATTAGAAATGGCCAACACTGACAGGCTGAAGGAGTGCCACTCACAGGCTGAATGACTAAGACATTAATAGCCACAAGCAAATAGTCCCACCCTGTAAATTCCGCCATGTGAGTCACAAACACATTAAATTAGAAGACAGGATCTCAAAAATCCGACAGTGTGTTTTCAAACCTAATGTATCATTAATATCCATTGCCCACTCAGATAATGTCTGTGAGAACACAGTGTACACAACATAGTATTTCTCAGGGTTAGAGGGGATATACTGTGTGCAAGCGGAAGTACATTTACATGACTTAAATATTACTCAAATCCAGCAAACGTAAACAGGCAGTTCTTTGGTAGACTACTGTCAGGATTAAGCAATATTACAAAATATCCACTGAAACAATACAAATGTGTTGTGAGATACTTTGCCATCGCCTACTATTTATTCCTTAAAATCTTTAAGCTTTTATTGGTAAAGCTTATTCAATTGTTTTTTTTATATCAGTGGTATGCTGTACCTTGATCTTCTTCCAGGAGCAAACATTCTCAACAGTAAACATTTTCTTTGTTTAATTTCTAGAAAATGTGTTATATACATTCATTAAGTATATAATTGACTATGATATTTTAAATCAATCCAATGTTTAAACATTTTTTGTATAGAAAAGTGACAAAAGCAATCTCAGTGTGAATTTTTCTGCTTTATGTCATTGAAAATATAATATATTTAGGTATCAAACTGTTAAATGGACAAAAGAATAAGTGACATGTTTCATTTCTATCTTTCAGTTTCAGTCCCACATTCTTACTTCAGCATGACCTTTATCCATAGACAGGAGCTACGGTCTTCAGTGACATGAGCAAGGAGTCCTCCAACAGATGATTTGGCCCTCACAGTGTCCTGACCTCAACATAATCGAGTCAGTTCAATGAGGGGACATGATACATTGACATCATACTGTACAAGAATAACTACAAGAATCCTATGCAACGATTCATTTTGTGCATGAATTGTTCATACAATATGATCTGCTCTACATCTAGGTCAAAAGTATAGACAAATTCACCATGCTGGTGGAAAAAGTAAGACATCTCATTGGCAACAAATAAATAAGGTCTTCCAGTAGTTGAAGATCAGACATATTTTGTAGGAGGAATTTTAGACTGTTCTTCCTCACAGAGGTGCTCAGCCAGATTCTCAGGATGTCTGTCATTCCACATCCTCTCTATTAGGTTGAAGTCTGGGCTGCTCCAAAATCTTTTGTTTTTTAACTCTGTAGATTTACACTGATACTTACACTGATACTGCTATAAAACTCATTTTATAAAGTGTCAGACAGTTTGTCTAACTGAGGACCAGTGGATATCTCAACTCTCTGAAATTACGTTGTAGCCATTGACAAATCTAGGCAAATCAGCAATTTGCCTAGATTGCCTAGAACAGGCCTAGAACAGGTTTTTTTTCCTGCATCACATCAGCAGATGCTTGTGGACAGCAAGCTCAAAATGTTTTTATAAAACTTTTTTTTTATAGTCACGCCTCCAGTCTGGATACATTTATGGTCTTGTATTTGTGCATCTGACCTAAATCCTCATAATTTTTTCTGTCTTGTATAAAACAGTAGGATGACGGTGTTTCCTTCCATATAGACAAACATAACTTTCATAAATGACAAAATGCAAAACGTCCTCACAACCATAGAAGGGCGCACACGCGCGCGCGCGGCACTGCACAGGTTAAAGTCTGTTAACTGTATGTATCCTCTGATGTGATTGGTGGAGTAGGCGGGACTTCCGACAGGGCAGGTTGGACATAAAGTGACAGACTTCCCCTCCTTAAAATTGGAAGAAAACCCGAAGGACGACGCGTTACAAGTTTTAAAACAGTAAGAAATCAGTATGAAACAGCGGGGCTTTGAATAGTGTGGGTATATTCATGTTTACTGGGCATTATTAGCCGTACAGCACGATAATGTTGAGACGCTGAAAGCAGCTAACCGGCCAACCAAGAACTCACTGTAGTTTGGGAAATGCGATGGTGCGTTTACGGAAGGCTCGTATATTATTTACCGGAGAAGTTAACACATAATATGAGACAATATATGACTTAATGTGTTCACGTTATCAAAATACGTCACCAGTCATAACCTCGTATGTACGCAGGTAACGTGGTGTTAACGTCACTCACGAAAATGATGCAACAATCATGAACGTTAAACAAATCTTTTTTGTTTGTATTTTTTTTTTTTACCTATACACGAACCAGAGTGATAGTATTATCATTCTTGAATAGACGATCACCAGAGACAGTCTGGCTTCATCATAACGTGACTAATAAACTACTCATTTATGGAAAAAGTATATCAAGCGATTACTTAGGGAAATAAATGTAGTAGAAATGCCTTGCACACTTACTCAGTACTTGTTTACATTGGACAATTGACTAAAGTAATGTATCATTCTGTAGTTTAGTTTTTTTTTCATTTAGGGAATTAGCTGTTTTATAACAGTTTACTAACCAGACCTTATGAAACCAGGTCTAGATAAAAACAGAGATATGGATGATTGCTTTAAAACACAGCTTCTAATTTGTGAAATGTTGGTGTGAAAGCACAGAAAGAGTTATTCTGCTTCTTTTTTCATATTCACATCAGACCAGAACAGGTCTACAGCCAAAAGGTATAGTTAGATTTGGGCCACAGCTGTTCAGTTGATAGGACAGATGTCCACAAACCCCAGGGTTGGTGGTTTTCTCGATTCCTGGCCATGTGTCGCAGGACAAGACAGCGAACACTCAAACCATGGTGTGTCTCATGGGGCTGCCTGTCTAAGAATTTCCCCATGTGAGTTAATAGTATTAATATTGTTTTCATTATTTATAAAGTATTTTAAGTCAACATTCACATATATTTGCATTTAACATCTGATTTTTGGGTTTCTTTTTTATTTAAACCTGATCCAATGTAATATGAAATGGCAGAAAAACTCCTAAATTATCTTTTATTTTTGCTAACAGGGATAACGCAAGTAGGAGTGTTGTGTGCATGCCTCCTGGCAGCATACAGTCACTGTCCAGGCCTTTGCTTGTCTGTGGAATGTAGGATTAACGTAAATGGAAAAACACAAACGCACCACAGAAGGGTTTGGTCTGAGGATCAAACCCAGGTCAATGTTGTTGTCAGACAACTGTAGTAATCATGTTGTGGTCAGAAATGTTTGCTGTCTTTTAGGCAGAACCGGTGCTGTTACTCGGTTTGTTCCTCTTTTGGCTCACAGGTTTTATGACTGCACTACTAATATTCTATTGTTCATCATAATTGTTGTTGTTCTTCTCAAGAATCCCCAAAGACTATACACTGAAACGGTTTGCTAGGCTTTATCTTTTGTATTGTTAAATACTGCATTTTCATCAGTCACTGGAGTCTCCAGACAAAAAGTCATACGCCATAATTTCCATATATAAGTAGAGTAAGTTAGTTCATCAGTTTTCTCAATATGATATTTTCTAAAGCATGAATTAATCTTGTTGATTTGATTCCCTTTGTTCTAGATTGTAATGATATTTAGACATGGACGACATAAACCTTCATTATCGCTTTCTGAACTGGAGGAGGCGAATCAGAGAAATTCGTGAGGTGCGAGCCGTGAGGTACAGGGAGCGGCTCAAAAGGATGCTTAGAGATGGAGACATACTCAGGTAACAGTGATGAGCAACGTAATTTGTGTAATTGATTTCATATTTTTATATTACAGCATGTGTACCTACGTACTGTACTCCTGCGTCAATATCCTACTTTGGATTTAACAGGAGTGATATTATTGTAGTATTTTAGTTTTTATTTTTCAATCTCTTTAAAGGTATCATGGGAATTCAGATGAAGTGGGCTGTTTTGTGGCAGCCAGGCCATTGTCAAGAAGAAACCGCTATTTTGAAGTAAGAGTTGATGATTTCGTCTCAGTTTGTGACTGTTATTCAACACAGTGTGGAAACTTATAAAGAATTTATTAAAAAAACAGTGTTATAGCTTAACAGATTATTTACAGATGTGATTTCACAAAAATCAAAACCCGGCTCAGCTGCTTGACTCAGCATTATGAAATGTCTTAAATTGAATTGGAACTCACCCTGTCTGCAGAAGTTTGTGTCTAACAGAGTGCAGCTGCGTCATTCTTTCACATGTTCTTGATTTTTATTTTGTATAATATTGTATTTCACATTACTAAGCAACATCAACCTAGATCCAACACATTTAAATAAGTTTTATACCAAAAATAAAATAGAAATAGAATAAAAGGGAGAAGAGAAGGGTCCTGGTAGTTAATCTAAAATAATCAAGCAGTATATGAAATAGAATAGGATTGTGTAGGATAATTAACACCGTCATCTCTGTTTTTATGAAATGCTGTGTTACATACACAGATGTAGGATACTGCTTTCATTCTGTGTGATAAGAGGAGACTTGGCAGTCATCACGTCTGAAAGCACACCTTCCTCTTCTTGAGCCAGAATGAAAAAGAAGCCCTGACACCTCTTGGGAAAAGCACACATCTGAGATACAAAGATGTTAGTTGTGAGCTTAGAAATAGATTGGAGGAATTACTTGGCAGCCCTGTTTAAAAGTGTGTAGTAGGACTGGGCGTCTAGTAATTGCTGAAGCTGTTGCTGATTCTTCACATATGCCAGAATCATTTACACTGAAGACAAAAAGCAGTTCACGCAATGAAATCTCTGTCAATGGCAAAAAAGGAAGCAAGGCATATCAGTTTTTATAATTGAACAGATTTTCCTATTTTCCTATTCACGCTGAGCCACTCCGTCAGGCAAAACAGTATAATTTCTGCTGCCTTGATTTGTTTTGTTTCTGAACGAATTACTATAGGAATACCAGTGCTGTAAAAAGGTATTTTCCAAACCTGCATGGCCCTGCGTGAAAAAGCCGTACTTCAGCTGCAAAGCAGCCCCTGGGCATTACATTGCCACCACCAAGTTTAACTGTTGTGCGATCTTTTTATGAAATGGTGTGTTAGTTTTACACCAGATGTAACAACACACACACCTTCCGAACAGTTCAACTTTTGCCTCATCGGTCCACAGAATTCTTGCCAGATGTCTTTGACTTTGTGGAAGCAATTTCTGCCCAATCTCTCTGACACTAACTGAGGCAAGTGAAGCCTGCAGTTCCTTACATGTTGTTCTGGGTTTTATTTTTGTCACCTCGTGGACGAGTTGTTGTTGTTGTTTTTGGTTGGCCGGCCACTCCTGGAAAAATTCATCACTGTTCCAAGTTTTCTCCTTTGTGTATAATGGCTCACATTGCTTTGCTGAGTCTCTAAGCCTTATAAATGGTTTTGTAACCCTTTCCAGACTGATAATCGTCAATTGCTGATCTATTCTTGAATTTCTTCAGATGGCAGCGCGATGTGTTGCTTTTTGAACTTCATACTTCTCTTTGCCAAACAGCTCCTATTTAAGTGATTTATTAATTGGCTGGCACCTACTTAGTAATCAGGTGTGGCAAGTGAAACTGAACTCAGCTTTCCAAAAAATGTGGTTAATCACAGTTCATTCATTTAGCAAAAGAGTGGGACGACAATTTATTTCTCACACGGGGCAGGCAGGTTTGGACAGCTTCTCTCTCTTAATAAATAAAATCATTTCAATTTGTGTTGTTTTGAATTACTCAAATTATCTTTGTGTAACGTTAAATACGTTAATTAGTTTGATGATCTGAGTCAAGTGTGACAAATGTGGAAAAACAAATCTGGGCTTTTACAGCACCATATTTAGTCGACAAACATCCTCAGTGAATCTCGGCACTAGAGTCACGTGTTTTCTGTGTTTTGTTTTTTACAAAATATGGATTAATTTGATAGAGTGGGTGTTGTGAGGCCTGGTTACCGTAGTTACTGTTAGTCTTGCGTCTTCCGTGCCACGAAATGTAGTTTATATTGAACTGTGGCTGATTTGCTATGCAACATCATGAGTTTCAGACAGAGACTGTTGCAGCAGATGTTACAAGCTGTAGTTAACACTTTGTTCCATGAGGCTGGCCAGCTGACATTATAAGGTAATGACTTAGTTTGAAACAGCAAAAACTGCAATACGAGGTAGATAAAATGCAGATAATGGCTACATGTGGGGCAGTAACAACAAGAAGTCGTTAGTAAACTTTGCTGTTGACAGCACTAGACACAAAACTCTGATGTTTTATTTTAAAACCAGTCTCAACCAGAGGCAGTAAAACGCTGTGTTCTTGTCTGCTTGTCGCTGCTCTAACAAAAAGAAGAATCAGGCTGCTGCACACACTGATGCATAATACTCAAGTTTCAGTTGGAGTTTCTTTTCTAACCCTGACAGTTTCTCACATCCTGGAAAGTCACAGGTTATTAGAATTCATGTGCTGTTTTTTTTTACTGTTCTTAGTAATGTAGACACACAAACATCTCAGGACAGTGACTGTTTCTCGAAATATACCTTGTTCAAACTTGCTTAATACACACATCCTGTCTGACGTGTAGTGAAACAGTAACTGAACCTCTCAACCTTTATACTGGTGTGTGCTTCATCCTTATGACTCAGTTTGTGCGAGTCACACTGGAGGTGGGAGAAAGCGATTTGCGTAAATGGGCATATGAGCTCCTAAGTGATAGTTAAGTGAATGCTGATCAAGTGATCTGGTGGTAGGTTTCAGTCGTGTGTTTTACTCTGGCAAAGAAAAGGAATTGGGTTTGTATTACTTCTTACTCCTTAGAGACCAGCGTTGAAGTCATGAGAACCTAAAAGTTTCCTCTTCTTTTAGGTGGTTTGGAAAGTCAATGAAGTGAAAAAGAGTCAGTTTCAACAAAAGTAAAATGCAATAGAATTGTTTTTTTAAAAACTCGAGGAAGAGTATAATAGGAGAAAACGTAGTTTCTAGTAATCAGTTGTCCTTCCAGCACGTCAGAGGGGTTCATTACCTGTAAAGATATTCGTGGTCTGACTTTTCTCTAAAACCTGTAGTGGTACCCACACCAAACTGATATCTGTCCACTTGCTCATACTGCTACTTCTGTGTCCTCTTTATGGAACTATAAAGTGTGTTGGCCATCGAATAATACGAGTGCTTAAACCTGCACATAAGCAGAATGATGCATACACCCACCACAGGAGATTAATTCTAATAAGAATACACTCTGTATATCTGTGGACTTCACCCTGACTGCACCTCTCTCCTAGGCCTTTTCTTCCTCTTTCTGAACAACGCTTGTCTTGCTTGCACCATCTTGCACTTTAACAGCCTCCCACATATGATGTGTAATAAGTCGCTTGTGATCTCAATGGCAAAACATTTCAATTCTCGATTTGACATCTGAAAATGGGTCAAAAGAAGAAGAAAATGCTCTGTTGTAGCTATGCTCAAGTGGAAAGCGGTTTCTGTCTTTAGACTTCTATTTACTTAAAAATAAAAAGTAACCTCACGATGAATGGGATTTTTAATTTGCAGTTATGTGTGTGATGCGGTCTTCGTAGGTGACAATCGTTGATACGGGCGTGAGGGGAATGATCGCTGTAGGTTTGGTGCCTCAGTTATACAAACTGGACCATCAGCCGGGCTGGCTTCCGCATTCTGTGGCTTTTCATGCTGATGATGGCAAGTATGTATCATGTATTGTTTTATTTCTATTTACTAAACATGTTCTTCAGTGTACTCAGATACAACATAATGTTTATATATGTCACGTAGCCCACCGTGTTCTGTTGCGTTTGTTAGAGATTGAAAAACTGTTTATTCAGTTTTATGAATTTGGGAAGGTCCTACATCACAGTCTTTGGTTCTCAGAAACTGCAATCGATCAAAGAGTCAGTGTGAGCGTATAGTACATGATCGGGTCTTTCAGGAGCTGGGCAAAGGTTATTGAAGATATGCAACAGTGCTGACCTGGCCCTTTAGAGTAGCTAAAGAAAATGTATTGTGCAAGTTTTACCTTGTGAAGGTTCACACTCTGTGTTCTACAGTTAATGAGAATAAACAGTAGACTGATGTTACGACACAGTGAAACTTCCTCTCTAGCACTCACGCAGTACTGAGAACTGAGGCGAACTGATAGCATACAAGAGCGCTGCTCCTATCACAGGGAGTCAGATATGAAAGATATAGGACCAGACAACTGTTTACTATAACACATCTTAGGGGTTTGTTGTTTTATGTATTCCTTAGAGAGCAAACAGTAGAAATCATGTGATTAACATGTAGCAAACGTCTCTTGCTGCATTTAAACTGTGGCCGTTTTGTTTGCCTTATACAACACAATAAACTGCTAGATTTTCTTTCATATGAAAAAATATGGGTGACAAGGCCCAATGACAGAACCCGACTGGAAGTTGCTTATGTCTTCTCCTTGAAAGTAGCTTTGAATTAAAGCATCTGCCAAGTAAAATAAAACGCCATTTGCAGTAGATCATATACATTTGTACTGTATATTTGTTTTTATCTTTTTTATTATTAACTTAATCAACACAGAGTCAGTTATTCTTTCAAATGTCGCAGCGAGCAAAAAAAGAAAAACAAACCTTTCCACGTGTCTTTCCACAGGCTGTATAATGGCAACACTGTAGGGCAGCAGTTCGGTCCTAAATGCTGCAGAGGTGATAGAATCGGCTGTGGAATATCACTGGACCTGATGGATGATGGACAGTTAACAGTCTTTTTTACCAAGAATGGTAAAGAGGTAAGTACAAGTTACCATCATACTTACTTCACCTTAGACAGAACGTTTTCAACTCGTATACATAAACAAGTGAGTTTGTCTTGTTTAGTTCAGTTCACACTTCCCTAAACACTGCAAATGTGTGCTCAGGTCGGCAGTGTAGAAATCCCAGCCTCTCCTGAAGCTCTATATCCTGCTGTGGGAATGCACTCTCTGGGGGAAGAAGTCCTGCTGGACCTGAACGCAGAATGGGGTATGGAGGAGGATGACGGACTGATGATTGTGGACAGTCATGAAGAGGACTGGGCCCGTCTCCATGACGTCAAAGTGACAGGCACGGTAAGTCAGGAGCAGAGAGAGCGAGAGAGGCAAAAATGGAAATCATATTTACGACTCAATTATTTCCAGTTTCTGTGCAAGTGATGGCCGCTGGATTAAGGGTACAATAAAAGCGTGACAGGCTGTTTACCTACAACACTGCCATGGAACGATTGACTCATATGAGGGCGAGTAAACGACAGAGATACTGAACACACCTGATTATTGTGCTCAAATATATCAGTAAGTTTGACCTTCTGGAGGTTGTTGTTAAACCTAAAAAAAAAACCATGGCTGTGCTTCTGCTGCGGTGATCTTAGTCATTTTAAACTATGCTGTGTGAGACCAACATTGTTACAGCAGTGCAAAGTTAAATCAATCTGTCTCTAATCTATTATCAGAAAAAATCCATATGGAAAGTCAATGAGGCAAAGTGCTTGTAGATAGCAAGAACTAAACCGAACAGTCAGATGTGAATGTTAGCTGTTGCTAAGCAGAAGACAAAAAGGTAGAGAGAGAGAGAGAGGTTTTCTCGGAGGTATTCTCTGACCTCCTCTCTCTGTATATGTGTTTTGGTTTCCACCCTGCCCTCTGACAGCAGGTCGCAGTGTTTGTGTCTGAGTCAGGCGTTGATATGCACAAAACCTGAATTGAAAGGGGATGGGAGGAGAACGCAGCTGAAATGCCCTGGAGCAAAAGAGTATCCTGCATGCCACCCGCACATTTATTTATCATTCACTTTTGCAAATCTTGCCCTGTCCTGTGTGAACGCAGAGCCCACAAGCCATAGTCTGAACGCCACGCAACTCATCAATTACACATGCGAATCTTAATACTGCTTAATGACAGGACAGGAAAAAGACAACAACAAAGCAAGGGTGTTTTTCCACATGTTCTTCAGGCTTAAGGATACTGTTGTAGTGCAGTTTACATTGACTATTTTATTAGTGGTTTCTATCCTAGTTGAAATACATTTGCACGTCTTAACAATTGGTCTAAACAATAACTTCCAAGTGTTATTCTTTAGTAATTTTGCAGAGACTTGTGATTGCATGTTTGTGTCAGGCATTTGGACACATATTTAAAATGTTGACATGCGGGTGTGTTAAAGACCACTGTTCATTAAGACACAAGAAATTCAATATTGTCTACAGGTAAACTGAAACTGGCACAGGTGCTTACACATTAGTGAGTGATTTACTTTCAGCCGTCATCTAAATGAGGTTAGCCACAGTTACACGGCACACCGGAGCAGCTGTTTGCCTCGTGAGGCTGTGAGAAAAGAGAAGATGTACAAGGAAACTAGAAATAGATGTATTTGTATGTGCTTGAGTTTTGTTGTTGCTTTTGGTGACAGTTGTTGGACTTACTGTAGGGATTTCTCACACTACTGGTCTTTTTTTTTTAATCTGTGGTGGTGTAACTGTGACTGACATCTATTTGACACATTGGCAGCTATGTGATCAGACCAACTTCATAGTCATGTCATATAGTCGGGCCGGTGTGTCACATGTATTTGTACCTCTGATGAGAGATTTTCTTTGCTGGAAGTAGTAAAAGGTTACGTTGATGCTGTTGTAACGTAGAATTAATTCCAATACATTCCAATATGGCTGATTGCTGATTAGGTTGTAGCAGCAAAACAATTAAGTGTAGTGAATTTTATTTATTGTATTTCTGTATTTTATTTAGAGTAGTCAGTTTCTTTCAGTCTCTTTATTTGCTGCTGTCTAGAAGCCAACTTTGTCTCGTCTGCTGTTAGGTGCTGGGATTTAACTTTGCTCTTGTGTCAACGATTTTCCACTTAAAACAGCAGCCTGCCTAAGAGTGGTGTTTGTAGGTTAAAAAATATTACAAGTCAGACTCCACATTAGCTAGCGTAACACTTTTTGTCTCGATATAAAGTGAGCTCCTATTAATACTAGGAATATGAGCGTTCTGTGACGAGTCATAACCTTGCGTTATACGGTTTGTTTCCTCAGCTGCTTGAATACACAGGGAAAGGGAAGAGCATTGTCGACGTGGGCTTGGCTCAGGCTCGTCGGCCTCTCAACACACGCTTCCACTACTATGAACTGGAAATCACAGATGCTGGAGAGAAGTGCTACATCGCCCTGGGGCTGGCACGCAGGGTAAGAGCCGCCTTGTTGTAGTCATCACCATTGACACTCACGCTCAACACACTCTGGTGGCTATCTGTCTGTAAAAAAAAAAAAAAATCTCCTTATACCTTGTTATCCCTCACCCTCATATGCACCACTTGCTCTCACTGTTTCCAGTCCGAGTGATTGATGACCGAAAGAGGAAAAAGCTAACAACAAAATAAATATTGTCTCATTTTACCCCAACATCTGGTTTTCCATCTAAAGAAGATTGTTCCAGTTACACGCAAATCTACCATGTTAAATGGAATATGGTAGGAAAACTGGGAAATAAGTGTAACAGATAGGAACATCTGATTGTTCTATTTATATCTCTTGATTTTATTCCTTCTTTTCATACACGTACACCATACAGGAGAGGAATACTTTGAGAAGAATTTAAAGTATGCAGGAGTTCCTCAGGCTAGGCAATATAAGGTTGATATCCTAATTAATTTGCTCAGTTTGGTGGTGTTTAATCACAAAGGATGACAGCAAATTACGATACATATTTTGGAAATACGTTTCCAATTTCTCTCTGAGAGAACACTGTGAGTGTTTACACATCAGAGATGTAATCGGCTGTCTTTGGCCTCGCATGAAATCATCGTGAACTCACTGTTCACATCCTGTTTAAATATAAATAACTCGGCGCAGTAATTGCCGTGGATGCATTCGGCATGTCATTAAACGACTGGTGCAAAATCAAGTGTGGCTCAGTGATTTCTGTAGTCTGTTATTGGACACTAATTGATTAAGCGTCACTCTTCTCAGCGTCACTCGTCCCAGGTTGTGATTGCATTCGCAGCATGTGAGGCGGTGGATCACTGTAAAGCTCCACTTCACTCCACTGCCATTAGTTACTGTGTGTGGGCTTGTTTCCCCCCTGGGGTCATACGGTGTGGAGAATAGAGCTCTGTCATTTTGCTGATTGTTTTCCAGGAATTGTTTTTCTCGGGGTGTCTGCGGTTTTGGTGGAGCATTATAAATCTATCATACGGCCATTCCTGAGGTTTGTTTCTTCCCTCATCACCTCGGCTTTGCTGATGGGAAGCATTACCTCTTGCTACAATATTCAAAACAAAGGTGTCTCTCTCAGGGTAACACATGCTTAACAGTTACTAGATGTTCAATTGTTGCTTATGTTGGATCAACAAGGAATTGTTTATAGTGCATTCTTTTTCTCTTGGTGATTCAGGAAAAAGGTGCTAACTGTGTTTACACAGCAGCTTTTATAGACATCCTATCTCTTTCACTCCATGGTCTTTCTACAGTCCTACCTTGTCATGCTTCAACAACAACACCCGGTTAGGGTGTACTGCTGCCATCACAGCAGTGTTTTCAAATCTGTTTTTTCTGGTATATATAGACTAAGGTAACTGCACACAAAATGAAATGACTTGTGTTCTAAGGTTTATTACTTTCTCTCTTGATTTACAGGACTACCCTAAAAACAGACATCCTGGTTGGAGTAGAGGCTCCATAGCCTATCATGCAGGTGGGTGTATCTATCTGTAAACATTTGCATTCAAATGAAGTTCCTATTGAAATACCACTTTTTATAAAACTTTGATTCGATTCTATTATTTTTATTGCTAATGGACTTTTTTAAAGATTATACTGTACGTGACCCATGTGCAGCTTCCTTTGGCTTCACCAGACACAAACATCGGAAATCTCAGTAAATCTGAGAATTATCATTTCACTTATGAGACATGTTCTTCTCTGTGTATGCGGGGGATTCCTCTGGTTGCTCTGGTTTCCTCCCACAGTCTAAATCATGCAGATTCCTGTAGAAACTCTGAATTGATTGTATAAGTGAGTGGGAGTGTTTTTGTCTGTCTATACAATGCGTGTTGGCTAAACAGGATCAGAGGTTTGGAAAATGAATTAATGGATTTTTTTTTTACTGATCAGTCAAATAAAAAGATTTGTGTAGTGACATCTGTTGTTTTAAGTTTAATAGTTCCACATCTTTGTCTTGCGTTAAGCATGATTCAGCTTCCCCATTGTTCTTCCCGGTAGATGATGGAAAGTTGTTCCAGGGCAGCGGGGTTGGAGACCCGTTTGGCCCACGCTGCTTTGAAGGTGACATAATGGGCTGTGGAATCATGTTTCCGCGTGACTTCAGCCTTGATGGTGGAGGTAAACATTTAAAAAAAAAAAAAGATTTTCTCTCTATTCAGTGTACTGTGTCTGATCATGGGACGATGAGTTATTTTCTGTCTGGGTTTTTTTTAGATGATGTAGATGACTGGGACCTTGAAGAGTGTCCAAAGCCCAGCGAGGTTCAGAATGAGTTGTATGCAAACAATGAAGATGAGGAGGAGGATGAAGGAGAAGATTTGGAGGGGAGGAAGGTCACGGTGAGATGCAGTAAAGATCTAGGAATATAAAACAGAGTTCTAAACCCAGCAAACATTCATATAATCTCTTTGCTCCATTCTGTTTGAACAGGTGTTCTTCACTCGAAATGGAAAGGTTGTGGGCCGGAGGGAAGTGGCATTACCAGTGGAAGGCTTTTACCCCACTATTGGCATGATGAGCACTGGAGAGAAAGTCAGAGTGGACCTGCACCCACTCAGTGGCTGAGCACAGTGGAGAAAACTGAGAAAAGAACTGAGAGAGTGAGTGAGGTTCAGATACATTTTGGAGATTGGCCATTGAATCAACAGGCTCCAAGATGTTAAAGTGACTTCGGCGTTGGAGGTCACGGTCCTCATGCTGTAAGAATGGTTTAACATGCTGGCATATGTTTTTTTATTAAGAATAATCAAGATAATGTATGTTAATATTATGTGCCTATAATGGTTTTATACTGTAAGACGTTGTTAAACCAGTCACAGGTCTTTAAGAGAAAAACACTATTTTTGACAATTTACACAGTGCAAATTTAATAATGCCAAAAAAGGGTTTTATAACAATAATGAATGTAAACATTCAGACAGAGCGGGCTCCAGCTAACAAATGGTCACCATTTGTTTTTTATAGCAGGAACATATATCTGCAATAATATATTTCAGCAAATCTGTAGCACCACTGACGGCGTGCAGCTACGCTGTGCTCGTTAGCGGAGGTCTGCTGTTCTTATTGATGGTCTATTACTGACACTCAGTGGTGAGTGGTGATAAAACTGGTAAAACCACGTGTCAACAATACCATAGGGCACCACAGTAACATTATTTAGACCTTTAATTGTTAGAATGTGATGAGCGACTTTAAAGACAAGGTGAGTCGGAAAGATGTTCCAGTAAAACCAAAACTATGTCCAAAGAAGAGTTCAGGGAGAGTCTGCATTTCTTTCTCTCTAGAGACACATGGTGCCCAAGTGAAGCAAATATTTTTTAAGAATGTATCTTATCATTTGCCTTAAACACATGCACAAACACAAAAACAATTAAGATAGTGATGAAGGTGATGCCGAACAACCTTGTTTATGAGAAATCTTCCTTACACTGTGCAGAAATTAGAGTGTTGCGACAACTTGAACATTGAAGAAGAGGACACTAATATTTGCATAGGATTTCTGAGATTTTCCATGGCTCACTAAGGTATTGGAAGAAATAGATACATGTTGTCTCAAAAATTAATTTGAGAGCAATTTTCCCTGTTAGGTCAACAATAAACAAGTAACAGGTTTCTATGTAGTTCACCAATGAATATTTTATTAAAGGTCAGAACGTTGAAAATGATGCCATGACTAACATTCGCTGCTCTCAGGTATATTTGAAAATCAAAATGACTGTCTTTTCTAAGATCATATTTGTGTATGTCAGCCATTGTTTGTCACAAATGTTATTTACCTGCCAAAAATAATAAAAAATAAAGAATATTTACATACACACACACAGTCTGCTTGTCCCCTTTTAACCACCAAATATGAGTAACATTTTGTATTGTTTGATAACTTAAAATGTAAATGAAGTTATCATACTGTAGTGACTGACTTTTAATGCAGGCATCCAACACCAAAATATACATAATCAGAATTATCTGTTTAAATTATTGGACAAAGAAAATATCTGCCATTTATTTTGGAATTTTTTTGATTGGCTTAATTGGCGTTATGGCTTAAATATTTCAATGTCCTTGCCAGCTTGATAGACAAACCTCATAAATCCAGAAAGATGTTGACTAAAGTTTGAAAAAAAAAAATTGGTCTCATGAAAAAGTGCATGAATCAAAAAGGTGGCAACTCTACAGTTTATCGTAGTATAGTGATTAAATTCATACATACAAACAAAAGTCCGATTTTTTAATCAACCTGACCTGATGAAAAGTTATGATTATCAGAGATAAAAAAAGGCCACAGTAAATCCAATATCTAGTTAAGATGTATCATGAAAGAGAATCAGCTTTACGCAAACTCAGCATTTTCTTATTTTCTTACTGATATAAAAGTTTTGTTATATAAAATACAACACAAGAAACCCTTCATAGGAATAATAATTTGCCAAAAAATATGAATCTCCTGATTATTCAGCTACTGGGTGAAAACGTTACCGCTCAATAATTAAAGTAAAAAGACTGATTTCATACTGACAGGACAATATCGTACTGTACTTTAAGCAAAGAGGTACAACTTGTAAAGTACTTTTAAAGTAATGTCCAACTACACTATAAGTAATATCAGGCAGTAGAAAAGTACCAAATGCCATAAGAGGAGATACCGTACAAAGGCACCTGAACATAAGGGAGCCACGTCGCCAACAATGTCTTTGTCCCTGTGGAAAGAGAAAATCTGTGAGGTTTCCCAAATTCTAATCAATCACATAATTTTCATCTCGTACACTTTAGGCAGTGAAAAAAAAATTTATATAATTAACTCAGACAATGCCTTAAAATACAGTACAGGTGTACGGATATGAAGTTTAGGTGACTTAATCTGCATTCTAGGAAATGCAAAAATACCCATGATGCCTGGTACTTCTTGTAGTCAAAGAATGCTACCTCATTAGGTATAATGATTTTTGGGCACACCACCCTCAAATAATATGCCACTGATGGTGCATGTAAATATCAGAAGATAATTCCAGAACTGCAGTGATTGGCTTTAATAGAAACCCAGCTTCCAGTAAATTTAGGAGTCATATAAAAGCTGCATTACGTAATTTTACAGTATCTAATAAAATGTAAAAAAACAAATATTGGTACTTCAAGAGTTAAAGGCAAACATACATGCACATACACACACCTATTACACATGTTTAAACCTTCCTGTAACACTATAAAATCTGGCAAAACTAAATGTATGATCTACCTATAAACTGAGAAAGCAAAACTGGCAATGTGTTATAATGTGGATGGGCAAGAGAATATGACAGTGAGGTGTTCCTATGAGTCAGAGTCCTCCGTCTCGCCATAGTAGCGGTTCCTCTTGATTATATCCTCTGCACTCAGCTCCTCTGCATCACTTCCTTCTTTGTCCTCCTCCCAGAAGCCCACATCCTGAGAGGTACGGTTCTCTTTTGGCTGCAAAAGCGAAGGGGTCGGTGCTTTTTCCACTGCTACCTTGTCTGCTCCGCCTGAGACATAATTTCTCTTTACTTGTTCTTCTCTTTGTTCCTGCTGCTTGTTCGTGGTCTCGGAGATAGTCGCACTTGCTGCGTCTTCCCTCTGTATCTGAGGCATCTTATTCTCTTTCTCTCCCAGATGTTTTAACTCCTGGAGCTCTGGTTTGATTTCTTTACATAATTCTTCAGAGGAGTTTTTTTCCTCAAATGATGCTCTCCATTCCAGCAGGTACTTGGTAGGGCGACGAGGCTCCCTGGGACCCAGCTTAGTTGTGGTTTTGGGGTTGGCTGCAACTGTAAAAGGCCGACTGCGTTCCTTAAGAGATGAGCTCCTCCTCAGACTCTTTAGTTCAGCCCGCTCGGAGCTATGGAAGGATGATTGTACCACTTCTTCTGGGGGCCACTTTGCTCTCCAGGGCCGGCTTGAAGGAGCTCCCTCGTTGACTGGACTAAGTGCTGCCGTCTCAGATGGGTTCTCACCAGCAGAAGGAGGCCAGGCAACCCTCAGCCTGCGTTTCTCAGCTGGTTTTTCCGTGGACTGCTGTTTCTCACCAGAGGTGGAATGTGTCTGCACCCGTGTCTCCAACATGGCAGTCAGGTCTGTGACCTTAACCTGTGAGGATGTTTCCACAGTCGGGGCTGGCTGTTTGTCTGGAGAACACTCAGCAGGATGATTCACTGCTTCAGGCTCCTTTTGATCTTGTTTCTTTACAGGTTGTTCACCTTCTTCTTCTTCTTCAGCTCGGGGCTCCCACAGCTCCTTGTGAGGCCTATGGCCAAAGCCCTCATCATAGTTGCCTTTGGCCTTAAACAGTTGATTATAATGGGGCCTGCAGTAGATGTTTCCATGCAGAGAGGCATAGTTCCCAAGGCTACCAATTGAGAGCAGCAAAGGTTGTAATTTAATGCTTTCATCAAAATACATGTTATCAATTGAGAATGGAGCATACATAGAATTTGGTGATGAGAGACGAACCTGAGCTTTGTCTTGCAGTGAACACAGCAGAAACAGGTTTTGTGGTAGACATGCTGATGAGCCATCATTCTCTCTAGTGGGTACACAGTCTTGAGACAGGCAACGCACGTCTCCTTCACCGGCAGGCAGAACATCTAAACACACAAATACAGTCACATTCATCCATAATCAGCAACGTGTGAAATTGGATTTCTGTTGATGATTCATGCATGTCTCCTACGTGTTGGGATGATTGACTCACCCTGGATGCTTTGGATGGCTCATTAATCTCACCTAAAACACACAAAAGTGAATTCTCTCATGCTCCTCACGAGCAATTAATGTGCAATCAAATCGAAAATTCTGGTTGCCATAGTAATTTGGGAATATTAATATTGTACTTAATATTCTATTCATATTTTAGATTACCCAGCAAGTATCCACTAGGACTCACCATTACACTCAGATGCAGCTGCAGCAGGTGCAGATGTTTTTGGAGCTGGTACCTCTTCAATTGCACCCTGGAGAAAGCACATGTTAACTGGCTGTTAAAATGTGTTAAACTCTACTATAATTGATTGCTCTGGAGATCACTTATACACACAGTATGCAGGACATATTCACAACAGATTTTTGATTTTATGGAACTCACGGGTTGAGTGGTGCCCTGTTTCAAGACAGCAGCCTGGTACTTAGCCATCTTCTCCCTCGTAGACGACAAATCTGTCACTCTGTCAGACGCAGGCAGGCCTAAAGCAGACAAGAAGATACCACTTTATGCAGTGAATATGGTTGCTGAGGTGCTCTAATGGCAACTGTAGCTACTTTCAAACCAGAACTTTGTCCTTTTTAGTTAAAAGTACTATTAATTAGCAACTACGCAAGTCATTGTAGAATTGAAAGTTACAGGTTATGAAACAAAAATCGAATTATCTGAGTACTCTACACTTCTCATTACCGTTATGCTGGTCCATGTCTTCTGATGAAGTACTGCGTAGTGTTGCCCTGCCACCCTGTAAGAGTAAAAAGAGTGGTGGAACCAAAAGACCACAAGAAAACCAGTACTACAAACCCCTACGTGCACCTGTATGTGCTCCAACCCCATGTGTTAAATACCTCCACTAGTCTATCATGTGAATGTGAAGTAACTTTCTTCACCTCTTACCTACTGGTGATACAACACTGTAGTTGTACTATAAGTATAAACATTCTGTAAAAACCCACAACTTCCAAAACTGGAGCAACAATTATGCAAAGACTGAATGAAAGGATGAGAAGATTAGTTTCACCTTTACGAGGTTACGAGTATTTAAGTGCAGCAGTGGCATGTCAGCTACTGAACATACACAGGACGCTAGAACCTAAAATGAATAAGCAGGAATGCTGGAAAATCCAGAACACACACTGTGGCTTAAGATACATGAGATAAAGACAGTCGCTGCTCGGAGGTGATAATCTGAAGAATGAAACAGCCCTAGGTCAGCAATGTTTCTGCATTCCTCTGTAGTGGAAGGTGAAGATTGGCATGTTTGTTGTTTGAAGCAGAGAGAGAGAAAGACCCAAAGAGAGAGTGAAAAGGAACAAGTATTCAACCTAGAGAAATAGAGCTAAATCCAAATGGAACAGGGCCATCTGAACAAATCCAAGGAAAAGAAAAGGAACAAGTACAAAGGGATACAAACATCTGTAGTCTTTTCAGTTTTTCTGACAGAAACAGCTTGTGTTTAGATATTAGTATTGCTAGATGGACAAGTTGTCTTTATAATCAGTAACAAATGACTCCTTGCATTACGTTGCATTAAAGAAAATATAACCATGTTTTACAAGACTGAGGAACAAGCAGCACAATAAATCGCACCATGAGAACTTTGGATGTAGCTGATGTCTGAGAAAAACAGCCAATACATGCACAGCTGCCAAAGCAGTTGAGAAAAGGGAGACAAAGAGCTTCACTGATGACATATTCAATCAATGAAAACCATATATGCCTTTTATCATTATTTACTTCTGACGAACAAAGATCATAGTACTGCAAATGATTTACCTTGCCCGAGATGCCCTCTCCCCTCTCAAATTTCATCTTCAGGTTGTTCAGTGGCACGCTGGGTTTCTCGTAAGATGCACAGGGACTGGTTGGAACTTGGTCTTCAACCTTTTTAGGTCTTCCCTTGTCATCCTTGTCCATGCCTCTCTGTTCTTCAACCGGCGATGTTTCTGGAGCCGCAGATGGCTGCTGGACACTAGTTGCAGGTGGTCCTGCCTGAGCGGTCAGCAGGGCAGGGGGGTTTTCACTGATAGAAGGAGATTTGGACAAGGAGGGAGGCCTGAAGCGAACCCTTGATTGGCTAGCAGGTGGAACAGCAGAACCTTTGCTGTCTTCAAGGTTCTTTGGTTGCTCCCAGCGCTTCTTCAGAGAACTCAAATTACCTGACCGCAGGGAGGAGGTCACAATCTCAGACGACTGAGGAAGAGAAAAGGAGACCGTAAGAGATCAATTGTGAGCATTTCAAATCTAGAATGGCAATGATTGCACAAGCATACCCAATCAAAATCAAGAGATTGATTCTCTATAAAGACTAAATTCTAAAAGTTTTTTCATTTGAGAAGAATATACCATACCAGTCATACAGCTTACACTCAAATTCAGCCCAGTGGAATAAAGGAAATGCCTGAATATGAATTTGGCTCCTCTGACAGATTAGGTGAACAGCTGTTCAAACGTTGATCCAGGACATTCTGCAGACATATTGCTGTGGCTGCAGAATCCAACAGGATTGAAATAGGACTGAGCATACAAGAACATTTTTAGCTGCATTCTTTTCCACACAACTTCGTCTTTCCCCAAAAAACACTGAGAAGGGTTCTGTGCACCACTCAGCCAACTAGCACTACAGAAAAACAGGAGGCAGAATACTGCAGCTTGACCTGCAGGAACTTCCCTAATTACAAAATGACCCGTTGGAAAAAAAGAGGATGTTGACATGAGAATAAATCAGCACTGTATACATAAACTGATCAACTAATGAAATCAAAGTGAACAATCTGAGCTTCCTGACAAAGGTCTAATCAGGAGACAACATGTAAATGCATGATTGTATCAATAAAACAAGGCTTCAAAAGTACACCAGCACATTATCAGCATTACTTAAATGCTATGATTAGATTAAGTGCACAAATTATCAGTGACCAATAGATGCATTTAAATAACTTAGCATATGAGTGCATCAGATGAATCTAATACAGCTATTAAAACCTTATATTAACATGCAGACAGACAGACAGAGCAGGGACCGACAAGAGGGACAAAAACACTGAAGTAGACAAAAAAAATGAGGCACAATTACTGTCTTTGTGAGGCACATCCAGGGTGGACAGGAAGAACTGGACAGTGACAAGATTGTTCCCTGTATTGTGATGATTAAAAAAGAAACCTCTGTGAAAGCGACGTAATAGCCAAATGAGGTGCAACCAAAACTATCCAGCAAGGAAGGTTAGAGTCCTTTGGTTTGATTTTTCTTGCAGGTCAGTGTGAGAAAGTGCAAGATAGAGCTCTCCCAGATGTTAGCCGCTACGCAAATTCTACTCGAAACAGCAAGCCCAACCCCTTAAACACCAGGAATGAGAGAGAGGGAGTGAAGAATACCCAGGAAACCAAAGCAGGAAATGATACATTCGGGGAAAAGTTAACTCTTTGTTCACTGGGTCAGCTTTGTCATTGTTCCACACTTGGATGATTTCTGAAGATATTACCAACAACCGGTGTCAGCAGTCTCCATTTATACAAAGCAAGAATTATTAGGTTAGATTATGGACAAGACAAGGTGCAAGTAAAAATATTGGGACAATGCTTATGATTTAGCTATGTACTCATACATGACTGTAACTGAAATGTAAATTAGAATGCTAACAAAGTTATAATATAAATTATAATAGTGACACTTTTTTTATTTCAAAGAGCTGATACATAAAAACAACCCTTCATTTTCAAAGAGATGGAAAAGAATGTTTAATTTATAATTAAGAACTATTTGTATATATTATGATGGTTTAAGAACAATGACAAAAATAATGCCATATGCCCACCTACATAAGTGACCAGAGCCTGAAGTCCAAAATCTCCAATGTAATTTAAATACTTTAGTAGATAATTTATGATGTCAAATAACAAAGTAAAGAAGCAGATCTTCGTATTTTGAGAATCTGTAATCAAAAAATACATCTGTGGGTTTTTAAAAATGTCTATAATTTATCTAAAGGATTAATCATCGCATTGTTGTGGTTGAAGAGCAAACCCTTCCCCCCATCTCTGCACACGTACAGACAGACAGATGGCTTTTTACGCTACTCATTCAAACTTGGCTCAGACACATCGAGTGTTGTCCTGAATATTTTTTCTATACTTCTTAACTGTGGCATCAACTTAGATGAACAAATTTTTACTAGTTCCTGATAATTATTATAATAAATCACACTAAAAGTTGCATTGCTTCACAGAAACTGGCCTTTAGAGCAACTTCTGTTAAACATTATACCTTTAAAGAATCATATAACACTTCTACAGAACATAAAAAGAAAATAAATAGTCAATATTCGCCTCATCAGTAAACAAGGATTAAAAAAGCTAACATGCTTTTCCTGCAGCTGGCTCACACACACACACACACTAGTAAACAATCACAGCAGTACACAGAACAAAAACATTACCTTGTATTTGTTCATGCTAATGGCTGATCAGTAATTCATTTAAACTCTGTCCAGGTTTGTTTATGTGTCTTTCGCTCAGACAAAGCAGCTAACCTACAGTTAACTACAGAAGATCATTGCAAGGGGATTACACTGGAGTAGGATTATAGGTTCGGGTGCCTGCCCATCGCAACAAGTGGCCAATGCGAGGTCAGCCAGGACAGGACATTGGGCACAGACATGGTGTTGGCATGGTGAGTGTGTGTTTGTATGCGCTCCTCGTCTCCACATGCAGTAATTAGTTTAGGACCTCCAGTGGCTACTGAGCAAATAAGTAAGTAAGACATCCAGCACATACACCCTTAAATATTTATGTGAGAAGCAGAAGCCTCCATCTGTCTATTGTCTGTCAAATTCAGGAACAGCTGTTTGACACAATTTCAGCACCAAGTTAGAGATTAAGTTCTGTCTATAACTCACTGTTTTTTCACGTCTGTACTGTCCTAGATGAGCCACAGAAGCGAATTCCTTGTATGTGCATCATACTTGGCGAATAAACCTGATTCTGAAGTTAAGAGTCTGTAAAGTGATGTCACTGGGAAAGAAAATGCTTAATAAAAACACTTACTCCTTTTTTCTTCTCTGTACTTGATTCCTCTGCTGCTCTCTGGTACCTTAGAGAGAAGAAAACAACACTGACCTCTGGTGACTGCTAGTAACAGTAATCATATTTTCTTCTTACAGGAACTCTTGTGACATGTTTATATATTTTCACTGAATAATATTTTTGGATTTAATGACAAATCTGGGCAAATCTATTCTTTTATTTGAAATAAACCCCAAAAAACTATTTTTATAAGGTAGATATGAATAGCAAACATTTCTGAAAAACCCAGAGTAACTCACTTTGAGAAGCGTTCAGCTATGGCATTGTTTCTCCCTCGACCGCTGACCAGTGACAGCTCCCTCGCAGTGACACGCATGGACTGTGTCGCCCAGGACCTCCGGTTGAATGGACCGCTTTCCATCTTTGGTAGCTACCTGCATACATAAAACATAAACATAGCAAGTTTATGGAACAGGGACAGACGTATGACAACTGTTGTTTCGCCTTTTTTCTAACAGAACATTTATCAGGAAACAAGCATGGTCCTTCCTCTTGTCTGTAATCAGTCCATGTGAGTACAGCAACTTCTACTGGCTTTGTGTTTAACACAGTAGCAACCACCATGACGAACAAGTCGATATTTACATGGAGAAAAAATCCATTATTAAAAAATAATAAACGCAACTGGAATCTATCTACCAACCACGAAGGTTGGTGCCAAGTTCAACATTTGAGCATGAAGAGAGACTGCTCTCTGTCACTTCTCCTGTTGTCACACCCCTGCTTCCTGATATACATGAGTGCATGCACATACTGTATATGAGTTCACACGGTTATGCATGCAAACACACAGGTCAACATGTTCAAACCTGAATTCCAGTTCTTGGAAACAGCTATGTTAAGTCTGAAATCATTATTATTATGGGAGAATAACTCTTATAGGATCAGACAAAAGACGAGTACGACAACTGCCCTGCGTCACTCAAACCCACAATTAAATAAGTGCTTCAGACAGGTGACAAGTCTCTGACACAGATTCTGGGTCTAGCTGGGATAGTGAATCCTAATTTTACTTTACTGTATGTCGTAATCACGTGTCTAAATCACAGCTGTTCAGCTGACAGTAAGACAGTATTTCTTTGTCCTTTTTCATTCAGGTGCACTTGTTACATCATCACTCATAGAAATTGATACTGGTGATATGTACTGTGTGGACTTTAGACTAAACTGAATTTCAACATAGCTCAGAATTTCCTGATCCAACACTCAAAAACAGTTAAATATACCTAAATCTCTATTGTTTACTGACTCTGGGTTAGTGTTTTTTACATTATATCCATTATGAATATGTCGTTATATACTGATATTTAATTGCAACAACACCATAATATTAAGACAATCTATCACTGAGGTACTACTCGGGACTAGCTATTTTTACAGTAGGTTTTGGGATCTAACCCATTAGACCCAGGGTTCAGCAGAGATCAGGGAGCTGGAGGCAATTTCAACGAGCACTGCATGAAAAGCAGAGACACACCCTGGATAGATCAGAAGTCCGTCAGAGATAAAGTACAGGTGACCTGAGTTTAGAATTGCCAAGTCAAGTATTTTGAATATACCTAAATCTTAAAGAAATCCAGAGGAACTAAAGGAAATAAGGAGCACATGAGCACAGAGAGTATATCTGAGCTGAACAGAGACATCATCTGAATCTCTATACACCGCAGGAAAGGTTTCTAATTTACATAAAGAACAGGGTGGGACCATACCAATTTTTTTGTATGTGAAAACAAACGTAATGACTTTCTTTCACCTAAACTGGTTTAAAAACAAATCATCTTCATCTTCAAATATTATCAGTTTACTTATTTGCATAAGTTCCCGTTGCCACACATGATAGACATAGATCAGATATCTGGTTGTTTCACTTTTTGTATCGGCACACCATCAGACTGCAGTAATAATTCCTTGCTTCCTTCCTGCTCCTTCCTGCTTTCTTTCATTTGGTAACTACACACCTCCTGGCATGACGTAACTATATGCATTAGTGCTCTGAAATCAAACTTTGGAAACAACATAATGGCAAAATGAGTGGATTCCCAATGATCAGAGGTCACAAATGGAAGCGCCTTAAAATAGCATTACAAAGGTGAACCGTGTTGAAATATTGACAGGCTTTACGTGTTGTTTGGCATATGAGCCTTTAAAATGTAAAATAAATCTGCACTTAGCTAAACCGCCTATCGTTTAACAGTGAACAGCGGATACTGACCTTTAACCCCCAGTTTAAGACAAGTTCTACTTAAAGTCACAATACAGTTGAATACAGTATGATTCGTGTGTAAGGCAGAGTGCTTTTAAATGTTTAACACAAGATAGACCAAAGACAAAAAGTAATTAAATGAATAAACACCACAAAGAACTAACTGGTAAACTGAGTTTGAATTCACATTAACTACAGGTTTATACCGGTTGACAGATGGCGTTTTGGACTATACCACATTAATTCATATCCTTCTATAAGTCATTTTGTTTGCTATTAAATTCTCTTTAGACTTGGGAACATAAAGCGACATCCGCCTAATTCAGAGTCAGCAGCTGGTTTCACATTATGTCGAAAGACAAGTCCGTTTTCAGAGCATAGAGTGCACGTGCGGTGCTGTAAAACACCTAAATCTAAAAACAGAACATTTAATACCAGTCTTTGCGTTTTATTTCCTTTAAAAACAGAGTGTACAATACATATTTTTCGCGTTCTTGCTTTTAGTTTTGTCTTACCTGTGCGAACTTCCGTTGAGTCACTCTTTCTGTGAAACCTTGAGACACCTGACACTTGCTGGTGCCACTGCGTCACCGCCCGGTGCACGGAGCCAGAGGTGGAGTGAACGCAAAGGTGTCACGGGAGTGGAAGAGTGTGGTCACGTGGCTTCACGCACCAATGACCTTAGGTATTACATTACCCTACCTGATACATCCATGTCTGCGCGTGACCGTGAGCGCGCGTGTTACGCCAGAATATCACCCACCAGAATTCCTGAGTGAAAACTGGTCATACTGGCTCATCTTCCAGGCGAAATGAGTAAGAATGATTAAATTATAGAAAGCAGTTTATATTGACGAACTCGGTTTGCATGACGTTTATGTCACAATACACTTTAAGTTAGCTCAACTACTACTACATATAATAAGAATAATGGTAATCTTTGCTAATATAACACAATTCATACACACACACACCAAGTATAGCGTAACAGTCAACTTACAAAACAGCAGATCTAAATCTATAAATGATCAATTAAATGGTATCTCTAATTCAAACATATCAATGCTCTTTAACCAGTGGTGATAAATATACAAACCTCCAGTGTCTTACATTTAACAAAGCCCTAGCAGAGCAGAACAACATAAACTTTCAGTTTCTGTGTTACTAAATGTTTGCATCACATTTGCCATCTAAATAAGGCAAACTGGATCGTGTGCTGAAAAGGCAGAACATGGCATTTTTCCCATGCTAACCCGTCTTCCTAACAATAATGATTTGCCTGATCAGGGCTGCAGGCAGAAACATTTTAGCTACAATTTTTACATTCTCTGTCATTGGCTACTATGCTGAAACAAAGTTGGGTCACAGGCAAAATAAAACCAAAAAAAGGGGGAAAAGTCAAGTAATACTCGACACACACTCACTGATTCTAAAAATAATAGGCAACACACGCATTTAAAGATGTTTTCCAAAGATATAAAATACATGTCATGTGCGTCACCAACTTCTAACTGCATTTTACTTATATTTACAAAATACACTGGTCATGGAAAAACTGAAACATTTATTGTGTCAGATCAGTAAAAGTTGAAAAACATGGTCAGTGAAAATGTGGTTAATGAACCATTGGGCTGTTTCTATGTTGAAATGTTCACATGATCATAAACTCTACCGAAATACATTGCCTATGTGTCCAAAATCTAATTTCTAGATAAAGGGGGGTTTCAGTGTTGGGCCTATTCAGTGGGCAAATTACCTTATTAATGACACTCATTTGATTTTTGTTTGGTGTAACGATGCAAACCAAGCACGCTGCAAAGTCCTCCATATAAATCACACCAACACAACTAATGATGATGTCGTCACCCGTTAAACAGCACATATAACATTAATTTGCCCCTGAGAATGTAAAAATGCAGCGATGGGAATAACAGCAGTCCTAATGTAAAAACACTAGTTCAGTTAGACTGAGGAGCAATTCTATAAACAGGGCGGCGGATTGCGATGTTAAATCGTCCACTGCACGTATGAGTGTTTGCATGTCCCCGTTTCCTGTCATTTTAAGGGTCCACTCCTTTCTATTCATCTGCGTTCATCTGCAGCAAACTGAGCGAGGCCCCGTCTCACCACAATAACACGTCGTTCCGCGCGGTGCATATGCGCGAGATCTTCGTGGATTAACAACAGTTTTTGTTTTTCGCTCGCACATGAAACAATCTCTGGTTTCGGGAAGCCACTAGAAGGAGATGACCCTTGTCTCTTCGTCTGTGGAGGCTCTGCTGTTGTGTGGGGGAGTGGGTTACATCCTGTGGCGTTTCCTGTGTTTGTAAACTAGACGGTGTTGAAAACGTCGGGCGAGTGAAGCAGAGAGGTAACGTTATGTAAACATATTTTTTTTATCTTTCTTCGATGCTCGGTGAATTTTGAGTTTGCATTCAATCGTCTGCTGTTTTATCTGTAAAATATATGCTCGGAGACGGCACCAATGGAATTTACCTAATAATTACAGCGATGATGTTAGCCATTGCTAGCACGCTAACAAACGTTAGCTTGATTGTCGGGAGGGGGAGGCACTCGGAGCGACGGCCATCACGAATGTCTTTATCGCTCAGTCTTGTTTCGATCCTTCAGTCCGCGTGTTATAGTGGTGCCATGTTCAAAAGATAAATCGATGCAGTCTGCAAGGAATTTATCCGCGTACAACGGTTGTATCGGACCGATTACCAGGTGGGCTGAAACATTTGTTCGATTACTAACAGCAAAGTGGGCGAGGGCGCTATGGACCAGCTAGCTCCTGGCTAGCTGATCCTAGCCAGCTTGTTCAACATCAGCAAAACTAACGTTAGGCTGGGGGTAGTGCGAAGGCCAGCTCAGCCACTGTCCCATTTATTATCAAAGGAAATTCATATTAGTAATTGGGCTCTTGCTTGCCGTTATTGCAACGACAGTAAATTACGATATAGTCTTGAAGTCTTTCAATTGGAGTTAGTCAACGTTAGCGCTACCTACTTTACTAGCAACATTAGCTAGCTAACAAACGCCAACGGCGAAAGCAGTGTAGCGTTTAAGGAGCATTCATCTGGATACCGTTAACTCTTATTGTGGCACACACCAACATTTAAGTTGTCAAGTTGGTCCAAGGATTAAACAAAGCCATAGTGTGGCATTGGTTAAACCCCAAAGACCTATCACCAGATCGGGCAGCATTTCTTCGAGTACATTGATGGCCTCCTCGTAAAACAGTCAACCTTAGTTAACTTAAAGAACCACACGTTTTAATGTAACGTTAGGATATTAGTACCTTATGTTTGAATATTGTTTTTATTTCTTTATAAGGTATAGCATTACAAACGTTAGCCTTTCTACCCCCTGCAGCAGCAAACCACTGCACCTCGCAGACATTTCACATAGACTTTACGATACACCTTCCCAGTTTGTTCCTATTTAAATAAAGGGTAAAACTAGGTACAAATAAATGCGTTTTATACAATAAACTATACCCGCTCATCCATTTCGTCACTTTTTACACCCCATCCACATCATTTTGTTCATGACCTAAATGCAATCTTAATTGTTAATGCAAAAATTCAATATGTTTAAACGTTTTAGGGAGAACAGTGCAGACTGTCAGTCATACATACTAATTACATTAATCTGTAGGTCCTTGCTGTGCTTTAATGAGATTTTCAGATAATGATGCATTTGTTTTCCATACTTTCTGTGCAGTCCCCTCTCCACATTGCAGTCTGTCTGCTGTGTGTCATACTTTTTTTTGTATATATAAAATGCCACATTTTACTAGTTGTACTACGCTGTTTATAGAGTACAGTGGATATATGTATGTGAGTATTCTTTGTTCAGAACATTCTGGAATGGTTATTGCTAGTACTGGATCACAAAATACAATGCAACCCAAGGAGGAAAACTTCAAGTTTTAATTTCCACTGTGCCTCCAAACCACTTGATGTTATAAATATTTTTTAGTTTCCCAAATGCCAAATAATTTCAGTAGTTTAAAGATTGTAAAGAAATGATAAGCAGAATTTGAAAATGATTAATTGCCCTGTAGTCCAATGTGAAGTGATATAAAAAAATGCATAACAAGGTAAAGTTATTTATATTTACTATTTTTGTCCAATTCATTGTGTAACTCGGCACTTAACTGCTCAACTGTTGTACCTACTGCTATATACTTTTATGGGAAAATTTTTCTTCAATTAGAGAGGTTACTCTAAAAAAAGAGCGGAAAACATTTATGATACAGTATGGCTAATTACTATCCAACTAACTCTTATAATGATCACTTTCTGTAATGGTAAGTTTACTGACTTTCTGTGGAAAAAAGCCAAAATCAACCAACATTTATTTTTACAAAGAAGAATCTTTGTGTTCCATTTTGTGATGTTGTTGTAATTTAATGTTTGTCTGTTTCACCCACATCCTCCTCTTCCTCAGTTTTTAATGCTAGATGAGTGAGGTGGGTGTGGCTTCCCACCAGCCCGACCATCCTGACTGACGGATCTCTGGATGACCTTGTCCCCACCCCTGTCTGTGCGCTCACATACACCACAGCAATGTCACATCTGCCCAGCAGCTCAGTCCGCGACCATATGAAATGGGTTTGTTTTTGAGAACACCAAAGTGGTTACAAATAACTTGCAGTCTTATGTCACTCAGGATGCTGTCGTTGATAACTAGTTTGGCAAATGCCATGTGTCTGGCAATGTTGTCTTAGATGTATATACTAATTTCAAATAGCAGACTATTATTAAAATGTTTCCTATACTTCCTTATTCTTTTATTTATTTGTTTTTGCAGGCGGGGCTGCTTGGCTGCGAAGCTGTCCTCTCCAGCATGGCCCTAATGCAGGCCAGCTCCATGGCTGCTCCGCCCAAAAAAATGATAGCTCCACTTGGCCATGGACCTCCACAGAGGGAGGGACCTGACCGTGCTCCTCAGAGCCATATGATCCTTCCATCAGGGATGAGCTGCCCACCTCTGGTTAGAACATACTTTTAAAAAGCAGATTGGAAGGCTGTTATGTGCCAAGTCATATTCATATTATGAAAGTGTGTTTTGTCACCGCTATCTAATTGTAATTTGTGTGTACAATGTGTACTTATTGTTTGAGTCATGTTTTATATTGGAATATGAGGTAAATCCTACATATTTTTAAGGATAGAAAAACAAATTGATTTAAAAAAGGTGGTACAGTACAGCTCTACAAGCTCTATTTAGTCCATTGTCCTCTTGATTATTAGATTATTTTACACTTCTGACCCTAAAGAAATAATTGTCCTTTTCTGGTCTGCAGCTTATCCGGAAGGAAGGAGAATTCCAGGCTCCCCGCCTGTTGGATGAGAAGGAGATGAGGGCCAACGAGGACATGCAGCAGAAAAAAAAGAACAGGAAATCAGTAACGCCCTGTAAAGTGAGAGAACAAGAGGGAAGGGGAGGGAAGGTCAGTGACTATACTTTCTAAATAGGGAATGGTCTCTGCTGTGCATGTTCATTTTCTCTCATTACTTAAAATGCAGTTCATATTTGTGTAACAGCATTTAACTTTATTCAACTGCGTCTGACTTGGAGCTTTCATGTGTGCACATTTTGTTTGTGTGGGGGTGGGGGGAGGAGTTCAGGGAAGATGTAGAGGGGGTGGAGGATCTCTGGAGAGGAAAGGGGGGAGGGGAGCAGGGTGAAGCGGAGCACAATAACTGTAGTTGTGTGCACAAGAGGGGGAGCAGTAACATGAGGGCAATAGGCCATTGGAAGAGACTGTGGGGTATTACTCAAGTCAGACAGTAATTATATGAACTAAAACAACAAATTGACTTTTACGTCTTGCTTATTCATACCACAGATGATCTGGGTCTAATAAATAACAAAATAATATTTGATAAACCCGATTCAGTGTTTGTGGTACAATAAGAATCATGTTTCTTTTATTAATTCAAACATCAGAGGAGTTTTGGCTTTTTATTAAGTTCTGGGACGTTTGGTGTGTAACAGGTGATGAAATGCAGAGCAAATAAGAGTGAGTTTATACATTTTCAGACAGCTTTTAAAACACCAACCTTTTTTGTCCTCTTTAGGGCACTGTTGGAGATGAGAATGGTCCGTCCTCCAAAGTGCAGAAAAACTTTATTTGTGATCACTGTTATGGAGCATTTAGGAGTGGATACCACCTGAAGAGACATATTCTCATTCATACAGGTATGGTTTGAGCTTGGAACAACTCAAGTTTACAGTTAAGTCTAAGCTGCTTTTAATGCCTGAATACATGATTTTTTTAGTTGAGACCCTGAAAGCTTGAGTTGGACTGAATCTAGGAATGTGCAGCAACTGTTAAGGTTTTACAATGGCGTGCTTAAAAACCTTGTTTGGTAATAGCTTTTGCCTCACAGCTAATTGGTGGTATCTGTGGGTACTTGAACTAAAACTGGTGCTCTTCGGTTTAGGGGAGAAGCCGTATGCTTGTGCCGTATGTGACATGAGGTTTATTCAGCGTTACCACCTGGAGAGACACAGCCTCATTCACACGGGTATGCGTCTTTTAACCGTACCCATATTACATAAACTGGACTACCTCTGTAGTCTGTCACTTGTATCAATAGACAGATGTTCAGGGTTAATTTTGTCTCTGGACAGTCATTTCCAACAAAGCCATCCCTCAAAGTCTGTTCAGCCCCCAAATACATTATTTCTCCCCCCAACACCTAGGGAAATCTAAAGAAGGCACTTTATGTGTGGTCCAATGGTCCTGAGTCCACTATTAAAAACTCTTAAGATAATGTTTAATATAAACATTTCTGTTTTCGTTTTTTGGTGTCCATTATTTGTTATAATCACAGATTCAGTTTTAAATGGAACCGGTTCCACAATCGCAACATTTGTTGAAAAGGCACATCTGTTCTTTTCTTCAGGATATTATTAAACTGGCTTGAGGTTTGATGCTTGTGGAGACAACAAGTAGCATTTGTTATGACTATCAAAAATCTTGCATGTTCAAACTTGGATTCATTTGTACAGATAATCTTATCTTTACCTGCAGTGTGTTGCTATTGTTTGGCTCATGCCTGTATTCTGTACATGTGTGTTGTTGACTTGGATTTGTGTTGTTGCAGATGTTGTTGGCTCCTGCAAAGATGTCAGTCTGATATACTTGGTTTTCATAGTGTGGTCAGCTTAAAGCCACACTATCCCTTATAACTATACCCAGTCTAATAATACTGCATGTTCTGCCATTTAGCAGTTCCTGCATGCCCTGTAAACAACGTGTGCAGAACAGCACTGTACATAGCACCACTACAGCTGGTTGTAGTTTCAATTACAACAGACCATATTAACCACCCACACTGTTTGACCCTCTGACAAGCCCTTCTGTTGATGCATACTGGTCTGTTTATTCTTAAGGCCTGTGTTTCCAGCATACTGTCCCAGCAGGACTTTGAGTTTAGAGGCTGAAGTGTGCTGGAAAACCTTTTCACGTGTGAGCCACTTGCCTCCATATTAGTTTCATCAAACAATGCTAACTGACCAGTTCAAAGTATGATACTGATTAAAGAGCCAGCAGTAGTGGCTAAATAAGATTAAGCTTTAAATGCATATAATAAATATATATACATTTACTTTGCCAAATGATTACAAACTAGAAAATGAGACTTTTTGATAGTGGACTTGAGAGTGGACTTTAAACTTATGGACCCTGATGTGTGTAAGCCTCCAATTATAGGCCACAAAAACATGTTTCTATAATTGTTTCAATAAAAATAAGTACATGGACATCAAAGAACTAAGTTCTTGAGCTGAAAAACATGCATAGTTTTTATATTTTTATTTGCACCCTTTCATTTTAAATTCTTTGTTTTTAATTTTTTTGAGAAGGTATGGGTAAGACAATGTATAACTACTGCCCCAGTATTGACAAAAAACATTGGATCGTCTTAAACTAGTGTTAATGGAAATCTACACAACTTAGTTGGCATGGTTCACATCTACATGCATGTATACTTTTTTTTTGTATACTGCATTTATATACATGTTTTTATTATTCCAGAATCCCAGTAGTTCCTTAAGTATACGTTGCATCTGTTCTTTCTGCTTTTCACATGTTCATTTTGTGCGTTTTCCCCTCATTTTTGCTTCTTTAATAGACTGAGTAGATAATTATTTTATGCTCTGTGTGTGTAGGAGTGAAGCCGTACGCTTGTTCCATGTGTGACATGAGGTTTTTCCAGCGTTACCACCTGGAGAGACACAGACTCACTCATACGGGTATGCGTCCTTTTACCGTACCCAGTTTTAGTAAAAAAATAACATTACTTAATTTATCATTGAGATAAATATTTGTTATTCAAGAGTGACCAAATCACAAACATACAATCTGAACATTATATTTTGGACTGATTGCTCACTTTCAGTGTGAAACTAAATGTTGACATATACATTTAGCATGTTAATTAGACAGTATTAAGTGTTCTGATTGTAAAGTGACCTTGCCAAAATGCAGATTTTGCTAATACAAAAACCACTGTCTTTAGTAAAACCATTTTAGAATGTAGATAATGTAGCTACAGCATAAGTTACAACATTACGAAAAAACAACATCCTCCAGAATTAGTATAGACTGAAACAGCTTCTGTGGACCCCTCAAAGTGTATTATTCCTCTTGTACCATTGCTACATAAACACAATTTA
This sequence comes from Microctenopoma stevenorrisi, assembly GCA_032270685.1. Classification (NCBI taxonomy): domain Eukaryota; kingdom Metazoa; phylum Chordata; class Actinopteri; order Anabantiformes; family Anabantidae; genus Microctenopoma; species Microctenopoma stevenorrisi. The sequence goes on from JAUMTR010000022.1 coordinate 9,312,950, forward strand.
CTCTGGTTTTCATTATGTAGCTGTTGTTCGTTTTTCTTTTATTCACTGAGCAAATGGGGGCTGCTGCTTATTGTGCTAGCAGGGCAGCACATAATGTATATTTTGTACACGAGTTCTTCAGATTTTGCGTATCTCAGATACACTATTAGTTGAACAATTTTGTTATTATTATTGGGTCTATTATGGTTATAGAACCCATTAATACAGTGTTTGCACACATACCGATACAATGTAATTCAGTAGTTCTGTAGTTTTCAGGGTTAGGACGAGCTCATGATTTATATCCTCTGCTCTGACTGGATGGTAGTTGTCTGACTTTATCTCCACCTGCAGATACACCAGTAATGGTAGTGAACAGTTTTTAACATAATGTTTTTTTATTTTACTGTAACTTCTCTTACATACTGTGTTTAACACCTGTAAATGGGAAACTGAAACCACTATGAGCAGCTTTGTCTAGTAATTCATTTACAATGGCTGCTTTGGTTTCTGCTGGAATTAAGTTGACCATGAGCGACTGTGTCAGGATATTTGCTTTAAGCTGAGTCTTTCTCAACTTTGCCCCCAGTGTCTAGGGCTCCTGTTAAATCTCTTGTGCTCTGCTGGAGGTAATCTGGGGCAAAGCCTGCTCCCCGCTGGCAATGAATGGCAGCCCCTCACCTAGGTCTTTGGATCCATATGTGTGAACATAAAGAGTTTTGGGGGAAATGAATTGGTTTCACAGCCAGAATATAAGATGGGGGCTTAGTTGGCAATAATGTAAAGCCTAATTTTTGTTTTTGTGGAGAAAAGTTTACTACGGTGTTTGAAAAAAGAGATTTAAAAACGTACAAATCACCAATTTCAGCTCTAAGATCTCAACACCCTGTTGCATGCTAATTCAGTCACATTAAAGTAGCTAATTCTCTGAGGCCATGGTATATTTTGGGAATAGTTCTTTGATGTCCACACTTATTTTACATGTAGAATGGTTGCACAACCTGAGTTTCCAAGCTGTAAATGTTTGGCTTTTTAAATTAGGACTTTCTTTTTGATAGTTGCAAAGCTGCTGATACAGATGCTTATGCTTGTATGGTGAAGATCAGATTGGAAGCATTTGGAATTGAGGGAAATCACTTTGCAGAGCTAGAAAACATGTACACTTCACCCTTCGTGTTGCTGGAAACTGACTTAATGTGTGGTATAAAGATATTGAATCAGTTTTAGCTTTGCATTAAATTGCCATAAACCTGCTCAGTGTTTTACACATGCAGTAGACAACGGTAGAGGATTTCGCTAATGTTTCTGCTTCAGCAGGCCAGTGCCATCACCGTCATTTCTTTGCTCTCTTGCTGCTGCTGTATTTCTTGTTTTGCTTGGCTTGTGTCCTGTTGCCCTGTTGTTTTTATGAATTTTGCAGAATTAAAGTTTTACTAATTGGCAGTGAACAAATTTGCGCCCCTTCGCATGAAGCTTTATCAGAAAAAATGTAATGTCTTACAGGTCCTCGTAATTGAATGTCTGTGAATCATGCTTCCCTTTTATGCAAAAGGAACGGCTTAGCTAATATGTTGATATTTGTATATGTAGGGGTGAAGCCGTACGCTTGCTCCATGTGTGACATGAGGTTCTTCCAACGTTATCATCTGGCAAGACACAGCCTCACTCATACTGGTATGCGTCTGCTTGCTGTAGATCAATACTCAGCGGTGCCTTAGTGATTTAACACTTGGCAACGTAAAAATGACTGCCAGATTCAAATATGTACACATTCAGAAACGTAAAGATGTATTAGGATGGCAAAAATATACAGCACGCGTCAATGTAAATAGCACTAAATGTACACATCAGCTTTTCCTCTGCAGAATGCCATACTTTTTATGATCAATCTTTTAAGAATACACTTATTTGCCTGAAATGACCCATTGATTACTATAAAGCGTCTTGCAAAACAAGCCGTATCATCCTAATGACGATGGTGATGATGCAGTATAGAAGCAAAACAAGAGGTATTCTAAAGGAAGAGTTGATGGTATTGTGTAAATTTTTTTTTTCCTCTTTCTAGCTAATATTTACATACTTTTTATGTGTATAGGGGTGAAGCCATACGCTTGCTCCATGTGTGACATGAGATTTTTCCAACGCTACCACTTGGCAAGACACAGCCTCACTCACACGGGTATGGGTTTACACTTATATCTTACATTAAAGCCCAAATACCCAGCTTACTGAACTTAGGCACTCTTTTGTCTTATAGATGGCTTAATTTAGCTTTTATGAAATATTTAAATTAAAATATGAATCTATGTGATGAGTCTTTTAGGGCATGCTGGAGGTGTGCCTTTCAGTTTGTGCCGAACCTTTTATAGTATTATATTGGACAGGGTTTAACACGTTGTTGCAGTCCCTATACTACACCTAGACTGGAATCTCAAACATGGATTACATTATTAAGAAATTTTAGGGAAAGGAAAATGTTAACTGAATGCATTTGGTGTTCCATCATACTAGTATTCTTTGGCATGTCCGGATACATAATGTGTCTTATTTAGTTAATTGTGTTGTTTTTTTACAAAATATTTTGATCTGTGTGTGCAGGGGTGAAGCCATATGCTTGCTCCATGTGTGACATGAGATTTTTCCAGAGATACCACCTGGCAAGACACACTCTCACCCATACGGGTAGAAGTTTTACTTATTCCTCTCACTTGACAGTTAAGGGGTTTTGTATATATCTTTATTTGGCATTTACTACACAAAGTGAATTGTAATTTGTGATTTAAGTTTATAATTTAATCTAACCTTTAACCTAACTGCTTTTTGAGTAGACATGACACATTTTATGTTTTACAAAATGTATGTAGTAGGCCGTGAAAATATACAGGTCAATGTAATGACATAACACTGATTAGTATATGTAAAATGAATAATTTTGTGTATGTAGTTCATGTAAACCCTTTCTAAAGTTTGGTACTGTATACATTTAGGGGTGAAGCCATACGCTTGCTCCATGTGTGACATGAGGTTCTTCCAGCGTTACCATTTGGCAAGACACAGCCTCACTCATACTGGTATGCTTTGAATTAATTGTTCCCCATTCATATAAACCACAAATGTTTTTATTGATACGTCCCTATCTATACATTACAATACAATAATGATACCATTGTTGGTGAATTGAAATCCCTTTCTAAAAAAATATTTAATAGAATTTTTAGGCTTTGTTGGAAAACTGTCCACTGAGAAAGTGACTCTCTATCAGTTATTATGTGTTGTTTTTAAGACTGTAATGGTACTATTGCATGTGTGTTGATAATTACAATGTTACCTAATAGTAAGATGAAATGCACATTACACAAAAAGTGCAGGCATCCGTTGTCTAATTTTTTTCATCAAACCTCATGACTTAATGGTCAAAATGCATATCCAGAACACAGGGAAACTTTGTTATCAAATCAAAATGGGCTTTTCACCGTCATCAGTAATTGGTTTGCAGGATGACTATTTTTTTGCAAATTGCAATATATAAGCCCAGTTTCCCCCTAAATTATTACTGCACCACAACTCATGATGCCTGCAAGTTCTCTTACTGTCTGTAATACCATTAAGTCTTATAAAATCTAAGCCGTGACGTCACACTGTTGACGTGCATCTAACATTTTTGTGCTCTGTTTAGGGGTGAAGCCATATGCTTGTACCATGTGTGACATGAGGTTTATACAACGTTACCAACTGGAAAGACACAGTCTTACACATACAGGTATGTCTTTATTGTTTGAACTGCTACCATGCCTTCTTGCTCTCTGACTTTAATCATGCATGCACCCCATATGAATGTTTACATGGCTGCTTCAAACTCGAGTTTGTATTGCTTTCTGTCACTATATTGACAAATGCTAATGTTTCATTTAGTTCCTACAAAGGGCTTCATAAGCACCTAACACAACAATGGTTTCCCAATACATTGTAAATGAAATGACACAATGGACAAGAAACAAAGAACATGTACAAAAAATTACTGCATTTAGTATTTACATGTTTCTCACATTCCGATAACTACAAGAAATGTATAATGAATTAGAAATAATTTAGGTATTTGATGAAAATTTTGTTTATTTTTATAATTGACAGCGATTACAGACCATTTGGAACTTTTCTTTAATGAGTAATTTTGTTGTACATTTTTAAAAAATGATTTACATTTTCCTTCTTTCTCCCACTCTACTAAAACAAATCTCAAAATCAAAGGCTCCAAGTTGCAAAGGGCAAAAAGGACAAACCTTTTTTTTTTCCTCCACAAACTTCAATAAAAAATTATCTACATTAATTGTACCTTCCAGATAAACATGGACGTAATTCAAATCAGTGTTATTTACCATATTCTTCAGGCTATAAAGTGCACCAGGTTATAAGGCACAATATTAGTGATCAACTGCTAACGGGTTTTCATGCATAAAGGACACCGGGTTATAAGGTGCATTAAATCAAACAAAACTCGGAAAAGTCAGTGTAGCACTGCGTGACTGATGGCAATGAGTTTGAAATCTGCTTTTTAAGCATGTCTTAACAGAAGCCAATTTTGGGACAGTAGGTCTAGAAAATGAAAGGATGCACACACCTTACTTACCTCACAGATTCCTGACTACGGTGGCTGTAATGCTTAATCCATCAAGCAGTGTAGCTTCGTAGCATAACAGGGCCGTGCTAAAACAACTTTTTTCGAGCCGTGTACCACATAAAATCAGTTCTATGTCAGAAAGCACAACCAGAATGAATTCAGACACCGCATTTTAAAGCGAACTATCAATTTTGGAGAAAATTCAAGGATTTTAGGTGCAACTTATGGTCTGAAAAATATGGTATAAAGCGCTCAATCAGCACAGAATCATCTCAATGCACTTTACAAATAAAGTCAAAACCATATAGTTGTACGGAAGCCCAGCAATGCCCCTTGAGCAAGCACTGGGCCACAATTGGGAGGATAAACCTCCAGCAAAACCCCCAGGTTAGGCGGCCATCTGCCCTGACTGGTTGTGAGTAAGTGGACAGCAAAAAGAAAAGGAGAATAGACAAGAACCACAACAGACAGAGAGAATGCCTGAAGCTTCCAGACAGTAGGACTTGGGCCCCACAGTCACCTCCCCTGATGAAAACCTGGAAGAAGGATAGAATGTGAGGAAGAGAGAAAAAAGAGGGAGAGGCATATAGCCTGTATGCAGAGATTTTCAGAAAAATATCCCATGATCCCGTTGGCAGGACTACTATTGGCTACACTGAAATACTGGTTATTAATTCAGGTTTGGGGCAAACCTGAAAACAACACATTCCAGTAATCCGGTCTGGGTGACACAAAGGCATGAATAAAGGTCTCTGCAAATACTTTTGATGGAGAGACGCATTTTGTCTATGTTACCCAAGTTAAAGAAGGCAGTATTAGCATCATCTTAAGTGTGCTTTTCAAATGCCATTATCAAATGTGACATCTGGAGAGAGTTAAGACTTATTGTAATGTACATTTTTTTCACATATAATAGAAGCAATATAATGACAAAACTGGTTCAAGAAATCTTGTTGTTTGTAGCTCCCATTATAAAGTGATTAATTACGCATTAGGTGTTGGTAACGTGGGGTCATGTGGGGTTTCAGATAATGTCAGTAAGAAATATTGAACCTAACCTTCTCACAGAGTTCTTGTCAAAAAAACAAACAAATTTGGAGCCGACTGCTAACATAGTTAGGTCATTGTGTCATTTCACATTCAAGGTAATGGTGAAAAATGACTTCGAGTTCTGATATTGATAGTTTAGTTTCATTGTCTATGATATGGAAAACAGTAAAGATAGTGTTTGTGTTATGTCAATCAGACTTTGCAGTATAGTTTTTACATTTAAAGAGAAATGTGTTTTATCTTTGCTTAAATTTTAAGCTAGCTGTATCATGAATTTTCAGAGCGATTTCAGAGTTGCTCTGCAAATCAATGTTTTATGTGTTGTGCATAGTTGTTTACCAACTGCCTAAAATTGTCTTAACGTCTACGATCAGCGTGACAAAAGATATTAACAAATTAATTCCAGAAATTTGTGTGCAGCATGTTCAAATTATATGAACACTAGTTTCTATTGGCGTAATTTGAAAATCTTGCTGTTATTCTAATCAGGACATAGGAGATGCATAGATTTCTGAGTCAAGTTTTTAGGGTCTGAATATAATGTTGTCAACATAAGATTTTTATAATTGCTCAATTTGCCAAATTTTTGGTCTTAAACGTTCAGCAGGTACAGTTTAACTTGTCAGATGTCAAAAGTGTAACTTACAATTGGAATAGCATGTTTTGAAACATGCTTGAATTTCCAGCGAAAACGTAAGCGCTGATAAGTGCAACCAAACTTTACTAAGCAATTAGTAAAGTTGAACATCGATCATTTTTGGCAGTTGAGTTTTTTATGCTAAAGCTGGTACTTTGTGTGTGTAGGGGTGAAGCCGTACGCTTGCACCATGTGTGACAAGAGGTTTTTTCAGCGCTACCACCTGGCGAGACACAGCCTCACTCATATGGGTATGCGTCTGCCGATTTTAAACCAGTCTCAGGATTAGGTTTCTGCAACTTCTAAATGCTTAATCTAGTCTTAAATGTATCTATTCATACATGAATTATAATTAATGGGAGTATTGACAGCCATTACAGAATATCATTCTCATATTTTGTGTAACTGGATTTTACATCTCGTCTGGGAAATTTTGTCATTTGAAACAAACATTATATTGTGACTTTGTAAATTACTTTAGGGTATGACATTGGTTATTAACCACAGTTATCAATTTATCCCAGATTGGTATTCTTCAGTTATGAGGTGGTAGTATATATTTATTCTTATGGTGGCAGAGACATAAAATCAATTGTCTTGATGCTCTGCGTTTAGGTGTGAAACCTTATGCTTGCACCATGTGTGACATGAAGTTTTTTCAGCGTTACCACCTGGCAAGACACAGCCTCACTCATACGGGTATGGGTCCGTGCACCGTGCCCATGACACTCAGTTTGAAATCGTGCACATTTAAATTTGTTAGTTCATTTCACACACGCCTGTTTATATTAAAGAAAAATATGACTAAGAAGCTTAAAGTTATAACATGGTTTTCCTAGTCAGTTTGATCAGGTGACGTAACCAAAGTCATTTTTCTGATGTTTGTTGGCTACTGCGACATTACAAAATTGATAAACCCATTATAAAAGAATTAGTTTTAAAAATTATGTGTTTTTGCATGAATTGGCAATTGTGTGGTTAATAACCAATAGCGTAGATATTAATTCCTAAGTAAAGAATGGAAAGTGAGGCAAAGTGATATAATATTGCTACTTTGCATTTAGGTGTGAAACCTTATGCTTGCACCATGTGTGACAAGAGGTTTTTTCAGCGCTACCACCTGGCGAGACACAGCCTCACTCATATGGGTATGCGTCCGCCCACCTTACCCATGTCACTGAAATCAGACTGCACTTACATTATGCTAGACAGGTTCATTTAAGGCAGCTTTTAGCATTTTTGTTGACTAACCAACAGAATGATTTCGTGATCAAGGATCCCCTACATTTTGTGTGTAAATGTTAAAGAAAAATAGGACTGCAACATCATCAGCTCATGTGATGTGTTGAGTTGTGGATTTGACAATTGGTTTTACCCATTTGGATTCTTTATTGGATTGGAGGAAAAACAACTACTAAAAAAACACGTCTATCTCAATAAGGAAACTTAACACAAAACAATTGCGGGAAAAAAGTGGTTAACAACCCATCAATTCTGAACAGATATTTCAAGAATATTTTTTATTGATGGATTGTGAACACATGAACGCTCTGAAAATAATACCTCAATGCTTTGCGTTTAGGTGTGAAACCTTTTGCTTGTACCATGTGTGACATGAGGTTTGTTCAGCGTTACCACCTGGCGAGACACAGCCTCACTCATACGGGTATGCGTCAGTGCACTTGCCCTTCTAACACTTTGTAGGTCATTAGTGAAGTCTTTATTGTGCTAATATCAGGAGCAGAATAAAACCAAATGTATTATCCTTTAGATAGAGGAGCACTAGTAGCTGGGTGTAAAACCTTTGCTGTGACACCAGTAACCTTTTACTTAACATGGTTAAAAAAATGTATTTTTTATTGCGTTTTAATAGAAATAAGTATGTCTAGTAAGACTAGAAGTAGGAAAGTAAAGAGTAAGACGTATAACCAATAATCTATTTACCGCTGACTTTTCTTCTTCATTAACTGGATTTTTTGACAGTTCTTTAGAATAGCTGCTTTGTTGAAATGTCTGTTGGTGTTATGTTTTACTTTAAAATGTACTTTAATGGCACCAATCAAGCAAAATACTTAACTATATATAGCACTTTAACACAATCTATTGATACAAGGCACATAAACAGTTGGTCATCTTTTTTGGCGATAGAGCTAAAAGTGTTGGTTGTCTTTGTTGGTTTTACATAAAGAAAATCTTTCACATATATTTCTGTTTTTGCATGAATTGGCAAATGTGTGGTAAATAACCAATAGCATGGGCATTTATTGGTTAAAATAATTGAAATGGAGTTAAATGATATAATATTGCTACTTTGCATTTAGGTGTGAAACCTTATGCTTGCACCATGTGTGACAAGAGGTTTTTTCAGCGCTACCACCTGGCGAGACACAGCCTCACTCATATGGGTATGCGTCCGCCCACCTTACCCATGTCACTGAAATCAGACTGCACTTACAGTATGCTAGACTCTGAGGCAGTTGTTTTTTATACTGTATAAATAATTTAGCACAAGTCTATTCTTCATTGTGTCAAAATGCCATTAAAGCATATCTGTACATGAACACAAATAGAGGACTGTGACATCATCAGCTCATGTGATGTGTTTAGTTGTGGATTTGAAATCTGACCAACACAGTTTGAAGTATTCTGGATTGGACGCTTGGGAGAAAAACCTGATGCAGTCTCTTTTAGAAAACTTTCACATTAGTGAAAAGTGGTTAACAACCCATCAATGGTAAAAAGATTTGAAACTGCCTTGCTGATTGATGGATTGTAAAATAGAAACAGAAATCCTGAAAATAATGTATTGCTGCTCTGCATTCAGGTGTGAAACCTTTTGCTTGCACCATGTGTGACATGAGGTTTGTTCAGCGTTACCACCTGGCGAGACACAGCCTCACTCATACGGGTATGGGTCCGTGCACCTGCCCTTCTCACATGATATCACCACCATTTTTTTCCCTTTATTACAGTATGTTGTGCATTTCTTTACTCTGTACTTACATTTAGATTAAGTTAGTTGATAGAATAATAAACGTTGCCCTCCAGAATTACTGGCAGATAGTGTGAACTTGTTATTCGGGGATGTACAGGACAGTGTAAAGTTTTCAAAGAGGTAACTATTTTATCCTTTGGCAAGGTAATAGTAAAGATGTTACGTTCCCATTGTGAAGTAATTTACCAGGAATCTGTATTTGTATTTATTTGATTGGCCAGCATTAGATTGCAGCAGAAGTGGTAAAGCTGGTAATAGTTTTTTACTTTCCTCTTGTGTTTGGTGCCTTCTGCGTTGTCTTACAGTGACAAATGACCAGTTAAGTTTTTTTCTAAGTAAATCAAGTTTTGTTTTGCTAATATTTGCCAAGTGAAACGCTCGAGGTGCCTAGTGTCATCATAGCATGGTAGTTCTCCCTGCCTTGAACGCAATACGTAAAAAGTTCAAAGGCATGTCTACACGTGCATACGTAGAATGTATATATAACAGAGAAATATATAGAATTCAAGTTAAACAATCTAGCTTCCAGCGCTACATCTCCACCCGTATTCATGCTGAGGTTATAATAAGTCGCCAGCCTTTCTTTAACCGCATTTTTATAATCAAATGGATAAAAGCAACAGACATGCTAACAATATTTTGTCAGAGTTTGAAGTGATAGTATGCCTCTAGCTGACACTCGTGGCATAGGACTTTGGTCATATTGAGTTCATTTGTGTGCAGGGGTGCTAACCCTGTACACAGATGTTTCTGTAATGTCATTATTCTTCATCTTGAGTTATTTTTTGCAGTACATACCAGTAATGATGGAGGGCAATTCAAGAACTAACATGGAAGCACAAGATTGAGTGCATTACTTGTCAGGTAGAGTTTAATGAATCAGTAAATGTAAAAAAAAGTTGAAAGCTAAAACCATCTATACCTTGTGCCTTAATTGGTTATAGGTAAATACTTAACCAACCAGCACCAAACAATTAAACCTAGCCAGCAGGACCAGTGTGTGGGTTATCAGCCTGACAGGACAGTTCCTCTTTGGCACATCAACAGAACCTCCAAACATATAATTCTATTCTAACCAAGCTTGCATAAATACATTTCAGGGAAAGAAATCTAAATAAAGTAGGGTCATCATCGATAAAACATAGGCATAAGAATAACATGACATGATGCTGAAAAAGTGTTGGTGCAGTATAAAGTGAGAATGTTAATGATGTTTATTCAGACAAAACATAACATCTCACACAGCGCATGAGCGATCTTGATGTTTTTCACATGGTTAGCTTCATATTATGTTAAGAACGTCTAACTCAGCTGTATCTTTAGTTGCATGTCTAAACATTCAACATATGTTCATAGAAAGGAAGTGCTCGTTAATTGTTTAGAATTTGGATGAGTTATCTGCCAGTATTTTAGTCCTTTTGCTAGCTGAAGTTTGAAAGTTGTATTTCTTGCACTTGTGGGCGGTAGAGCTAATATATTGCTCTGTGTGTGTAGGGGTGAAGCCGTATGCTTGTTCCATGTGTGACATGAGGTTTATTCAGCGTAACCACCTGGAGAGACACAGCCTCACTCATACGGGTATGCGTTCCTTCACCGTACCCTTATAACTGATAAAGACTCCGGCGCTTGCAACAGAACGGGGTCACAACAAACTCGAGTTTGGATTGTCAAGTCATTTGATGGGATGTTGAACCAGCCTCAAAATACTTGCCCCAGTTTGTGGGTAATGTTGCGTAGATCTGGGCCAAAACAAACAAGAAATTCCACTCTGATCTACACATAATGAGTTGATGACGAGGCCTTTTAGAAAATCACTTTGCAGATGCTGAAACTACACTGTTGAAATGTACTATTAGGGCATTTCCAAGTGTTGGAAATTTAGTCTGCAAAGAAAGATTAGTAAGTAAAAGGTGCACGCACTATCTTGATACGAGATACTAAAATTGATGCATTGACTGTGTATTTGTGTGCTCTTTTAGGGGAGAAGCCATTTGCTTGTGACATGTGTGATATGAGGTTTATCCAGCGCTACCATCTTGAGAGACACAAGCGTGTCCATAGTGGGGAGAAGCCTTACCAGTGTGAACGATGCCAGCAGGTATGTATGGTATTAAACCAAGAAAATTCACCCTGGTGTGACATTTCATCAGTTTCCTAAAGTATTTCCTAAATACCCAAAATATGCAATGCAATTGTTGAGTTCCTTACACATTACTATACTGTGGTTTGCACCAACATTACTATACTTTGTATAGGTGAACCAAGCTCTACTTGGTTTGTTGGTCTGAATTGGATTTCGCCCCCAAATGTTTTCTAAATGATTAACATCATCCAATTTTTGTGTTCAAAGAACTTTTCGCGGACAGACCGGCTGTTGCGGCATCGGCGGTTGTGCCAGGGCCGCAGCGTTGCCAAAGTAGAGAACCAGCCATGCTGCGAACCACGCCCTTATCCCCAGGAACCTCCACCCGCACCCCCAACCTGGAGTCCCCTTCACCCCCCTCCAGGTCGGCTGGCAGTCTGACATTCCACCTTTCCTACATCCACAACACCGCCAGAGACAGGACAAGCCACAGGGTTTCTTCTTGTCAGCTCTGTGCTTAGTGGCGCCACACTCTAGCACAGGCTGATCTTGCAGTTCCAGTCTTGGAATTACTAATGACAGAGGGACATTTGTGTTTTTATTTTGTTATTAACTTTTTACTATTTTCTTTTTCTTCCCCATTTTTTAAAGACAAGAGTTTTCTGTGATGAACAGTGGTCCTGTTTTTGTACTTAATCTATTTGATTTTTTGCAAAAAAAAAAAAAAAGAATTGTTGTTCAACTATATCTGCATTTGATGGTACGCGCAGGGGTGGGCAATGGTTATTTTTGATCCTGGCATGTTATCAGCAGAATGGGATTAAGTGGCAAGGAGACATGTTTGAGCTTCTTTCTAATTTTATTTTGCATGGCCCGTTTGGACTCAAAAGGATTGTCACTTAGGTCAACATCAATAAAACTGAAACTTCCGGGTAAAACATGGAAACCACTGTGTGGACGTGTCATGTGGACCAGATCTGGCTCGTCATTGCAGCTAACATAATGTTACACCTTAAAACATCTCAGTTAAAGCAGTGTCTGGTGAGCATATGACTCGAACAACAGGATTTCCATGACCTTATCGACACAGGAGGTACAGTTTTAATGATGAATTTTTGTAAATAATTGAAAATGTTTATTTCCATTTCACTATGGCACTTGAGTTGTAGTTCTTTTGATGCACGAAATTGGCCACAATGGAACTGGAAATTAGAAGGTGGATTAAATTTGGTCTTCTGCCACTGTTGTCCTTAGGAAACCTGGGTAACCTTGTGACTGTGTTTATTAAAAAAATGTAATAACAGTTCTTCATAACTGTAAACCAGGACTTCCAAGAAGTGGATGATGAGAGGGCAACCGGCAGCCTGTCGACTAGATGTGTCACACGTGAAGGGTCGGGCCACAGGAGTGTCACCTGTGTATCTCATGTTCTGTGTCATGTGTTATGTGCTGATGACTCAGGAAATGGCACAGCATGGCAGCCTTAGCAAGTCCTCCTCTTGAGTTGCGTTATTGTGCTTACAGTTGTGTGTGTGTGTGTGTGTGTGAGAGAGTGTGTGTGTATATATATATAGATATACACAGTATATATACAGAGATCTCCAGTACTTAGCAGACAGCTATCCCTCCCTGCTCTGTCCATGGATTCTGGTCTAAAATAGTGCAAGTTGGCCACTTTAAGTCCCATTTGTTGTTTGTACAGAATCTCACATTGTGAGGTGACGGGGTATACAAAATCTTGTGGCCTTAGTGTGTTTCTTTTTTTAATTTGCCTTTTTCTCACTTGTTTATTATTGTGGATCAGATATATTTACCAAGACAAGACGGCCCTTCATCATCATGTGTGTTTTGTTTTGTTTTTTTGTCCTAGAGCTGTCATGGTTACAGGATGTTGATGGCTTCACTGGCGCTACAACAGTCGTCTGCTGCCAAGAAAGGCCGTCTTTATGATGGTAATGGATATTTTGGGTCACTGTTACGGATTACAATGTAACACAGTATGTAATCTGGAAGGAGTTCCTGGAAGTTGGAAAGTTCTTGTTTGCCACAATTGTTGCCCACTGCAGTGCATTGGCCGGTCTCGGGCCATAGCAGAATCAACACTTGCTTGGCTCTGCTACACAGAAACTATTGCCTTTTTATCCAAATAGTATGTGGTTGGTGTGTAATAATGGATGTGTGTCATGTCATTGGGCTTAGCCTTAAGTAAGTACAGCTACACAATTAATCATTGTAGTACTAAATGATATTGTAACAAATTATTTCTGTTATCTGTGATGAATTCTGATCGTACCATGAGGGTTTTGGCGCTCAGACAGCACAGAGAAGGTTGATGGGGGAAGAATTTCTCAAACTTGATCCTTTCTGTGACTGGTGACGTTCACAAGGCAGAATATACATATCAGGACATCACAACTCTATTTGATATCGCAGCAAGTAAAAAGTGGATGAAACCATTAACGCTGACTTCTGGCAACTATGGATTTTTATTTTTTATTTAAATGTCCAGATGAGCCTTTGACTGAATGTGGAAACGGAACCCTACATTACAGCGTGTGGTTGAGTTTAAGATGTTTGAGTTTGATACAAACTTGGCAGACGTAAAGTATTATAGGGAAAATTCTTCAAATGATCCTTTGATATCAAGGCAGTGTTGTGTGATGATTAAATGTGTGTAGAAAGGTGGGTGGCTTGATAGAAGTACAACCCAGTGGCAGTGATGGGACCAAGTTTGAGAAATGCATTAATTTGCTCTGGAAACACTATTCCAAATCTGTGGAAGGGATACTGCTGGCGCGAGCACATACTTCAAATGGCTTAAGGGCAATACAGTATATAGTTGGTGTCTCTTGTTAATAACTTTTTGTCATTTATCGTTTTTAGTATTACCGATCTCATTGTTAAAATGCAATAGCATCCTTGAGTCTCAAATTATTTGTTTATAAGATTGAGGTTTTAATTTTTCAGACAGATCAAATGATTTATTTGTCTGAGAATTTCTCATCACATTTTGATGATTGTTTCAAGGACCTTTTTTTATTCTGATGAAATTGTAAACACTGGAGTGAAAGGAAAAAAGACAAAAAAGACATATGGATATTTTTTCCTTCCGACTGTAGGCCTACTAGATCTTAGGTTTTAGATAAAGCCTTTTTCTCCTCAACTTGACACAGAAGGTGGACAGAACAATTTGGATCATTACAGTTTAGAGCCCAGTATGTTTGGTTATTTTGACATTAGAGGCAGTAGCACCACAAGAAAATATTTACTTTCTTATACAAAGTCCCTGGTATTTGTAGTAAATTATATTGATAATGGTATTAGATGAACAACAGCATAACAGTAGCTATCACAGATTAGTTGTTTTTCTTTATTAGTCTTGCATGCAGAGTTATGGTCCTCAGTTATGATAGGATCTTGATATTGATTATTTTGTGTAGGAAAACAAGTGCATAAGAATAACTTCCTAAAAAATGTTACAATGATTATTGTAAAATGGGCTAACTAATATGTACCCTTGTGATCCAATTAGTTTCAACTGTTTAAAAACCAGAGGAGAGGCTTCTTATTATTATGCTGAAATAAAAGAATTTGTAAAGGATGTTTGTGTTCAGTGACTCAATTTTGATCATTTCCAATTCAGACACATTGAGATTTGCTTCAGATATTTCAACTTAATGATTTCCAAACATGCTGCAGTGATCTTTTAACTATTTTACTTAGATTATTCATGCAACCAAGTAGGCTCATGGCCTGACTTAATGTTAATTGTACGTCAATGCTCAGCCAGTTTGCACAAGATAACACATGTTTACAGATAAGAGAGACTTCCTCTCAGTCAGGTTTGTGGACTCCAGTAGCTAAGAGAGGCGACATGTCTTGATGAAAGGCTTGCATAGGTTTGTTTTAGTCTTCAAGTCTTAGAGCCACGACCTTTCAGAGTGGTTTATGGTTATTGGTTAAGCAGTAAACTTGTAGCATGAGCACACAGTTGGTAATCTAATGTTCTCCCAGGTTACCTCTTCCCTTCATCATCCTGACACATCACCTCTATGGTAACGATAGACACGAGTGCAATGACACCTGTCCTACTGTAGGGGGCAGCAACCGCGTGGGTCGCTGCTCACGGGAAGCCGCTGAGGAAGAGACCGCTCCATGGGGGAAGGATCTTCATGGTGAGCGAGAGTCTGGGTCTGCTAAATCCCTCAGAGAAGTAGGAAGTTGCTCTAAAAATGTTATAGACGCTGACGAGACATAACGTTAATGTTACGCTTTTACGCAACAACCCGGAAGTCGTGCAAAACCTAAAATGTTAGATGACAACGCATCTGCGCACGGATCGGATAAACTCGCCTGTGGAGACGGAGACGAGGAAGTGTCTTTGTGTGAACCAGACGCGCAGAGCTGGAAGCTGGTAGCTGAGGTCAACGCGAGCCCCTCCTCCCGGTTTCTGCAGGTGGAACTGGAGCTGAACACCCACCTCCGCCGACTCTCCTTCAGCGAGCCCGTCCGATACGTGTACAACCCGCTGGAGTACGCCTGGAGCACCCACAGCTGCTACGTGCACACGTACTGTCAGGCCGGACAAAGGATCCTGTTTTTGGGCATGAATCCGGGACCTTTCGGGATGGCACAGACCGGGGTGAGCTCTGTTTTTAGAAATGGTGTTTTTTTTTCTTAGCAGAGGTATTTTAGTAGTGACGCAGTGATGCACAAACACTCAACATCTTGCACCTTATGTAGGACACCTGATTATTAACTCATTAACTTGCGTCGTCTTCCTTCATAAGATTGTATGTCGTGCACTTTAAAGTTATCATGTTTACCTTTGTTCACCTCAGAAACTCTTCCTTGCGCAGGTCCCCTTTGGTGAAGTGAAGACAGTTGTTGATTGGCTGAAGATCACTGGGGAGGTTGATCACCCTCATGACGAGCATCCAAAGCGCCGGATCACAGGGCTTGCCTGCACTCAGAGTGAAGTGAGTGGTGCTCGTTTTTGGGGTTTCTTCAGAAAACTTTGTGGTGAACCACAGTTATTCTTCCGCCACTGCTTTGTGCACAACTTGTGTCCGCTGATTTTCATGAACGCCAGCGGGAAGAACCTGACCCCTCCCGAGCTGAAAGCATCAGAGCGAGATGCCCTCCTGAACATGTGTGACACTGCACTGTGTGAGGCGGTGAAGGTGCTGGGTGTCTCCATGGTGATTGGTGTTGGTCGGGTAGCAGAGCAGCGAGCACGGCGAGCTCTCTCTGCTGCACAAGTCAATGTGCGGGTGGAGGGCATCATGCATCCGTCGCCTAGGAACCCACTAGCCAATAAAGGCTGGGAAGGAGTAGCCAGAGCCAAGCTGACAGAACTGGGCGTCATGTCGCTGCTGAGCAACACATGAGCTTATCGGAGGTGTGCAGGGGCCACAAGGTGCAGTGTATGTGTGATATGACCAGTGCAATCTCACACTTTCACTTACAAACAGCTGCAAGAAGAGCCCAAACCAAGTGTGGGCATTCCCGATCCTTAAGTTGCTGTCCTGCTGCTTTTCCAAACATATATTAACTAGTGAGTCTGCAATGGCTGAACACACCTGATCCAGGTCTTCAGCAGCGTGTAGGGCAGAGATAGTTGGAAAACCAGCAAGACAGCTTCTCTGGAAAAAACAAAGAACACTACTGCTGTAAACATGTCTGATGTTGTTCTTCTTTGATTTATTTTTTGGATTTGGAGCGTGGCTTATACTGTGGTTAAGGGCTAAGCTAATGTAATTCTGATGTGATTTATATCCATAGAAAATCTCTGGGTGTTCAGTTTTTATGTTTTATTAAACCTGTGTATTGAAACTTTATTTTTAAAACAGGCCTATACTTGAAGTGAGTACATGGACACATTTAGCATTATCACAGCTAACATCTAATCAATATTACACTCAAGTAAACCTAAATGAAAATGTTAATAGTACCGTAGTTGTATAGTCTTATAGTTAATATAAGATTACTGATAATTTACTGTCAAAAAGTTCTGTTTTACAAAATAAAACAGTCTCAGAAAGTTCTGGTCATTGACATTATAAAGGACACAAAAGCTGTTGCACATATTATATTGTTCATGATGGACTTCTGTATGTGAATATTATTATTTTTTTTTTAATGTTCTTTTCATTTCCATTTATTTTGATGTATTATGATGTAATACTTTATACACTTTTCTTTTAGAATTTCATTTTGGGGCACACTCCTCTTTTTTACATGGATGCATTTATTTACAAATGAATTAAAAACATTTTTTTTTCTTCTGGTGAAGAAATAATTTTCTTCTTCTCACAGAAATGTTAGTATTTTTCATATTCCTAAATGATGCTCATTTTAAGCTTATATTCAAGCTAAACCTTAACGTCATTAAAATTAAAGGTGTAAATTAATGTAGCTGCTGCTGTTCCATGATCTTAGTTTAATTATTCTCATCTCAGTTGTCGTCATGTTAACTGGGACACTGGATGTGTTTGCAAATCTCAAAACACATCCAGAACTTGGTGCAAACGTTTAATGGAAGTTTGTGCTAAAACTGCGCCATCAAGTGTTCAGGAGTGGGACTACAGTTACACAATCATACAACATTTAAAAATCGTACAGGCTGTTGTGTGTATGTCAAAGCTGTGTCTAAGTCACAGAAACACAAGGTCTGATGTCTTGAACACAAAACGTGCTGATGTATTTTCAGAGGTGTAAACATGAAGCACACTGTTTTTGCCGTTTATTTTGCATCTTTGGATCTATGTTGTATGTTACTGGACTCTGTTCAATCTGTTTATGTTTTTAAATGTGCTTCAAATAATTTCTTAGTAAGAGAAATGTTCATCCTTTAGAATAGCACCACCTTCCCCATACCCTCTACCCCCCTCCCCCTCTTCTGAGAACTGCAGTGAGCAGTAACAAACAGCAGCAGATCCCATGTCCTATAACTGTGGGAGTTGAAGTGTGCACCATTGCTTTGCCTCGCAATAAGCTATGTACCCCCGAACTACCTTTCCCATGAATCACCCACCATCACTAATTTTACTTGGGGTTCACATGGTGGATATTGTGAAACTCTTGCACCTGATAGGATTGCTCATCACTATCTCCAGGTTGATGCACAGCTCTGTCCTTCATGAGGTAGCAGAACAAAACATCACAGTATTTTGAAAGCAGAATAAGGTAAGACACAGATGAATAACATCGCAGAGTTCGGGAATTTATTAAATACAAAAATACAGCTGTGTTCCTAGAAAGCTAGACGTACTCATAGCAAATAGAACTGCACTTAAGACCAGGAACAAAAAGCAAGATTCATTTGTTGAGAACACAAAATGTATGCATATTAGATTTTAACTAAACGTATCGATTTAAAAGAAATTACCACTTAATTCCATATGTATTACTGCCTTTTTACTTTCTGTATTGTGAATGCAGCAGTGGTTTGTGTTTTAAAGGAAATATAACGCATGAAAAATCCCATTTGCAATAACAAATTCTAAAAACTCTTTGTTTCAGTAACATTTTGACACATATAATAATACAATCGACTTGCTCTGTCTCTTTTTTACACATTACATGGATTAACCTCAGTGCTGAGTTGGTATTTGCGTCTGTTTGTTATAAACATATTATGAACCATGCTGTATTCTTGCTATCGACTTTCATCAGCTGTTCCCCTCCAGGCTAAAACTTGATCCCAGGATGTTTTCTCCCTCAACCGCACAGTTGTCTGTTACCATGGATAAACAGTTCACAGTGGTGTTTCGAAATGTGGGGCAACTATACTTTCCCCAAAGTAGGGTGGAGTGTCACTACAGCCTGACCCCTGACCATCAGTGGAGCAGCAGTGACTGGATAGGGATTTATAAGGTAGATTTTTTCCACTTATGAGCCAATATGTTTTTTATGCTAACAGAAAAATAGACGCACATTTGTATAGTTTGAGGCTTCAAACGTGTTTGCTATCATGCCACAGATGGGATGGTCTTCAGTGAAAGAGTATCACACATATACATGGGCTCTTGTTCCTGAGGGCTACACCGAGGGAACCGGTGTGAACTGCTGTGCACTTTTCCATGGTGAGAATTCAGCCTAACTTTAAAAAGAGAAATGACACTACACACTTCATACATGTCTAACTGGATGTTTATTAAACCACACTCAACACAGCATGTTACCTGCCCCGCCCCAGTATCGTGGAGTACCAGTTTGTGTACGTGGATAAGATGGGAGAGGTGTGTGCTTATAGCCGTCCCTTCACTTTCTGTGCTCCCAAACCGCTGGAGGAGCTGGAGACTTTGAAAGAGGAGCGCGACGAGGAGGATGGAGAGGAGGAGCTTCTCCTCGTCATCCCCAGAGCTCAGCTGCTGCAGGTAGGAAGAGACAACTCATCACACTATAACTAAAAACCTACTTCAGCATTTTCTCTAAAAACAAACAAGCTGGTGTTACTATTGTTGTTTGACTCTCATGCAATTTTTTTATGTGAAGAATAAATAATACAAACCTGCCTCCTGTCCTCCGGTGGTGTTGTTGTGAACAGAGTCGACTGGAGGAATGCTTACAGAAACAAGCGCGTTTCCAGGAGGCTCTGGACACTGCAAAAGAAGAGACAGAGAGTGAGAAGGAGAGCAGCAACAGAGCAAGGACGGAGTGGGAGAGTGAAAGAGGAGCAATGAAGGAGGAGATTACTGAGCTCAGAGACCACCTGAGACAAAACTGTGACATGCTGAAGCAGATGCAGGGAAAACATGAGGTATAAACAGAATAAGGAGCTGGATTTAATTAATGACCAATAACACGCTTGGAAAAAAACACACAATTAAATTTGTGCAATCATTTTTCTTCCCTCCACGTCACTGAAAGGATGTGAAATATAGTGAGGAAACTTTGACCAGCGAACTGAGAAAACATATGATTGAAAAGGTTGAGAGTCAGCAGCGAATCAAACGCCTGGAGAGTGATGTGAAACGTCTGTCTGACAGGAAGAAGGAGGAGAACGTGGAACTGGAAAGGCAGGTGTTTGCGATGAGCTCAAGCATCCAGTGTAAGGTCTTGGTGCTACAATAAGCCTTTGT
This sequence comes from Microctenopoma stevenorrisi, assembly GCA_032270685.1. NCBI lineage: Eukaryota > Metazoa > Chordata > Actinopteri > Anabantiformes > Anabantidae > Microctenopoma > Microctenopoma stevenorrisi. Next base: position 9,333,398 of record JAUMTR010000022.1, read on the forward strand.
GCTGCCTCTCGTCTCCACAGGTACAAAGAGAGAGTGAAGAAAATGTCCAGTCAAATGAAACACGATGAGGAAAAGAGAAAGTCCCTGCAGGTTGTGGGTGCCAGCAATAACACTAATTTAGCTTATGCCTGTCTATTATTCTGGCGTTTACACATGTCGCCTTATTTCAGGTGGAGAATGAGGCTGCGCTGGCAGAGGCGCAAAGACTGCAGGAGCGTCTGGAGGCTACTGAGCATGGAGCTGAGAACCTGCGCAGGGAACTGAGGGAGCTGGGCACCCGCCAGGGCCTCACCCACACCGAGCTGCACCAAGTCCGGATGCAAGTGGCCCAGCTCACACTGCAGTTATCTGAGGAGAACCTGGTCCTCAGGGAGGAGCGTGCCAACTGGGCTCTGGAGAGAGAGGCCTATAAACACGCAGCAGAAGTGAGCATAGTACTGCACATGCAGGATAAAGATACCAACATGACGCTGTTGTGAAACCTGTGCTTTGTGCGTTTTCATGCAGACTGATAAACGGAAACTTCAAGAACTGAGCTGTGAGGTGCAGAGAAAGGAGGAGTGGCTGCAAGAAGAGAGGGCGGAGAGGGAGAAACTGGAAGTAGCTATTGGGAGAGAGAGGGACTACAATCGAGTAAGTAAATGAAACTACATTGCAATCACTGTTATTTAAACACACACGGCTCTAAATATAACTGCTCGTGTGCTGTTAAGCTCCCTCAGTTGCTCAGATTACATTCTGGCAACTGGAGAACGATGCCAAAGCTCAGCTCATTTCACATACAGGCACAAATAGAGCACACATTTGATTCCAAGTGAGAACTGCAGGAGTTAAATGGCAGTCTGAGCAAGGTCCAAAACAAGAGAGAGGAGCAGCAACCTCCTGCTTGTGATCTCTAACAGCGTAAGGAGAGGAGTTGTTTGGTCAGTTCCTACCAACTGTTATGATTCTGCACTGACCCCTGTGAAATATGAAATGTGTGAAAAGTTTCATTTTCATTCTTCACACAGTTTCTTACTGAAAAAAAAGGAAAGTGGTAAACAAATAATTAGACCAGCGTGCAGGTACCAGCGTGCTCAAAGACAAATGTACTGACTCACACAGAAGGAAGTGTTTCAGGGTAGCTGTACACATGTGTTTATATATTCTGCTGCGTTATATTTTTACCCCACTAACACATCACATAATATCACAATATTTATCTATAACATCAACAAGAAAATCTGCTAATACATCTTTCATTCTTCACGAACTTCAATATGTACTGTAACCTGTGCTTTAGCAGTTTATACTTTGACATTGCTGAATAGTTGAAACTATGTCGTTAACGATGACATTAAATGAGGACAATGCCGCTAAGCAAGAACTTTTTATTTATCACTTCACCTCCTCCTTTTGTCCTCTTCGTGTTCGTCTCATGTGTGGGTGTAAAATTAAAATACTCACAGGACCTGGTGGACTACATCCGTCAGTTAGAGCAGAGGTTGGGGATTGTACCAGAAACAAACTCAAATGGAGACGTTCCCACATCTACCCGTGAGTGATTCAGTCTCCTTGCACACAGCACTTCTGTTTTGTAATCATTGTAATAGGAGCCAAAGTAAAGAGTCTTTACTCAAACAGCTGACGGACCTTCCTACGATGATGAAGAGGATGCTTCCTCAATTCCCTCCAGGACAGTCCGTTCACCTCTTTTCCCGTCCACTCACCTGGAACGGCTCAATGGAGCTGAGATCCCTGCTGAGACACAGGTATGCCGTTTCCTATTCACACATAAAGCAAACAAAGATCAACACCACCTGCTAACCGACGCGACTGGGCAAATATTTGACCCACTTGAGTCCTTAAGTTCCCCCGTTCTGCAAGTTTCATCTCCAGCGCAGCTGGTGAGTCATGATGTGCTAAAACCTGGAGCGAGGTTTGCAAGTCATGAACAGACATGTGAAAACGTGGTTAATTCAACGTTGTATTTGAAATACGTGCAACATGTTATGAATGTTACGTGTTATATTACTTCACTACGACACAGCTAATAAAATAACAGTATTTTGAGCACTGTGTTTTAATGATGATGATTAAATTAACTACGTCAGCGGTTCTCACACAGACATTGAGCATGAGACTGTATATTATCAAATTGACACATTAGCTTAAGTTTCTATCCGTCTATCTGTGAGAAAGAGGCAGCACTGTGTACCCCCCAATCTGGAGAAAGAAGGCAACTGATGCTATTAGAGCTTATCAATGCTGTCCGGAGGTGACCATTCTGGCTTCCACCAGCTACACAGAACACACCTTCTTTCCCTCTTTCCTGCTGAAACCTCCTTTCCTAAAATAAAATGTGATGACTTCTTTCACATTCCTGTGGTTACCTCTTTTTGAGGCGTCGTTCCACTTGTGGGCACAGCAGTGGGCCTCAGCACGAGAGATTAAGAATAAAGTCAAAGAGTTAAAATAGCAGCATTGATAGAATGAGCCGAAGCAGGCGGGAGTAAAGCAGGATCGATCAACTCTCTGCTGCATTGTCTGTTTACGTTTTGATCTTCAGCAGCTTCTGTCACATTCTCACTTCTCTCCCTCTGCAGTGAGCTGGCTGACTCCTCCATCTGGTAACGCAGAAAGCGCTGGATAACAGCAGGTTGCATGTTCTGCAAGTTCATCTAGGTCGTGAGAAACTGGTCAAATTTGGTGATTGTTGTATTGTTGTTGTAGAATATGGCCTTCACGAGTCTAAAATGTAGTTTTATTAGAGTGTATTAAACCGGAGCATTAATACACACAATGAACACTTCTCTTCATCTGAACACGCTTCTTCTTTAAGACGTAGTAATCATCTAAAATAATTTCCTTATGTATTTTAATTTACTGTAGATTTATTTAACACTCTGTTTGTGATTCCTGTATTTTTTTGGCTTTATCGATATGTTGACACTGAGATGATCAAACAACCTACATCATGTTTGTGTGCCATAGGAGCCCCGTTAACCTCTGCATGTGAGGGAGAATCCTGAAACCATGTCAAACTTTGGGTGTGTGTTACAAGTGTGAAATGCTCTGTTGCAGCTTAGCGGAGCAGAGTGTCGGGTGTATTTATACTTTAGTGATGTGAGCATCTGTTGGAAAGATGTGGCTCTTCAATAAAATTCAACAAATACATGCCGATGGCAGTTTGTGTGTTGCTGAAAACGTGACAACTTCTTCTTTAACTAAGCAGAAAACGCTGCGCACAGAAACCAAAAACCAAAAACACCAGAAAACCAGAAAATGACAACGGGACACTGGAAGGTCTGAGAACAAGAATGCTTTTATCAAAATACAAGAGAGACAACAACAAATAGCAAATAAGCAACAAATACGCATACAAAATAGGATGTTTCATAAAAATGGAAAAAGAACACATCAGCCCAATCTTTGTGTTTCTGTGTGTGTCGGTGTGTGTACCATGTTGGTATGAACGGAAACTCATAGTTCCTAAATCCCTGAACATGAAGAAATGGTGTTTGCACACAACAGAGCGTGAATTTATAAAACAATAATAAGACATGTTTTAAAAACAACAACAAATGTAACAGAGATAAAATGTTTTTTTTCTTTGAAAAGTAACTTGAGACAGTAAAACCTCCATAACATAATACAACGTTAACATATTTTACATTAATGACACAACAACCTTTTTTTATAACAAATCGCACCTGCTTTGTTTTTTGTCTCAAACGACATGTAACATCTGTCTTTGGTCTTTTTCTATTGATTTACTGTTTAAGTCAAACGCTAACATAAAGAGCTGCGGCCGCTGTGGCCTGTTTCATGGCTTATTTATTGCACCAGCTCAAATTAAACAAAGGAAACAAGTCTAGGAAATAAATGAAAGAAACAGAAAAGGCTTCATTCCAAAATAGCATAGTTATGAGATGCAGAAACATAATGTAAATACTAATTGACAGTAAGTAAAATTGGTCGATGATGTGAAAAATTGTGTGTGTGTGCGTGTGTGTGTGTGTGTGTGTGTGTGAACCACTCTTCACTCGCGGCTGTTTACATCATACCATAGCAAAATCACAATTTAATACTCTCATCCTTGTGGCATCACTGTTGATTAACAACCACATAAATCGTCTGCGTCTTTCACGGCTTTTCATCTGGTGCTAAAGGTCTGATTTATTATTATGATCATCATAACTCCAGGTGTGTTGCCACAACGGTCACATAGGATCTACTTCTCTGCTGAACATATATCTGCTTCATTCAGGGACTGAACATCTCCACATGTCATTTTTTATCTGATAGCATACAACAGCTTCATCCCTCATATGAAGAGACTCAAAAATATCCAAACAGCTGCAAAAGTATGTTGCAGCTGTTCTGCTGTAATGTGTCCATATCGTGGACAGGATGCTCATAAATAATCTCCTCATTACAACGTACACGCTTTAGGACACATTGTGTAAAAAAGTTGTGTATCAATGAACAACATATTTAAAATATTTATTTTACAAAATCCAGGTTTGCGTCACTCATTAGATACAGCACGCATACATGGTCATACTGCAGTACAGAACACACGTCATTCCAAATGATTGTGCTTCAGCAGACACGTGATCTGATTCGAATTCATTTCGCTGATTTGTTGGTGAAATGCTGTTAACTCACGCTGGCGTCAGTGTCCTGCTGTTTTGGGTGACTGATCTCTCCAACGTGTTTTTCCACGTGTTTGAACATCCCAACTACATATCAGCACAAACGTCCAATGTGTTTTATGAACAGCAACGACAGAAACACGACATCTGCATGATATCACTTTGTGTATCGGTAAAAGCTTTACTCTCCTGTGGTTTTGTGCAAACTGCTTCTAAAGGTCGTGAACGTTTGGCTGATTATCTTCTCACTCGTACAAAATGAAAATCTTATGGCTTAACTGTACCTGTTTGCTGCACTAGGGCCCTGTACAGCTAACTTTTTAAAAATGATCCCTATTACTTGGGATCATTCCTCTTAAGTCTGGCAAAGATTTGCTCAGGTGACGGGTGAGTTGCAGACCTGACAGAGGCAGCCTAAGATTGTGTGATAATATTAAATACCCACACAGATTGGTTAGTTTAATGTTCTTTGATTAGCAGTAATGCATATTTATGTCGAGATACGTTGTGTGCAATTGTTTTGCATTCTTTGTCGGAGTCATATTTGGATCTAAAGACGTCTTTCAGATGTTCTATCCATCAGAAATGCTCCTGCATTGGAAAGCTAACTTACATACCATGTGCGTTTGTGAGTTCGAGCCCTGCTGACTCTCTCTTTAGTGTTGGTCTGTTTCCAGTCCTTTGCTATTGCTTTTTACATGTCCAATAGAGCAGAAATGCATAAAATGAAAGAAAAGGCTAAAAACATGTCCAGTCAAACGGGAGCGGTTCTGAGTGAAATATGTACAAAAGAGTCTCATAAACCGTCATGAAGACAAAACGTGAACATGCTAAGAAAAGAAACATACAATACAAAAATAAGTAGCATATCTCTGAATAGTAATATAACAAAGTTTGAGAAGACGTTCTGCTGTTGCAATGTACCTTCACCATCATCAATTTTATACAAAGCATAGCCCTTATAGATGGTGGAGGAGTGCATTTTCTTCTGTCCATCGCATTCCTCTCTGTTTGGACAAAACACTTTTGAAATATCTTTTACATTTGAAAGTCTCAATTTTGGCACAACGATCTTTAATGATGCTCTCCCCAACCCATCGGTATTTAGTGCTTTTGCTTTTCACGTTGGCTGTTTCCTATGCTGAACATACATATGTAAATATGTGCTGTATGAATAAGAGCCTAATTCTGTGAGGTTTTCTTGGTGATATTGCTGAGCTCAGTGATCTGGAGGAGAAGGCAGCATCACTGTGTCTCTCTCACTGCGTTTTCCCAGTCACACCTTTCTTTTGCACGGCGGCAGTCGCCGCCGCCGCCGCCACCGCCTCCACTTCCCCCCACAGCTCTCCATCACTGTCCGCCCCTCTCTCTTTCTCCTCATCCCAGTAGTCCTCTTCCTCCTCCTCCTCTTCCTCCTCGATGGCTGACTCATCCGTGGCTTTCTCCTCTTGTTTGATGGCTTGAATAGCAGGAGGAGCAGCTGTAGCACTGTCCCCTGAGTCACTGCTGTCCTCGAAGGCTTCAGGGTTCTCCAGCATCTCTCTGATTAGTGGAGGCATGGGCCCTGGGATCTCCATCTTCAGCGTGATGGCTCTTTCTGCACCTGCAGGTACAGACACATTCCTTTCACTGTTTAACTGCGCATTAAAAGCAGAAATGCCCATGTTTCACTTTTAGCTTTATATAGATGCAGATGATAAGTTTAAAAAGTGATGCATCCATAAATATTAAAATATTGCCTTTGCCTATTAACTTTTACCAAAATTATTTTTGTCTCATTTGGAAGGTCAAATGTTCTTTTAGACTTTTAGTTAATTTGAGTTTTAATAATGACACAGATATAGTATTAATGTTCAGCACAGTGCAAGAGATGCACTGTAAAACATTGAGCCTCTGCTGACCTTTGGTGCTGATTCCTCTGAGGTCTGTGACTTTCATCAGCATACGAGGAAACATGTGAGGCTTGTTTGGGCGTCTGCGGCGGGTGTAGATCTTTAGAGCCTCTAGCAGAGGCTCCTGCAGCTTGTCTACCTTCTCTGGCTCTTCCAGGTCCATACGGTCTGAGAGAGCAAGATGTGATGAAGCAGAAATATTAGCAAACTAGTGAAAAGCTGACAAGATGATGGAGAGGGAGCTGCAAAAAAAGGGTGGAAAACCACATTTTCTGCTGGTTGCTGGTGTCAGGGAATGAAAAACAGAAGCCAAACTTACCTCCACAGATGAGACAGATGGCACTAAGAAGTCCCGTCTCTGTGTCGTCCATCTCCAAAGGCAGCAGCTGGCCAGCAAAAGCAAACACCAGGTCTGTGAGTGGACCGAAGCCAGCATTATGCATCTGTGTCCTGTTGAGTGTCAGGCCATCTGAGAAGGTCATCGTGTCCTGTTCTGGGGTGTAACGAGTGCAAATCCTCAGCATCTAAGTAGGGGAAGTGAATGAAGAGACAATAAGAGATGAGAAACAAACGAACGCACACATAATGGGTAAAGAAATGTGACATGTGAGAAAGGTCTAGAGGACTGGAACAGCTGGAAGGAGAGCAGAACGTCTGAACTGTACCAGGATATCCAGACATGCAGATTTGAGGAGAGTGATCTGGTCAGCGATGGTGAGTGTAGTGAAGCCCGGTAGCCTCTTGGCAAACTCCACAATCTTTATAATGCACTTAGTGGAGAGCTCACTGAACTTATCCCACAGGCCCAGGTCCAGCTGTATTCTGTGGTCAGCACTTGAATTCTGGAAGAGAAGAGGGATTATTACGTCCTTGTCTCTCTGGTTGAGAGGTGAACTGATGACTGGACGTCTTAGTAAACTCACTGTGGTGTATTTTCCTAGTTGGCAGAGAGATGGAAAAGTCTCCTGGTGCGCTTTGCTAACTTTATTGACCAGCTCCTCCAGTTCTCCACTCAGCTCGTAGCTCTCCTGCAGCACCACCTCCTCCTTCAGATCCTTCTTCTTTTTGTTCCTGTCGTTACGCACCGCTGTGAATCAGGTAACGCAGTCAGTTTCACTTCTGTTGTACAGTCCTGAGGAAATATTTCCCTAAGCTCACCTTCTTTGGACATGCCAACTTCAAAGCACTTCTGCAGCCGACAGTACTGGCAGCGGTTGCGGGTCACTTTGTTGATCTGGCAGTTCTTGTCTCGGTGGCAGGTATACACCATGTTCTTCTGGATACTGCGCCTAAAGAAACCCTGGAAGCGATAAAAAGCAAATGTCTCGTGCAATGCTGTACAAAATGTCCCCACTATGATCTCAGATAACAATTGTTAGAGCATGGCTGCAGAGATGCTATGTTGGTCTGTACATCAGTCCACCTTTTCACTCAAGATCGATATATGACAAGAAAAACTGACCTTTGTTTAAATCAAGTTACTTAAACATGCTAAACTAAGACTGTGAAAACTCTGAACATTACGCCTGCTCAAGTGTTTTGTTATTGCAAGCATTTGAGCAAACTGTGTTTATGTAGAGACTCATGTGGCTGCAGACATTTAGTCCGGAGTATTTTAATACTATAAAAATGGTTCCGTGCTAACACAGGACCATCTGGCTGCAGCTTCTCACAGAACTTAGTCTCTGTTTAGAAACTAAAAGAAAACATAAGCAACCTGTTCTGCTAAATTACAAATGTGTTTATTTTTCAATTTCATGTTACGCTCTATATCAGTTCTATATAATTTTAGAAGCTGTAAGTACTTCATGGTCACACAGAGCAAGGTTTATAAATACTGTGCAGTACCAGTAGGACTACACCAGGGGGCAGCTTAACAACAGTTAACTTTCTAGGTGTGAAATCCAGATGAACGCCAGGTTCTGACTCAGCTGTTCACTTCATACATATCCTGTAAACACTTTATATAACTACATGTGTCTCTGGCTTCATTTACCTTGCAGCCCTCGCAGGAGCTCACTCCGTAGTGATAACCAGATGACTTGTCCTGGCACACAAAGCATGGCTTGTATATCCGGGGGGGAGGAGGAGGAGAAGGAGAGCTGGGCACCATCTCCTCTGAACTGGTGCTTTGGGTCTCCACCGCTGCAGAGAGAGGAAAAAAAACATTTAAGCTCTCTTATTAAAACAGAGCTTTAGTTCCCAAAGTCTTTGAAACTATGATGAAAGTTAATACAGATGCTAATACAGCTGATTAGGAGTGTGTGGTCAACAAACCACCCCCGACCCCTTGCAGGACGCCCCCCCCCCAGAGCCAGAAGGCTAGCTCAAAGGCAGATATTTTTAAGAGAAAAGGGAGGCGGGGGGTCTCTGCTGATTGACAGGACTTAAAAGAGACACAATTAGCTGATGGCCAGATGACCCTGCTGATAAAATGCTGATTGGCAGCTGAGATTTGATTGGCTTCTCCATTTACTGGCGAGTGGGAGAGCAGCATACCTCTGTTGACTTTGTGACTGACATTTGGATTTTTGGATCTGTGTGTGTGTGTGTGTGCGTGTGTGTGTGTGTGTGTCCTCACACATGCACCAGCTCACATTTTTATGTGAAAGGCTGTCCAACTTGATCTGCCTATAATACCAACAGCCCCATGTGAACAAACAGAAGCGGGATGTTTATGAGACCTGGCTGTCTCCCTCTGCTCCTTCATGCTGTCTCGCTAAAGAAAATTGCACACTGTATAACACCATTTGCTGGCCACAGGCAAAGTCATTTAACTGCTGCTAGTGAAAACGAACAATGTAAAACTGACACAACCGGTATGTCCAGCTCTATTAAACTGTGGGCACAGACACATTCAAACAGAGTGACAGTAACACGCCTGGTTCACATTCAAAGGCGATAACTAAAGAACAAGTAGATTCCATCTGAACACGTCTTTCAACTTTCACCTTCTGTCACCCCAACTTCACCCTATACCCATTACTTCCCCCACTCCCTTGTTTCCTGGCCCTAAATTCCTCAGTGCAGGCTGGACGGGGTTTAATAGTTGCCCAGGCTCATAATCGGGCCCTATAAACGTTGTGTCTGGGATGGGAAGGAGGCCCCCGGCCAGGCTGACGGCCTCTTTATTAGGATTCAGTCACCTTGGGCAGCTATTCACATCAACAGCTTCATCCTTGGATTCCTTCCTAGTAAAAATAAAGAATCTGAGTTCAAAAACCCAAAGTCACAGCCCCTCCTGTCACCTTCAATGGATAGCACTGAACCAAATGTGGCTCCCACCCCACTGCAGCAACCCCAACCTGAACCCACAGCTTGTCATTAACAAGAGTGGTAAGGTTTCAAAAAGCAGAGAAGCAAAGCCACAAGAATAATCTAATAAAAACAAAGAGGGACAAATAAAAAGAGAAAGAAAGGCGAAGAGGAGGTGAGGCAGAGGACAAAAACTTCCCAAAGGCCAAGAGGTGAAGATAAATTCTGACCATTTAACTTTGACCTTGACATCACCAGCAGTCTGTTTAACATACACAAATGTGTTCCAAAAAAAAAAAAAAAAAAATATATATATATATATATATATATATAATAACAAAATTAGAAGTAAAAAAGGGTTTTAACCTTTTAAAATATGAGAAATGTGTTCATTTTATCTATGTAATATAACTGATGTAATTGTGGAAACACTGTTAAACTCAGTCAACATTATTGGCAAAATAAACAAACCACCTGGGATCACTGCACAGCATTAAATGCATAAACACGTGTGCAGAATTTTAGACATCTCTGTTTTTTAAAGGAACAAAACAATGAAATGAGGTTTATCGGTCCTCAATACTGTATTATGGCAAGTTCAAAAAAGCCCAAACTACTCCTTTTAAGTTCCACAGTGAACTATGTTTTCACAAATAACTTTTAACACACATTTTCAGGCCTTCTTGTACAGATTTGCAACAGCTTTTTAAAATGTAACCACTTTCTGCTTCTGACCTACTTTTGTTTCTATGCAATTTGTTTTTTCCTCAGTAGGAGCGTTGCACAATACTGACATTCAGCAGTTAGTACAAGTTTTAATAAGCATCAACTAATTCATCTAGGTCACTCGTGAGCACAGCTGATCGTTGGAAAGCGATATGAGATAAATACGGTTTGACTGTCACAAAATGAACCTTTTCAATGAAACTTTAACAATGATCCACAGCTAACTCAAGCCAGGTTTTCTGAGTGCTACACATTCCTTTGTCCCAGTGTTTTCAAATGAACATTTATTTATCATATTTTCAGTGAAGGACATATTGATGGTTCAAGCACAGACATACACTTAGTTCAAACATACATAAAAAGTTCAAGAGGGACAATGTCTAAACACGGCCAACGTGCCAAACCACGTAGAATCAGCAGCAGCAACATTATAATGGAACAAGAATGTTGTTTTTTTTGGTCCTATCTTTGTGACCCAAGGCTTCAGGGTTGTACTGAGCTGCCAGCTTGTAGCTTGGATATCTGAATATCACTGAGCTGTTTTTACAAGTGTCAGCACAACTTTCTGCTCATTAAAAAAAATTATTATCTGGATTTCACCATGGAAATGGTTCAGTCGGGCCACTGGATACTTACTGCAGTGATTATTATGTTAACTAAAATGACAACACAATGAAGTCAGCTCACTGCCTGGTTTAGTTAAACCTGGTCATTCAGGTAGAAATCCATTGCTGGGATTAAACCCAGCCCTGATGGTGCAGGTATATTCCAGGATGACAGCAACAGGGTTAATCAAAATGTGAAAAAATCTTTAGGCAGCGGTTCGATCCCATGATGAAAACGAGATCTTGATGAGGTATCAATAAATGAAGCCAGGCAGCGTGTATAGATCTGGTATAAACAAATAAGTCAGAAGGTTAATTCAGAAAGTATGAGTAAACAAAAAGCTGCTTAGTGAGCGAGATGCAAACACTGTCATGTATTCAGTTTTAGGGCATTTAATCCCAGGTGTGGACAGTGAAGTAAAGTGGGCGGAGCTGAGTGAGTGAGTGTCACAGTAACTCGATCATTGTTTTCTGTTTATATAGTAACACTGACAAAGCAAAGAACTGAAACAACAAGTGGAAAAATAGCTCCCACTGAAACGGAGAAGCTGCATCTGGCGCCAGGCGAGAGGTAGTGACTGACGCTGTCTGAGGGTGGTGAGAGCGGGTGAGGAGGGATGTGACTCAACAGAAACATGACGGAGAGGTGGGTGGGTGTGTGTGTGCGCGGGGTTGGACTTTACCTAGTGTGAAGGAAGGAGAGGAGCCAAAAACTGTCAGCACCTGTCATCACCCTGAACTGAGCTCAGCCTCAGAGCCTCTGCTTGAAAAACACCCTCTTTCTTCTTCACCTAGAACTCACCCCGCAGCATGTCACAACATCAGTCTGCACATCGCTATTGGACACAGAAGAGTTGTTTTATTCATCTGGATACGTGTCTTACGCAGCGCTTCACATGCAATCCACACTCTAAATCCAACCTCTCCTGACAGCTTTTTTATTTTACATCTGCTGTATCACGTCGTCCTTTTACTTCACTCGATTTACTTTGTTTTCTGTATCTTCCTTCTCTCACATTTCAACCGAGCGTGTGTTTGTTGTCAGACCTGCACATCCTTGTTTAGACAACAGAAGACCCACTGAAAACAGACACCTACCTTATCAGGATGTCGGAATCGAGATTTAATTCACCGAGGAAAGTTTCGTGAACCGGCATTATAAAAATCCTTTCTCATACGAATGCCTAAATCTCTGCTACATACTAACTTCATACAGCACATTTTAGATAGTGCTGGAACTTTATAGTTTCACCAGTAGACATACAAGAATATCTAATATATCTTATTTGGCTTGATCAAGCCTGGGGTCTCCAGGAAAAAGGAGAAAAGAGTTTAATAATGACTAAACTAGAGCTATAACAAGGTTTTATTTATAACAAAACACGGTCTTTCACCCTGAGTCCTCCAAAATCATCCTAGATCCATTTTTACATAACTTCTCGTCTAACAAAATGTTCAGCGGCAAACTGTGGAATGTGTGAGCACACGTGAATATGTGTGTGTGGGCTGATGCGCAGAGCCACTGGTCAGACCGTGTGTGATGGTTTTCAGTGTGACTGAATGTAACCACACTGAGAGAAGCTAACATGGGGGGAGGAAACAATGGAGTATGTGTTCTTCAGCAAGTAGTTTAAAATGACCCAACTATTAAGGAGAAAATATATATAACATATATTATAAAATGTGGTTTATTATGTTGTCATTCATAAGAAGATGGAGTTTCAACCTCAGATATGCTGCGTAATTAACGCGACAGTAGGGGGGAGATCCGGGAGATCTGATTGACAGTCCCTTTCATCAGCTGTTCTAAGTTCAATAGCAGTGTCCCCTCCAGCTCATCCCTCACTAATAACCCTCTTCCCCTCTGTCTTCTCCTGCCTTCCTGTCCTAGCAGGAGGAGGAGTCCTTCCTGTCATTTTGGTAGCACTTTTTAAAGAGAAGCCAGTGTAAACTAGGCCCCTGTCAAGGAGAAGGCACCAAACAGTTTGAAAGGAGGTCTACACGTGCGCACATACATACACGTGCGTTTACGGACAGGTTGTTAAATCTGACGTCATCGTGCCCACAGTAAAGCCTTTCTTCTCACGACACCCAAGAAACACAGCTTTTTATTTTTGATGTTGGAGAATCAGCTCCCAACTCCGTACTGGGAACATACTGATACTCGACATGGCTCCCAGGGCTCATTGTTTGCAGCAAACCTCAGAATTTGAAAAGCTTACACAATACTCATGTATGTCGAGGGTACGTTAGATCATAAAAAAAAACAGCTTGATGATGCCATGTACAGAGAAAAGTCTGAGCACGACACACTAAATCACAATATGACGCCTAAAATCAATTTATATTCTCTTGTCTTGTTTCTAATTCAGACTAATTAAGCCTCGCTGAGGGGAACAGACATGTCTTCTATAGATGTAAAGCAGCATTTCAATAGAATATTTTCCAGAACAGATAATAATAGTATCACCTTTCTTCTGGCTATTACCACGACCTTAGTCTGTTTATTATGAAACTATTATTGTGCAGTATACACAGAGATGAACAAAGCAAAGGCCACAAGAATTTGCTTCTGTGGAGCAGATCACACAAACACACTGACTGAACTTGAATTTCCAGGTTTGCGGAGGTTGGTTGTGCTTCACAGTTTCTTTTTCACCAGGATAACGTGACAGTGTTATCCAAGGACAGCCAACATGTACCTTGTAACTAAGTGACATACATTTATTGTAGGACTAGTGACAGTGGTGCAGATATAGCAAAACTCCAGGAAACAGACACCCTCAAAAACTACTCTACCTTAAGTCTTGTGTCTTTATCAGCTACTGGCCGTAACAGCATCTGTCCATTGTGTCACAGTTAGCAGTTCTCCTCCTGAGATAATGTGATGGTCCATTGTTAAACCAGCTTTGAAGAAACCATTTAAAGAAAGGAGCGTGCCAGAGAAAAGGCAGATTATCACAGAATAAAGAGGAGCAACACATTTCCCCCTCAAGGCCTAAAATGCCACAAAACAAAGTGTGACAGGGGGCTCGACTTCAGCCCCTCTCACACAAACTAATCTCTTAATTGAGCCTTTGTAAGTGTAACAGAATCATTAAAAGCTCACCAGACATGTATACTGAGCCAAGTGTGAGCAAAATACAAACACATCATGGCTCAGAGAGACGTTCAGAACAAGAGAAAACATGGTTGTGAAACCATTTCTTCTCCGTGCTCTATGTCAGACAGAGTGGACAGACTCTCCGTTTAACGTCTTCTGACCTTGAAACAAAGGAAGGCAGAGAGGTGCTGAACTGCTCACAGAAAAACACAGGAAAAGATGACACCCCCCCCCCTTCCACTTGACACACACATGCACACAGGACAGAAACCATGTGTCACAAAGCCACAGAGACCAGACTGCTCCCAGGAATTCAGAGTGTCAGCTCTCTCAATACTCGATGAAAACTGTCCACTAAGAGCAAACTAATCATTTTCCACTGATCAGCGTAGAAGTGAACGTGATTACACGTAGTGATGGAGTTTTCAGTCGCAGTTTAGTGATGAGCAATAAGACAAATGCATCGATAACCAGGGAGATTAAAGAAAGAACAGGTCTCTATTAAAGGCAGAAAAACACTAACAACAGGAGTAGAACAAAGTTGCCAGAAAATCCCACCATTTGCATAACACTTCATTAGAACCTAAAATGCTGTGTCAGCATTTTAAGAAAAGCTGCAAAGAGTATTTTCTTGTTTTCGTCTGCACAGACCCTAAATATTAGATCTATAACAGCACCTTATCATTCAATCTAAATAATATAATGATGTTTTTTTATTATATTTACTGGTTGAATAAAGATAAAGCTGCTGAAACAGACGTGAGGTATGGACCCCCCCCCCTGAACTCTCCCATGTCAGTCAGGAAACACGTTTTTAGTCGTATCAGTACTCTGCAGATATTCCAGGCTGATACTATAGACCTTCATATTTAGCAGTTGAAAAAAACGAAACAAAAACAATTCTTACATAAAGAAAACATGATTAATGGATACTTGTGGACATTTGTCTTTCAGGCTGGCATCTGGCGAAGCTCCTTAGCGAGTTGAAGCAGGCCCTGCTGTGGTGTTTGTCATCCTGACAGCTCATCCATCACCATTAGTGAGCACTGTGGACATGACAGTGCTTGATGCCCTGGTATCAAAATAATTACTGAAGATAAATAGACCTAAGGTGCTCAGAGGAGATCTCCCAAACCAAGCACAGCGGGGAGGACACACTTTGAAACTTTACATCGTGCATTCAGTTACATACGGTATGACGCATGTGAATAGACTTCAGCGAGTCAGTGTTTGAATTTCCAAGCCACAAAGCCAAGTGTAATCAAAGAGGTTGAAATGGACTCCATCACAATAACAAAAGGTATGATAAAAGGTTCTTTTCTAATTTGTCTCTGCGGCGACTGTGTGACTGTTTCTGCTTGAACATCAAGGTTTTTCTTTCCCATTAGGTATTTTTTTGGGACAGTTGATGCAATCTGTGCCTCATCCACTCAGGTCTTTTGGAGGACCTGTCAAAAAAATATCTAGTCAGGGGAATTAGGAAACAGGGAGTGCTTATGAGTGAAGTGATTCATGCTTTTTACATTTTTTTATCTTACAGTCATCTTTTCTTTTCAGCCAGCACAGAAAGTAAAGATTGATTGTACAGAAAAAGGAGATTTCTTCCGTTATTATTTTCATTTACCTTTATTTTATCAAGCTGTTTATGCCTAAGTAACTGTGGCTCTATGTCTATGTGATTGTGTGCACTGTGTGATGTCAAGGCCCGTTTGCCTTGAATCTGTCTGTGCTGTGTCTGTTTGGACATTGGTGGTTGTTGCTTTTTAGGACAAATTGCCGGGTCGGGTCGTGCATTGTTTAAAAGGCCTGTCAATCATGTGAAGTCATTCATAATGAAAACAAACGCTGTATACGATGTATAAATATGCACTCCCCAACTCACTCAGTCACACTCACAAAGCTCACTAAGAGCATAAACAAACAAACTGCGGGGTGAGAATGGGTACATAGAATCTAAAGGAATCTGACTCTTCCTGTGGAGAGATCTCTATGATAACAAAACCAGAACTCTGATGAGAACACACACACACACACACACACACACACTGTTCTTTTCCATGGACATGGCAGAGTACTCACACTGAATGCTACTAGTCCCGGCCCAGGCGAAGGGGTCCAGGCCAGAGAAGTAAGGGGTGGTTTTCCCGAGCATGCAGGATCCCTGTCCTGACACATCAAAGAGGGGCCGCGAGGCCAGGCCCAGAGCCTCCATGCAGTCAAACATGCTCCTCTCAAATCACAGCAACACGACTGCAGTCCTCCGCTGTTCTGTAGCCGGGCTAAGAAATAGTGACTGTAAAAGGCTTCCTGTTACCCAGGTCCAGGTGTTCCTTATCTGCCTGTCTTTGCACCTCTCACTACCTGAACTGTCCCTTTCAAACTTTGTTTCTGGACAAAGACGCTTCTTTCTTTTCTACAAACCAAACTACTTTTCCCCTCCCTGTTTCCAGATCGCTCACCCGCCTGCTGTAACTGATCTCAGCTGTCTGGGCCTCTTACACTCCAGCACAGACACTGCCTACTATCTGCATGCTCTCTCTCAGCAGAGAAGAGGGAGGTGGGGTCGAGTGAGACGAAGAAGAGGGAGGGACACGTGGCCCGGGGCAGTGTGTACCTGCTCTCTGATTGGCCCTGCAACAAACATTCTCTCCTTCCGTCCTTTCTCCTCAAAGTTTTTCAACTCACTTCTTCATATTTCATATTCTGCGAATAATAACAAACACTCCCCACCTCCCCACACTCCCCCAGACTCTTTCGTTTTTCTTCTTTTTTTGTCCAGCACTAACTTTCATTTCGTTCCACCACAGCAGAGAACATCGTCATCGCTCCCGCTGTTTTAAACATGTATTCACAGAAGCCAAAGGCCAAAGAACCATCATTCTATTCCATTATGCCCACTCACTGTATTTACACCCAGAAGAAAACAGTCTAGTATGAACGGAGTATAAAACTAAGCCAGAGGGGGGCACTTATTTTCACAGCTCCATTCATTTCTTGAACGATTTCTGACATTTTGTATTAAGCTTGTTGGAAAAATAGAGGAATCCCTCTGGTATAAATTTGTTAAATTTAAGTGAATTTATAAGCAGCTGCTGGATTAAAAAGAAAAACATATGTCCACTTTAAATGTATATTTTCTTTTTAGAAACACCTAATTGCACAATCAATAATTTCTTCTCATCTTACAAACGTGGATTGTTTGTTAACCTTCCACGTACTTCTCTGACATCAAGTTTTATTGGCTTCCTAAACTTTTCTTTCTCTTTTTCCATTTGGTCTTGGCATGCGCAGCTATCTAATTCAATTCCTTCAATTTGGTCCAAATGGATTCAGTTATCTTCCCTCCTGGAGCTCATTGGATACTTCAGTAACACTGAAGTGAGACTCCACTGCAGGCGAACCGCACTGGCCCAGAGTCTGGATAGTTTGTGTACGAGACAGCCCCCCCCCCCTTTCCTTTCCTTCCCTCGTTCATGAGGGATGAACTCTGGAAGAAACCCCCACTGGGGCTCCAACACACACACACACACACACACACTTCCCAACTTGTCCTGCCTGCAGCTTCAAACTGCTCTTGTCTACTACAATTCTCTATTTTCTTTATTTTTCTCCTTTTTTGTTTATTTATTTTCTCCCAACAGCCTGAATCCATTTTAATTCATTTACACGTTAGGGAGACTACAGAACACCCTTTGTGCTGTTTGTTGACTTTGATCATACATTTTTCATTTATACTTTTAGAAATCCCCTCCTTTTGGTCTCAGTAAAGTTTTTACCTGTCTGTCACCATGATGGCTAGCCCCCACCCCCACCCCCACCAACAAACACACACATACACACACACTACAATGACACACTGCAGGGAGCGGAGCTGCACAATGTCAGCCTGCTGAGCTCTCTCCACACCTTGAGACAATTACCCTCCCCGCCTCACAGCACCCTGCCCCCTGTTGCTGCTTTGAGGAAAGAGACACACAAATACGAAGGGAATGTGAAGAAGGAGAAACATTTTCTCATTCTCCTTCACTTTTTAACAAAGCACCAGCTCACTCTACTTTTTACTTGGGCAAGTTGTAGCTCTCTGCCTTTGAAACTCAAATCACGGGACTCCCGAGGCAGCCATGTCCTTTTTTTCTTTATAACACACACACACACACACTAACTAGTAAAAAGAACGGGTCACATTTCAACTATTTACAATCAGGTTCTTCAGCTATTCATCCTGTCATCATGTCTGACACAAACACACAGAGCTGAACAATGGCCTCTCTCTCTCTTTCTCTGTCTGTGTGCGGCAGCAGCTCCTCCAACTCTACCGCAGATATTTGCACAAAGTCTCACTGTGGTCATCAGCAAGCGCACAAATATAGTCACAAATGTGAGGCAAGGGGCGCGAGTGCATTGGTTTGCCATATTCATGGGTGTGGGAATGTGCAGCATACGGAGTGGTAGTGGAAATGTGTGTATTTCTGTGTGTGTGTGTGTGTGTGTGAATAGAGGCACAAACAATTATATGTGCATGTGCTTAAACAAAGTGCCTGCGATGACAGACGAAGAAATACACACAAGCCTCAGTCTGTGCCTTTAGGTTCAGGTTACTAATATCACACCATACACATGCACACGTGCGCACACACTCAAAACATTACAAAGAACAAGATGTGACTAGTACAGAAATTATAAAAGGACATTGTGTTCATTGTGGAAAAATACCCTTCTTAACTTCGTGATATCAAGATTTCTTACTGATCACAACTAAAAACCATTTTAATGAAAACAGAATTTCCATTTAAACACCAAAAAAGAAGACAAAAGTCATTAATTCCAAGGAGTCAAAGAAACATTTAACTATTCCTGCCACAGTTCAGAGATTGTATCATGTACTTACTCCAGTTCCTAGAGGCACGGACAAAAAGCTTTAGTGAAACAAAGTTCCTTGTGTGTTCATGTTAATCCCCACTGCTATTAGGAATTTAACTGAGAAAACTCACTGTATGAATGAAAAGACAGCAGGGGGCTTTTGATGTGGAGATTGACTCATTTCAAGTCTAAAGATGTTGTGAGTTTCATCTCATTAGGGAATAAAAAGTCTGGTCGCCAGCTCACACTGATTAGGATGAAGAATAATTTACAAATCCCACCTCAACCTCTGTTCTTTGTAAACGGCTGTTCACTTTGCTCCGATAGGAGATAAGTCATTTATTTTATCTTCACTTGATGTAAAGGGTAGGCTCATTTTAGAAAATGATTTGCAAAGGAAACAGTGAGTCTGTCTTACTTTATTAGCTACAGCCATAGTGTATAAAACAATTCAGCTAGGTTGCAGCTAAAGCTGCCTCACCTGAGTAAAAACGCAGAATCACAACTGTTAACCAGATCACTTTTAACCAATCACAACATTAGCCAGATTAACAGCTAATAAATACCATATTATACTTTGTGTTTTGTGAATTCGTGTATATATAATGTGTAAATTCCCAAAACTTAGATAACAGCCTATTTTGACAGTGTTGAAATGTGAACCAGGCAGATTCATTTCATTAAGAAGCCTTTTCATCCAGAGCAGAGCATAAAATGCACACACACACATGCACACACACTCACACCCTGTATAACAACAGTGAACAATGACGACAAAGTGTGAAATTAAATCAATAAACTTAGCTGGACGCACACATGGACTCACACTGACGTTGACAGAAGAGTTCAGTACACCTGTCGGTTTTACAGGATGTGGGAGACTCAACCAACACTGATCACTATGAGGACTAACATAAATGAATCCAGCTGGGTATACATGTGCACAGAAACTGATTACCCAGTCACACTAACATCACGCTGACACAAGAAAAGGTTTAAAGTGCAGTTACCTGCATCTGTGGCGGAAAATGGCATAAAATCAGCGTGCAGAGGAGGTAAAATAAATAAAACAGGACAACCAAATGAGCTAGCTGGGATAGAAATGGAAACTGACTTATGTTAAATGGAAAAATGTCTATTGCTAAGAGAAAATATTATGAGTGAGAGTTATAGTAAGAGCAGATGTGCAAACAATATAAATATCTACTGAAGCTGAAGCAGAGGACATCTTCTTTCTTATCACTATTACTTGAGTTGACATTTTCTGAATATGTCTGTAAGACCAACTGTGTCATATCCTGAAATTACACCACTTGTCTAGAACTGGCAGTATGGACTGCAGGGATCATACAAATGCATTTTCTATTAAACTAGTTCTGCGGGCCTGAACAGTCTGACCAACATCTTTTAACGCAAGTAAGAGAAGAGAATTTAAAAAATACAAAGCCTCCAAAGAAAAAGCTATTGTGCAATAAAGCAGTCGTCAAAGAAATTCCAGTTTTAAAATACATGATGTTTTCAGTCTTTGCATAAACCCTTGAACTTACTCTTCATGCTGAAGTGCAGTAGCGCCCCCTGTGACTCAAAAAGTGAATTTTCTTATTTCCTCTCCTCCCCTCTTCTCTCCTCTCCTCTCCTCTCCTTTCCTCCTCTCTTCAGTGTGTGGTTTCAAGCCTGATTTTTCAAATGGGCGCTAAAATCTTTTCCAAACTTATGGAGAGTGACGAAACAGTGTTGGTTACGGGCATTCAGCTTGTCATGTCATGTGTGGGGTTTGGATTCCTTATTTGACCCCCTTGGGCGGAGCAGTGAGCAGGCGCTGGGTGTCTCGCTCAGGGACACACCTGGTATGGGGGGTGGGCTGGGTGCCTCGATCCTGCTGTTCCTGCATCCCAGCCCTCTGCCTACCAGGCCGCCTCTTCAGCTAAGCTGAATCTGATATTGTACTTTTGAGCTGGTTATTCAGATGAGAATCTGTTTGTAGTTGTAGTATAGTGCTGCTATTGTTTGTATACGTTTTTATCATATGTCAGAACATGTTGGAGATGGACAAAGTTCTCAGGATGCTTAATGAAACGTCTCTACCTTGAAAGAAAAAAACAAGGCGAGTGGTCATGACTCAACTGTCAGACAACTTTTTAACAATGACAGGCATATTTTATACCATAATTGCATCTTTGAATACTACACGTTTTTGCTTTGTATGTTATTTACTGTAATCAACTTACCTCATTGTTCTTAAGATTTTATAATGTGGCTTCTGCAATACTGCAGTTTCTCTTTGACATTAATAAAGTACCAGTATTTCTATATATCTGTTGTATCAAATGTACCAAATGGACAATCTCATAAATGAAAACCTTTCTTGAAATGAACCCTTTTATACATATAGCAGATTGCCACGCCGGTCTGTGTGTGAAGCAATAGTAAATACAGTTTGTTACTCACATAACGCAGCCATCTCTTTAGGAAGGTCTGCCCCAAACTGGCCAAAGAGGTGGCTACTGGCCAGTAGGTCGAAGGGCGAGTGGCTCCTCATGGAGTTAAAGGTGAAGGGGTACATGGCACGGGCAAAGCCAGTCATGTGACGGATTTGGTGCTCCCTGTTGGTGGCCATCGTTAAAAGTGCAGCTGATGGTTCAGGTGACTTCTCTCCTGCTGTGTCCTGTTCCCGCGTCTTTGTCAGGGGTCTATGGTGAGTGTGAGACAGGCTGGTGCCATTCAGCCTCTCTCAAGTTTCTGGCTTCCCTCTCCTTTCTCGCTGCAGAGAGGTGAGAGTGATGCTGAAGAGGAAGGATGAGTTGGATTGTGACCGGGATCCAGGACGAGTGACCAAAGGCGGATCAGGTCAAGTTTCTATAGAAAAGAAGGAAAGAGAAGCAGGAGAGGTTCAATACTGGAACCAAAGTCTGGTTACGACCCTGAGAGTACAGTGGCTGTGCAACTCATCGAAAGACAAATCGACTACAGCGTTACTTTTTGCAACCAACACAAACGCCTCCACAACCAACTCTGGACCAGAAACAAAGATGACGATGAACAAAAAGAGAGTGTTGCAGAACAACGGGAAAGCAGACTTTTCTCCTGGTTTTTGTCTGTCTTCCAAGTAGTGCAATGATTTCAGGCAATGCCATATGATTTCAATCAGCAGAACTGTATTATAAAGGGTCTCTCTGTTCCCTCTGCCAGCCTGCCAGAGAACAGCCAGCCACAACATGGGTACAATTAACCCTTTACAACAACAGACACACATAACCTATTCATTCTCAAGGTGGCCCGCAGCATACACTAAAACCTCTGTGCTCCCACTTGAAGGTTTCTGATGATTGCAAATTTTCCCAGCTTCTCTGTCGCGCAGGATTCTGTGGCCCTGTCAGTAAGTTCAATGACGGCAGCCCTCCCCTGTTGTTTCTCTGTGACTCTCATCCCCTTCAGTGATTTCACGAGTGGGTGGAGCTTAGTCTCTGTGGTGGAGCTGTGGTGGATACAGCTCGGCCAAAGAATGTCTTGTTTTTTTGGGCCTGCTTTAGTATGGGAATCAAACACAGGCATCAGGATGGTTCAAACGTTGTTCATTGAAACACTACGAGGAAACCAACTAAGGTATGTAGGCTGCTGTAACTGGCAGCAGAAATACATTTCACAATATCTTAGAAGTAGATTTCATCCATCAACACAGTGCGACGCAAATTATTATTACAAATAAATGGTGCAAATTGTAAAGAGTTTGACAGCAAAATGTCCTGGTTCAGCCCTGAGGCTAGTTTTACTGAACTTTACGAACTCCTCGTGTGAGTGGTTCTGAGTCTTCAGCCAGCCTCTGCTGATTAGGCTGTTCCTGCTGTTAGTCCTGCTGTTCATCCGTTTGGCTGTGAAGACAGCCTGTCTGCGTACCTGTCCACCTGGATCTGACCACGCCTGTCTCTGAAGACGCCACTGTAAGTCCCCACACTCCCTCTGTCTTTGGATTCTGGACCTCTTATCGTCCGTAGGTGGATTTGGATCTTGTATACTTTGAAAGAAAGGATCTTAGATTATTCTGTAACGATTAAAGACGTGTTTTTGGATTTGAACTTGAACATGAAAACATTATTTGCTTTTGGTTTGTCCCTGACAAACTATTTTTAAATACCTGTGCGTCACTAATTTACTTATATTCTCTAAGTGTGTGTTTGTTCTCTGTGAATCAACCATGGAGCAGCTCTTGCAGTGGATTTTGTAACGCGATCTTCAACTATTCTCCTCTTATAATATCATTATACTCACCTGTTGTCTCCGTGTATCTGTACTGATCTAACCTTCCTCCCTCCCAGCTTCTTTTCCTGACATCACTTCCTGCTCCAGCTGCCTCATTCATCCTTTCGTTATTATAAGACTTGTTGTTTCAAATAAACCTTTAAGTGTACTCTGGGTGCCTGTTCCATCTTTGATTCCACTTAAACAAAACCTGACACGACATGTCTTTCCTGTAACATTGTCACTTACTCTACATAATCCTCAGGCCACTCTGCAAGGAGTGGTCATTGCTTTTTCATTAGAAATTAAGTGTTTAAAACCATCTATCTCTATGGTATTAAGTGGAAACCGTTTAAGTTCTTTATGTACATAACTGTCCAGTGTGTGGTTTCTGAACCCCGTGTTAATATCGAAAATAGAGCTCGACGAGAAAATGTGTTTACTCTGGTTAAAACAGGCAGTATGTCAAAATGAGTTGCTGCACCTTATTAAAAACCTCTAATCATAACAGTATGCTCTAGATCTCAAGGAAATATGGTTTTTGTTTGTTTTTAATTTGGGTGAACTAACCCTTCAAGTGCCTCGCAGTTCATAGTAAAATTCATAGTGTAATCACAACAGAATGTGTGTGTGCGCTGTTGAGTGATTCACCTTTATCTTATATTCTTCTTTCTTTTGTGCAATCATATTCTGTATATGTTCAGGTTCTGTTCAGGATTCATGTTTGGTGCTGTGTTGGGTTTTCACAAAAGTAAAAACAGAAACATACAAGTACAGACATGCAGGCTGCAGAAGTGAACATACACAGATGTTCTGTGTCTTTAATCATGTTCATGGGCAAGTAATCAGCGATAAACACACAGTGCTTACACACACTGAAGCGCCATTGAAAGCTGCAACTGACCTTGAAGAATGAAAGAGTAAGTACAGGATGCATGCAGCTTTTGAGTCCCTTAACTTCAAGTTGACTCTTAAACTAATCAGTTTCAAAGACTGGAATCACTAGTATGAAAGCCAGATGTATAAAAGGATTGTGATGAAGAAACAATAGTGTCGAAAGTTGGAAATAAAATGGAAAAAAGACAGAGAAAGAACATACGAGGGATGTTTAATGCACCTGGCACTCTAGTCTCAAGCATCTGTGCAAAAAGTGGACAGAGTCCTATTAATTAGAGCCATTATGGACACTGGATTAACAATAGAAAAGGCAACTGTGGTAAAGCAGCATGGGAGGAGGAAAAAAAGGGAGAGAATGGCTGCAGAAAACATACATAAAATAAAGAAACAGTTTTATTTCCACTAATAAACTATGGAATAATGTGCACCTAAGCCAAGGAATGGTTTGTTTCTCTCTAATAAGTACCACTCCTCCGCCCCCTCACTCTCTCTCCAGGGGGAATACACCTTGGGTTGGGCAACAAAAGCAGTGCTGTGTCTCCAGGCCTCCAGGCCTCAATGCTGCTTTTATGAGACCTGGCTAGGTCAGGTCAGACTGGGTCATCTGGTCCTGGTCCTGCTGACACCCAGGCACACACAAATTCACCAGCACACACACAGCTGATGCTTCCTTTTCCCAGACTGTGGGGATTAAAAACAGCTTCATTGCAAAAAAGGATGGGACTTTCCATTTCTCTGTCTTTTCCAGTGACATGCAACTTTACTTGTTTTTACCAAACTCCTATCGAGCTACAATGTTATTATGGACTTCATTCGGTTTAGTTCTCATCGAATGCATTGTTTTCTTGTACACATCTTTTAGTTATAAACTAAATGGCAAAAACAGTTTTTTGAATAACAAGCTTGACTTGCTTATTAGGAGTGTCATCTGGATCCAGTTATTGTGGGTGTAAATGTGACTGAACACTATGATTTTTCCAACTCTCATGAGCCTGAGGGTACCGTTATAAAACTACACGCAGACACAGGCACACGCACACGCATACAGAAGGTCGTTAATGAGAGCCCGCCCGTTTTGGAGGGGGTTCATTTTATTTCTATTTACACATAAAACAAGACCTGTGTTCAGATTAGCATTAAGGAGGCCATCTGCTGCAACCACGTGCTGCGTGATATTATTCCTTTTCACTCACCTGGAACACAGACGTGAGCGTTGAACTGGACTATATTTATCTGCAATCACAGTCATTTGAGAAATGTGTTGCTGACAATTTGTTCTTAAAAATCTGCATTAACAGAAAGAAAACTTCTTCTTTGTGTTGTTTGCAATGAAACTGTGCATCATAATGAAGTGGTCCAGGGCAGAACATTCTTAGGCGCTGCTCGGTCGCAGCTGGTTGAACCTGTTCTCTGTGATCATCCCTGCGAATCACAAGTGCTTCCTGGTAATCAGACCCTCCTGCGGTAACATAAATAAAACTGAATGATGACACCTGTATTTATGTCAGGCTTTTTTAGCCAGTTCCCTGACTGCTTAAAAAATGTGTCACGTGACCCTGCTAATGAGCTATGTGTGTTCTTAATGTATTATATATGTCTGCTCTGTACAGACATCCTTCTTTATGCTCCGCTGTGCTCTTCTGCTTTCCACTATGTTCCGTCGTGTTCTGCACGCCTTCCAGGCACTAGTAATTATTAAATTAAATTAGAGAAGATGCTGCAAAGCCTGCTGATCAAGCAGAAATTGTTAGAAATGCAAGCATCAGTGCTGTTCGATGATGATCGAGGTTGACTTCACAGAAGGTGTCAGTGGTTTACAAAAAAATGTATATTCAGTTGGAATCTGTTTTGTGCAATAGCAACCAAAACGTTTCTCGCATTACGATTAATAAAGTTGTCGGGTGACTGTGGCGCAGTCGGTAGGCCAGAGGTGCATAATTTCCATCTAAGTGAGTTTCGGTCACTGAACCATTATTTTTTATTAGCCCGGGTAAAATGATTCTGACAATGTCTCTGGTTCAGAAGAGACTTGACACTAGGAATACAGTTAGAGGTTATTCTGTGAAGACATCACGGAGGCTCTAGATGCACTGACTGCAACTCCACTCCACTTTTCCCTCCCGGTAAATGTTCCATGGCTATACTTTGATACAGCACACTGTGAACAACCAGCTCTTTCAGTGAAGCCTCCTGTGGCTGACTCTCCTTGTGGAGGGTGTTGATGATTGCCTTCTGGACAACTGTCAAGTCAGCAATATTCCTCTTATTTAAGGTTGCATGTACTGAACTAGAGAGAGGGATACAGGGTGTATTGAGTAATTCACTCCAAGTTTAAATGAAGTATTCTTATATTACTGAGATGCACTAGTACGCCCAGAAATAATACCGGGTTCTTAACTTGGGAACCTTTCCTGATCTACACTGGGTCAGATATTGCTTCCACAGTTGTAAGATTGGTAAGACAAATAAAATTCTGTCACTAGTATTCAGCAAATCATCGTCATTAAAAATATTTCCTGTGTAGCTAACTGATGTTTACTAAAAGATCAGACAGTGATATTAACTCAATAAGACAACATGGCAAAGGAGGCAAGATGTCATAATTGAATGAGTAAAACTGTGGTGAATTTAGAATTGAATTTTTCAGTGATGAACTTTACTTTTTTCTAAACGGTACATAAAAATGGTTCGTTGGAAATAATCTGTTGCAACATTTCAGTGGAAACACAAAACTGGAGAAAAACAGTTCATCTTATTTAATAGGGTTTTATAGTGAGTATAAAAGGCATGGGAAACGAATGGTAACAAGAAGAACAAAGACTTCATCTAGGGCAGTGGGTTTATGAATTAATGAACCATAGGTGAACACATCAGCAGTGTTAGTAGATAATTAATAGAAAAATTAATATATATTTTCTCTATCTTTCTTAATTTTAATGTCACTCGACCACATCTTTGTTGGGGCCTGTAAATAACATCGGGAAATAACACGCTTCTTATGTCTTTGTTGTTTTGTACTTTTCTCAACATTAGCACCAATTCCACACATGTTACAGGTCTGCAAATGATTGAGAAGGACCACACTTGTCTGCACTGCACTAGTAATAATAATTATTATTATTGTTTGCACTTTTCAACAAATCTGCACATCTTTGAAGGGGGGGTGTGTTCAAGTTGTCCCAAGTCCTGGGAATTCAGTTTGACACATTATTTAGTCACTTAAGTTCATAAAATTATGGGGGAAAATTCAATAACAGTGTCAATAAGAGGTAGAGACTGTAGGACACAGATGTGACACAGAGCTCAGTGATGCCTGGAAGAGCTCCCGTTACTACAAACTGGAACCAGAGGGTATAAATTCTCTGCTCCACATCACATAATGATGTCCTTTATTTAGTTTATCAAGTGGTTGACGTGTCCTCGGTGCTAGCATATCAGATGGATTACATTATTATCCGTTTTCTGTCCTAAAAGTGTGTTCACCCCGGTTAGAGTGTGAATACTTGTCTAGGATTCAAACAAAAACTGTTTGTCTGATGATAAACACACTTTGATCTTTTGGACGGAGAACAGGCCACATGAACTGAAATGTCTTCACCTAAATGTTCTGCTATTTTTCTCCTCTCAGTGAATAGAAAGTAAAACATTGTGTTTTTTTCTTTTCCTAACTATTTAGTCATCTTTCTGTTTCCAAACTCCAAGTGTGTGGGTTTCATCCAGTCCACTGTGAGTCAGCTGGAAAATAGGCGGGTATTCAGTGGTAAAGCACTGCAGGCTTTCTCTTTTTGAATCTGTTGGTTTGGTTATCTTGTGTGGTTATTTTGTCAATGTGAGCTTTTCTTATCTGCTGTTCTTTCAGTTTTCCCCTGAAATCTATTTGCCATTGTCAGTGAAATATGAGGCAAATAATCCTGTGTTTTGTGCTGGGCCACTTTTGCGCAACACAAGAAGGTCTATGGCTTTCTTCGTGTTTAGTTTTAAGGACAAACCTAGGGGAGCACTAGTGGCCTAAAGGTTATTGTGCATTAGATATAACCACAACATCCCCCGTCTGTGTGACTGCTATATAACATCAACCTTTCAAATACAAAGAGCAAATCTGAATGAAGTGTGAAACCACATAATCTCATATATACGCTATGGAGTCTCAGTCCCACTAGACAAAATGCAAGCAAACCTTGACTGGAGGAGCGACAATTAGCTGCACACCATAAAACCACAATCAAATCTGCCTTACCCTGAGAGACTGTTGCCAGGGATGAGTTGTGTTAAACACACCAAGCAGGAAATGCACATACTTCCACACAGAAACCATCACAGAGAAGAAAAAACACAGACACCATGACCCACAAACAACATAATTAGATTTTTCAACAAATGGCCATGCTATATTTTATGTCAAACTGACATGTAAAAATGTCTTTTGAGGAATACAAATATTGCAGGGTCATAAAGCATCAGAGTGACACCAATCTTTTTAACCACAAAATGTTTCTGGCTGTGGTAAACACATTTTCAATTTATGCCGGCAATTATGTTGCTAACTTAGTCAAGTATGTACACACATATATGTACATTAGGCCTCCAAACAACATTTGATATCGATTTCTCAAGCATTACTAATCCGAAGGATCTTTCATTAGAAATGCACGACAGGATGTCCCTGGCGTAGTTTTTAGTGGTTACATAGGAAGAGCTATGTGTGAGGAGGACCAGTTGATAACACGTGGTCACTGTGATGTCAATATTCATATTCAAATGAATAATAATGATTTAATTAATCCCCATTGGGGAAATTGTTGTTTGGACAGCTGCTAGACCTGTGTCTGCGCTACACACCACGACATGTAGCTTTTGTGGAGATTCGAAGCGCCACCCCTTAGGTTGGAAGACGACTTCTCCACCCACTGAGCTGTCACACCGCCCTAATTAATTAAAAATAAGCAGCTGGTTTACAAACAAAACCATCAGAGAGTGTGAACAGGGCAATGTACATCTTTTACTTCACTGTATGTAGTTTCAACAACACATTTATTGTTGGTTTGCGGTTTTTTATTTATGTAACACAAATAATAAGCCCATTTAGAAAATCAATCTGCAACAAATCTTCTAACCAAACAACTGACATATGTTTTAAGTGAAAAATACCTATTGGTTTTAAATTTTGTGATGTGAAAATGTGCTTTTTCCTTCAGTCATCCACAATAATACATCTTGGGTTAAGCAATTTGATGATTGGACATCATTCTAATTTGTTTTTGAACTGAGAATATTTTCACCCGATCCATCAACAATCATGAAGTCACAGTGGGCACACTCCTCTGTTCTTCTATTACCAGAAAACATCGCGTAAATCTAACTTACAGATGTACTTCTCTGCACAAATGTGAGCCGTCTGACTTGGGAAAACACTAGGAATTCTGTATTAGCGATAATGATGATAGCCGTGTTTCATAAAACACACAATGTTGTCATTATGTGAAGCCAACCTTGTGGGCTCCTGAGGGTCTCCAGGTCGGAGCTGGGGTCAGCCCCTGTCCCTCCAGGCTGTGGAGCCTGGCCATGGGTCAGGTCTAATTGAGGCATTTACTAGGCAGCTTTTCATTTAGTATTAAAGTGAAAAGTGAGTCTAAAGACGGCCTGAAGCTCCTCAACACACACACATTAAATCTGTTCCTTGCTGTTCCTCCGCAGAGCGGATTAGAAGTGTGTTTAAAGGGCTTGTAGAGTGTTGAGGAGCAGCCTCAAGCCACGATTAAACACACTGAGAAGCTTTTCATATACACTCAGACACATTCAGCCTCAAAAGCAACAATGAACCTTACAAGTCACTTTCATATCTCTGAAGCCAACTTTCGACCAGTGCTTGGCTCTTACCAAAATCTCTCCAAAATAACCCTGTGGACAATATGTAATTCTGTAGAACAAGAAAGCATTTGTGTACTTTGCTTTCAAAAACATGTGGGAAATGATTTTTTCTTTGTTTTGGAAGTTCTACATTTGCATTTGTATGTAGGGACCAGGAGAAGAACCCCCG
This sequence comes from Microctenopoma stevenorrisi, assembly GCA_032270685.1. NCBI lineage: Eukaryota > Metazoa > Chordata > Actinopteri > Anabantiformes > Anabantidae > Microctenopoma > Microctenopoma stevenorrisi. The sequence continues at coordinate 9,363,646 of JAUMTR010000022.1, forward strand.
TGCAAAATCAAACTCAGCTGACAACGGCCAGCAAAGAAGACATTTTTTATATTGAGGAAATAAAGGAGAACGAAATCAGTGAGACAGAGGGAACGAGAGAGGAGCCAGACATCCTCTTCAGCCTGAGGGGCTGTCAGTTTTGAAAAGTATAGAGAACAAAGATGAGATTGCAATGCAGTTGAAGGAGTTGTATGCAACACACGCACACATAAAAACACAACATTGAAGTTTCTCAAATTCCACAAAAGTTGAACATAAAGTGAAAAGAGCAGAGCTTTACAAAAGAAAAGTTGGATTCTAAAAGCTAAAAAAGTCTGACCAACAGGGTGATAGAGTTCACTCAGAAGCCAACCAGGTGCTGAAAACCACTGCAGAATAAAACCCATTCAGTCAGGAGACGGGAGAAGAAGAGGGGTATGTTTAATGAGAGTGTCACTGCGATCGCTAATATACTTTGCATTATTTACACCTAGCTGTTTATGCCCTGTTGTAGACTTCGTCCTGCGGACGTGCTGATTGAACATTCCTCTTGACATTAAGGAAAACTAATCTGAAATAGAGTTGTCAAGAGTTTGCTAAAACAGCTCTCAGCAGGGCAAAGGCAGCATGGTGCGGCCACTCAGCAGTGTAGTGTTAGACACGCTGAGCTTGGATCTGCTGGGAAGAAGCCGTTTAACAGCAGCTTAATCACAATCATCAATCAAGAAATGCATCTATATTTATGCAGAAGATGGCGCACATTGGAATCTATCTGTAATGATTCACAGCCTTTATAAAAGAGCCCGAGTTTTAATATGACAGGGTCAGTAGGGTTATTCACACAAGCATCTCTCTCTCTCACACACACACACACACACACACACACACACACACAATGCAAAGCAGCAGCAGCAGCAGATTGTCCTGCTTCTTCCAGTCTTTCCATCCCGCTTATGTAATAGTGTGGATGGAAACCTGTTTAGATAACCTTCAGCTGGCTGAGTGACTGATTGCGTACATACTCAGGTGGACCAGACCTACTCAGCCATTTGTGATGTTGATGGAGTGATCCATCTGTCTGACAGCCAGCCTGCTGGCTGTGAGCCTGCAGGCAAAAGCGGCCACTTTGTCTGCTGCTGGAAAACGGACTGAGATGATTGCAAAGCTCACCTGTAGTCCTAGACAATAAAACATACGACGTATGTGTTCGATAAGAACTTTTGGTATTAATTTTGATCCTTATAACTTGTGGAAGTTTCAACAGTACCTTTTGAACTCACTTTGTTTTATTTCCCTGTGTAGAGCAACCTTGCAATGATCACAATCTTTCAATAACTGTGACTCAGAGTTTATAAATTCAGGAAAGAAGACAGAGCTGTATACCCATCAAGAGGGCAAACAAATGAGGACACACTGAAATCTCCCATCTCCTCACATGGAGCGTTTTCTCCTGCTTCTTTGGCTGTTTCTGTTGTTCCCTCTCCTTCTCTCAAAATCTCTGTTCTCAATTAGGACTGTCCTCAGGAAACTCAATCTCTCTCCCCATGCTGTCCCAGGAAGACACACTCCGATGCGCACACACACACACACACACACACAGTAAGATACACACGTTAAGAGAGAAATATACACACATCTCACTCATGCTCTGACATGTCCTCTGTCCTCTTTTCTCAAAAACCGCCAAAACACTGAAGTTATAAAGAAAAGAAGCTCTTTAAACAGGACTGGAAAAGAAAAACAACAAAAAAAACTTACCAGACCTGGGATGTGAACGCCAAACAGTCTGGTGGTTAGTGAGAGTAAGTCAAAGAAGAAATGAGCTGAGAAGCAGAGGAGTAGTTGTGTTTGTTAGTCAGAAGTCCCTCTCAAAGCGACGATACAGCGCAGCCTGTTGCATTCCACCTCCCTCTCCTTTTCCCGTCTCGCTCTCTCTCTCTCTCTCTCTCTCTCTCTCTCTCTCACACACACACACACACACACACACTCACTAGTATACACCCTCTTTCTTGCCTGAAATCATTGTGTACTTTGATTCACAAACCCTGCCTTTGTCACGTGATCCAACACTTCAAATATACAGCACATATTTTACCAGCCACAGAATGCCCGAAGGAATGGAAAAAAGGGTCCGGCAAGCTTAGGTTTCAACTTGCTGCCCACCCCCTCCCCCCCTTTGTCTCACAGTCTCTCTTTACCTCCACTTCGTCTACACTGCACTGTCAGTCAACACTCTTTTGTTGGAGTTCAACTATGTAACTGTTTGTTTTGAATTTCTAAATGTGTTCCTTCCTTGCTCACTGTCCAAAGATAGGCCGGCACTTAAACACACACGGACATGTACACACTAATGAAACAGTCATTCACTCACAAATACACATGCCGCAGGGGGCTGCACACCTTTGGGGATATCAGTGTCAGCCCCTGGCTTTTGCTTCATGTTTCCAGAAGCCTGGATTTAGGTACTGTGGCCAGCCAATGCGTGACTTGAGGGGCTTGGGGCCAATCGAGGGCTAGCCAGTGTCTTACTGTGACTAAATTTCCCTGATGGTAGGCAACTACGCCCTCTCAGCATCAGTGTGAATCAGGACAAAATAATCAATAATGTAACAACAACATACTCTGATTTACATTTATATTTTGCATCGCAAACGCTTATTGTAACAAACTGTGTAATCAAAGCGCAAACAGTGAATCTCTACAGTCAACACATTAAGAGTTTCCATTTTTGTAGCTTTCCTACGCTGCAACTAATGTGAAACGTGTGTAAAATGTAACACACAACAGACCTGCAGTATAGATGAAAATCATACAAAGCCTGGTATATACATTTGATTTCATTAAATCTCTAAAATGACCATGAGCCATTTTCCATCTCTTAACCTGAGATGTACAAAGAGCCTTTTTTTCTGGCAGTTTCAGTTTCTCCATCTTCAAATCAGTTCAAGTGAACTCTTTTCCTCCTACAGGATTTTCCTAAGCAAATAAACGCAGCGGTTTTCTGGTATGGAAGCATTTTACAGAGGGACATTTGATGAAAGAAAAAAACTGTCCAGTCGGCCCATGTGGGGCAAAGCTACCTGCCTCTTCATGTCAGAGATGAAACTGTCTGCTACTGTGTGACAGACTGGCCTCACTACACTGGTTAGTCTCTCCACTACAGGGTGATCCCTAACAACAACAGTCAGCGCAGGTCACCTTTAAAGTCAAAACCAATTTTTACTCACAGTGTGACTGTTTAATACGTTTTTGGTTTATACATAACTGTAATTCAGTTTTATATTCATTAAGAAACAGCTAAATATTATGATTCATGAATCACGTCTCAGAAAAGCCACGTTTATCCACAATCAATGCTGTCTACTGTCATTACTGTATTTACTAATTCCTGTGAATAATCTGAACTGTGTTACCAGTACTTCTAAATGCTAAAAAACTCTTAGTGTTTATTTAATATTAATTCAAACCAGACTTCAGAGAGACATATGTGTGTTTTTTAATTTTTTTTCTTATTACCAGACAAGAGTGAAACTACACTAAAACTTTAAAGTTCCCTGAACTGTTATATTTTCCGCATTTTTTCTGCTAAACTAAATGTTGTAAGGAGATATAGTAGGGCTTGTCTCTAAGTAGGAAATACAACATATGACAGAACCATTCCTGCAACAAAATCAGTAGATATATTTCAACAAAAACGACATTTTCTGCTACATTTCTGGCATCGATCACACATTTGATCACTCTGGTTACAAATGCTTAACTGGGAACCATCCAGTCACAGGTCCACTGCTGTAACCATCTGGGTTACTGCCACACTTTTCGGTGTCAGTGAGAGAGGTGAAAGGTTACTGCTGTTTTTGTTCCTGTGTCAATTAAATGCACAAAGAGGAGGGGAGTGTATAATGTCTGGCTGAGTCTGGAAGAAGCTGTTGTGAATTTCTCACTGTAAATCTTGGGGGGGTGGGGGTGGGGGGGGTTACAATCCTTTCCCGCACATGTGTCCACATGTTGATACATGTTCACATATTCAGACACATTCACAGACACTTTCTTTCCTGCTTTTGTTCTTTCTTAGTGTCAATAAGTGTAAAAGCGGGAACAGAATTAGGAACATGAGAAGGGCTTCAGTGAACCCTGCAGGTAGGTCATTGGAGGTTCTGCCGCTGATAAAGTCAGCCTAAAGATATTCAGCACAGAGGAGACAACAAAGACATGGAGTAAAACTAAAGAGAAAAAGAGGGGAGCTTATAACTTTCTGCAGAGCTTGAAATGGGGCACTTCTTGGCAGCAAGCAGTGGAGAAACCACAGAATGGTGCGACTCTGGAGTAGTGGCGTGGGAGAGGCAGGAGGGGGCTGAGGCAAAGGACAAGGAAGCAGGAAAAAGCGGAGGAGAGAAATAAGAAAAGAAAGGGTGAAGGAGGAGGGTGCAGACGGCAGGTTTTAATCAGCAACAGGCTGTTGGTAATGAGATCACTATCCTCCTGTTCTCCGATTGATATCATGTGAAGCTCTGTGGTGCACAGAAAGGCATGCAGAGGATGACAGACATGTATGGCAGACTCACTCGGGCACACATACAAACATACAAGCATGCACGCATGCAGGAAAGCAAGGATAGAATTTCATATTAAGGCTGGCAAATACCCACAAACCAATAAACAGTGGCACACACACACCAGACACAAAGGACCTTTAATTCACCACAACACGTTGCTGTTAATTTTCTTCAAGCAAGAGAAAGAGCTGACACAAATATAATCACACCCACACATACACCATAAACATGCTCGGGTCCCCAGACTCTTTTATGTCTTTTCTGTCTCTCTAAAGGCCAAACATGCCTACACACAAAGAACATACTGTACCAGTGGTAAGAGTTGGCTAGACTTTCAGGCAAAAAAAGGGAGTAAGGGAGAGTAAGGCCAGTTCGGTGCGGGGATGAAGTTAAGTTCATTTAACCATGAGCAAAATCTACGGGTACACAAACATTAAACACATTCACTGCGCTGCAACCAAAACGGTGCCAAAAGCAGATTCGAATATTTGGTTTATTTGCGAGTGTTTGTGTGAATGAAAAAAACAAGACAGGAAAGAAAAAGGAGGGTGGGGGTGTACATGTGCATTCGATGAAAGGCACATAGTTTTTCCTATATAAATGTTCCCCAAAATTCAACCATGATGTCACCGTGAACCTGTTGTGAACCCAAATCTGTCAACGATCATTACTGTCTCTTTCTCTCTGTGTTCCTTATTGCTACCTCCTGCTTTACTGCACTGCCTCTTCCTATCCTTCCACTCTGTCTCCGTCTAGTTTTTGGTCTTCTACTCTTTTTCTTTTGCTGTGCAATGTTGTCTAGCATGTTTCTTTTCAACACAAACTTCATATGCTCCCCCCTTACCTCCCCCTAACCCAACCCTTAAAAAAACACACACAAAAAAAAAAACACAAAATGCTCACATCCATTTGGAAAATCTCTGGTATAAGGACAGTTTTAATCAGAACATGCTGGCATATTTTGGCCAAGACCTGCACTTATGGTAATTCAATCAGAAAGAGAGGGGAAAGACGGGGGGAGAAAAAGTGAAAAGGGGCACACAGAGGGTAGTAGAGTGTGAGACAGGAAAATAAGAAAAACAGAGGGAGGAAAAGGAGGCAGTCGGCGGATGGGAGGGCGAGGTATGGTTTGAGTGGTTAAAGGAGTTTGATCCACATATGGAGGTGATTGTCTAATTACACCAGATATGGGTAAGTGTTACTGCCTGCGGGACAGATGCTGATTGGAGGGTGCACCACCATGAAAATGAGGAGATTGGGTGAGGGAGAAATCAAGACCAGTAATTGAAGGAGGAGGAGAACAAGTTCAAGAGAGGTGTCGCGGCAGCTCCTGCATCATCTCCCCTCTCTTCTCAGTTTTCCCAAATTAAGGGCTGCTATGATAATGGCTCCTTCAAAGGAGGTCAAGCTGAGCCTGCACCTCGCCCCCAAATAAGGTTTTCCACAAACGAGCCGAAACGCCGCCTTAACTCACCCAGGCATAAAATAACACACACATCACAAGTAGTAGCGTCGGTAGAATATTACCTTCAAATGACTTACAGTATAAAATTTAAATACAAGTTTTAAGGGAGAATACGGACGTTTTGAGAAACTCAATGCCACTGTGAAATCTGTGGTATTTAATAGCTATAGCAGCTAGTTAGTTTAGCTTAGCAAAAAGAGGAAATCAGCTAGCCTGGCTCTGTCTAAAGGTTAGAAAATCCACCTACCGCCACCTCTAGAGCTCACTCATCAATACATACTATTTAGTTTAATTTGAACAAAAATGTTTTTATGTAAGCAGTTAGCCATTGTATTGGGCATTTTATGTCTCTGTTTCTTGGTTGGACGAGTAACGTCTTGATGCTTCTTCTAGTTGCCTGGTAACTAGTCCTAGTCAATTAAAAAACTATACTACTGGCTGTAAAAAGGGAGATTTTGTACAGATTTTCGAATGATGAGCTTTAGAGCTGCTGTTGCATTTTGTTATGTTCAAATAAAGCCATGCACTATTTCCACTCTTTATGCTAGACTAAGCTAACTGGCTTCGTGTGCGGCATACAAATTTTAGTAAATATAATCTTCTCATCAGCAAGAGAGCAAACAAGTGTATTTAGTGAAAATTAAACGGTTCTTTTTAACTGAGGCAGCTTCCACAATAACCCCGTTTATGGAGAAACATCTGTCTATCTACATAAACAACAAAAATGCACATATGTCATGGCTGACAACACAATGTGAGTGTCATTATCTATGGACAGTGCCTTGAGCGTCTGTCTCTCTCCACTTTCTTCACTGTACAAAGACAGTACAAAGAAGTAAATACATTACACAGTCTGGATACAGAGGGGACGAAGCTGTCACCCTCAGGATAATCTGGCACCTCTTCACAAGAAGCTACCTGTCAACAGATCTCAGCAGATCTTTGCTGGCTGCAGAAAAATCTGTCTGCCTGTCAGAAAATGTAAATGCCCTTTGGAAGGAAAACTATCACACACAGGTTGTTACTACCATCCTACTCAACCATCACACTACTAGACTCTGTTTACCTTGTTTTTGCTTATGAGGAGAATGCTTAGTGTGTCCTAATAAATGCAGCTAGCAGTACAACCTGTCTTCGACCCATAGCTGTTTACTCAGGCAGCAACAAATTAAGTTATCTTTTTATACATTTACAGTGAAAAGGGACTGATTGGTCATTGGGCACTGTTAAATAACTTAGTTTTTCATTGAAACTGCTATTATTGAGGCCATATGAGTCATATCAAGAGGTGTTTCTAATGTTTTGGCCAACCTATTTAGAAGGAATGAGAGGGCTAAAAGAATAGAAACAAGAATAATCTTGAACCCAAATGTCTTCAGTACACACCAAACATAAATGGATTGGCCTTTAAATATTTTTAAAGGGAACTTTAGTACTCTAAATTATTCCATAGAAGGTGTGGGTACAAAGGCTGTATTTCCAAGTATCCTATTTATCTAAAATTAATACATGCAACCACTGTAACCTTCAAGAATATGTAATGACTACATTTTCACTGCCAATCATATTGTTATGTTAACTTACTGTTAAAATACTTGGTCCAAACTCACCTCTTCTTGTAGGTAAAACAAATCATCATCTCTAATGGTACCCATGCCAGATGAAGAACTCTACTGCGATGTCAGTGGTGCTGTTTATCCATCCATCCATCCATCCATTGTCTTCCGCTTATCTAAAATCGGGTTGCGGTGGGTGCTGGAGCATATCCCAGCTGCCTTCGGGCGAGAGGCGGGGTACACCCTGGACGAATCGCCCGTCCATCGCAGGGCCGGTGCTGTTTAACTAACGAGTGAAATCCAGAGAATTACAGAATTCAGTGTAAGCATGTATATATTTGTTTTGTTTGTTTAATTTTCATATTTTCAGTCCAACTACTGTCATACAGCAGTTAAACTTGAGCTTTAGATCTTCTCTAGGCCTACACTGATACGGTGTATGTAAAAAATAAGGAAAAACAACAAGCAGCCAAATATATTACAAAATAATGAAAAATAACGGGAAGTCAGTGAGAAAAACATCCATCTGTGATTATAATCCCCACAAAAACACTACAACAATCTGCCATTTTAAGAAACTATTGATGTACTATTAATGTAACTGTCAGTACTGAGTGTGTCACGGAGCAGTGTGCAGAAGAAGGGTGGGCACTGAAAAAATCATGCTCATGTTTTATGACCCTTAGTAGATTTAGATTCAGATTCCGATTTTATTTGTCATGTGCACAATCATACACAGTACAATATGCAGTGAAATGCTTGTAGACAGCGACCTCTGGAATGTAAAGAAATATAAGCAAGGAAGGGGTACACAGTAATAAAGAACACAATAATTTAAGAAACAAGTCAAAACAGAGAACAATAGAATTATGGAATAGAGACAGAATGATTATAGATTAGATAGACATTCTATCTAGATTATAGATAGAATGTCTAAGTAACAAGATGCCTATTACTAGTATAACTCTGATTTAATCACCATTGCTACTGTGCAATTCTATTTAATCTCTTCTGATATACAAACATAAAACCACATTTGTATTAGTGACAACAGCTGTTTTTTTAGACCTGACATAACATGAACATGAAAAAACATAACCCAGAAACAAAACAGTCTTAAATAGTTGACAGGAAGTGAGACACCACAACTGCTTTCTTTTAATTTGAGGCAAGTAGTTGGTGTTGACTATTTTAGGCCTTGCATTGTTTCTGTTTTTCAATTTTAATGAACGCAGCCCGAATTGACTCTTTATACCCATAACATCCAATTTAATCCTCCAGGCCTAAGATGCACATCTTCGTTAAACCACACGGAGGCACTGTTCAATTACTTATTACATTTACTGTAGCTGCCACAGTGAGTTCAATTCTCTATTGTTCACCTTCAAAAAAGCTAATCAGTTCAGTTATGTGACAACAAAGAACATAATGAAAACATGTTGTTACCCACAATAATATTATTATATTATTATATTTATTATAAATAAGTCAGGTAAATTCTTAAAACCACAAAAAAATTATGAAAAATGGTGGCAAACTGGATAGTGAGCTGAAATGGAGTTTAAAATATATTTTAATAAAACCACCAATAAATCTTAAAGTTGTAAATTTGTTTTGATGCACCAGTAAAAGATTCCACTTTGTAAAAAAAATATATATATATAAGTAAGATTAATCAGACTCATTCAGTATATGCAGAATGGTCCCTGTCAGTTATAATACTGGCCTATATACTACTGAATAGTTGGACCTATAACGATGCTTCTTTAATAAATTCATATAATTTGTTTATTTGTTTATTTAATTATACTAAAAGGTCCTGCCAACAGCCATTACCCTGTACAATAACTTCATGATGACAGTCTTATTTATCCATCTATCAATAAATATTATAGTACATTTGTTTGAATATGAAATATTGAATTTATTTATCATATTCTACAACAAAGCGGAGGTGAAGTGGGCCAGTAGGCGGTGTCAAGAAGTCCTCAGAATTGGACAATAGGTCGAGTAAATCAACTCCCAGAGGTTACAGAGATTGTGTCACGTCTGGTTCATGTTATTATTGCTGTGAGTAGTTAGGTAAAACGTTTCTAAAGGGTTTACATGACAGTATAAAAAATAAATGTTTCTTTTGCCTTTCTTTTTTAATAAAATGTTATAGGGAGAAATAAAGTATTCATTATTTGTTACAAACACATGACTTAAAGCTCGAGCAGGTGTTTTTTTACTCATACGGACAATGACCCCTTAGCCTAATTCCTCACAAGTTGAAATCTGCAGTGAGGAGCTTCTCATTCAGCTCACCTATCTAGAATAAGAAAAGGGTTGTGAACAAAACCATTCCACCCAACCCCCAAGAGTGAGATACGTGACCTAAATTTAATCCTCTATATGCCTGCCAGCAACAAGCGGTCTCTCTGTAAGGACACTGCGGCTTTTAAGCACATTTGGGCTGTTTTACGATGCTCATGTTTGCACAACCAGCTCCTGACCTACATTTACTGTGTCCCAGCCAATCTCCAACGATATTTCAGCTTTCAGCAACCACAATCTGCAAAGAGAAAGGAAACGTGATAGGGACGGGGAGGGGAGGTGGGAGTCACGGTGTGCACCGCCCTTTCCGCACGTGTCAGCTCGTTTATGCAAAGATCGTCTATCTTTGAAAGGACAGCTACTCGTTAGTCAAAGTCTGCACAAGTCTCCTGTTCGACAGCGTTCGCGCATGTGCCGTGTTGTTCTTTTTTTTATTGAGCAGAGAGCACGTGGACAGGCTTTCACACAATTCACCTCAGGCTGTAAAATAATGCAGGCTATTGTCTGTATAATGTCAGGGGGCCTTTTATTCTTTTCCACTTACATTTCCTGCCTCACTATAAAGAGAGGAAAACGCTGAAACTTTTCAGTTATTTGATCCACTTGAAAGATAATCACACACCAAATCAAGTTTTCAGATTTGCACTTAAATGAAGAAAACACAGCAAACTTTAAATTGTAACTTAAACTATTAAGATTATATTATATATAAAGAGCTCTCTTGGTGAAATGTTAATAAATCTAAAAATATAACATAAACATAATAACAATAAAAAACTTATTTGGCAAAGAAACCTATATCTTCACTTTTATTTACCATTGTCCATGTAAAATCTAATCAAATATTCAAAAATAATTTCACATATTAGTTATTACTTTAATATATGCTACATTCACCTCAATTTACTAAACTACTGGTCTAAAGTCAACTATATTAGATTGGAAATGACTGACCGATATTTTTAAAAACTGATTATATGTAGGGTTTTTGTTGTTCTCTGGAGACATTCTGTTAAAAGCTTCTGTGACCTAGACTCATTACACAGCCTGGCAGCAGTGCTGGTTGGAAAACTGGTGGACCTGGTATAACATAATTATATTTAACACACTAATTAACTGGTGCTGTTACATTGGTGATTAAATGTGTTATAGTGATACCGGTTGATCCTGTATCACACACAAATTAATTGCCTGCAACTTTAATTTACTTAAATTAAACCATACAATGTAAAGTGCCTCGAGATGACTTCTGGTGTGAATTGGCGCTATAAAATAAATAAAACTTAATTGATTTGACTTCTTAAACAAGGCACCGCCACAACACGCAACACTTTGTAACACATAATAAATATACAATAAATAATAAAACAACCATTTACAAAATGATTCCATTGAATGACATGCTGCTAACAAGTCATAGTCTAGGTAACACAAATGAAGCCTCATTTAAAAAAAAAAACATGATGAGTGTGAAGATGCATGATAAGCCACGGCCAAAATAGGATCTTTAGCTGCAGTGTATAGATTTTCTGGTTTAAAAAAACAAAGCTAGTTGTGTGTTTTTTATTGATCTGATATTGATTAAACAATCCACCTAACGGTCACAAAGGGAGGTTCAGTGGAAAGTTAAACTGTCATATGTCTCCAAAAGATGGAAATACTTCAGGCAAACTGCTCTGTATCTTGAGGGATAATATGAATGCATCTAAGCTCAGTAGAACTCATGGAACTGACTTTTCTAACCAGTCAGAGAAGGTGAAAGTACCTTCTGGTCAACTACTGCTTTGGCACAGAGGCTTAAAGCTAGTTTAAACTGGTGAAAACACTCTGCATTAGCTGCATTAGCAAACTTGACAAGAATGTAGTTAAAAGACTGGGTGGAGTAGGAAGGATTTGATACTTGGTTCTGATGACACAGGTCACCTTGGTGTAAGGAGCTAGGTAAAATGTATAAATCATTTTTGGATCTTGCAGTTTTCATTATTTAACTTGTTTTAAAGTAAATATTTTAAACAACAACAAGATCAGCTAAAAGAAGTTTATAGCTGGTGAATATCTGCTGGTTTTCTATAACAATAAACTTACTCTGTTTGGGTTTTTTTGACTTTTTGTCAGAAAACATATAAGATTCTAAAAAACACAGGCTTTTCTAATATTTTAAACAATATGATTAAGAATTTTTAAAACTATTAATAATGAAGATGAACAGTTTGTTTCATTTTAATATTCCTCCTAAACAGATGTAGATTCCTTATATTAAAATATTTTGATAAAACACAAATTTGTAACATGTGCACTCACGTTTCATAAATCGAAACAATTTCAGGTCTTTAATTTTCCTGCTTTAAAACAATAGTCAGTTGCCCAGATGAACAATGATGTTCTTGCATGCTGTAACCTTTCCTCCAACCTGTGCAGGGGACAAAATGACTTTCTTCTGCTGGTGGTTTCACTAAAAAATCCACCTTGCAAGGTGTGGCCAGGAGATTGTGTATGGTTGTAAACATGACCTGCAGGTACAGCCATGACTGGTGAGCTAAAGGCATCAGTCTACAGTGCACAGTTGAATCGTGTTCAATAAAAGTTATTAACGTCTGTGACTGTCCTCTCACTAACCACAGCAAAACAGTCTCTATCCTTCTCTGCAGATGTTGGTGCAGAACAAGTAAACAGAAACACCCACCTCTTCTCTCAAACTGGCTGGACTTGGGAGAACCATGAGATTTTGCAGGTCAAGTTAAACCTCTTCGTTGAACTTATTCATATAAAATTTGCTGAAGTGAAACAAAAATCTGCTCCCATTCGTTTTGAAAGGGAGCAGATATTGGTTTCACTTCAGCATTCAGAAGCATTTATATTTATTATATTCCCTAATAAAAGCTACAGTATGTACATGTACATACTAGATACTGGTAGGTGGACTTGCATGTATTGTAATTATAAAAATTGACAAGGAGTAAAGTCAGTTTCAGTATACATATTTTGGCAACTGTCTATTGTTTTGGCGATTTGTGAACCCTGGTGATCAGCCCAACTCTTTAGTTTTCTGTCCTCAGCCATACACACAGCCGGGCGATGATAGGACGGGAGTGAGACCTCCTGTTTGTGCGTTTGCCTGGCTTACCGCTGAGCCCGGGCCACTCATTAGCATAAAATGTGTGTCAGTAGGGCAGCGCGAGCTCACATGCCATGCGCACATGCTGCAGTGCTTTAAAACACCACTCCAATGTCGAACGTGCCCAATGTGCCGTCTCCACGCGGGGCCGCGGGCCAATGAGAAAGTGAGAACGAGTACAAGAGTGTGGGCGTGAGGGGAGGAGGGGGTGGAGGGGTGAAATGTTTTCAGAGAGCGTGACAGGGAGAGAGAGGGAGAGAGAGAGAGAGAGAGAGAGAGAGACATCCCTGATACTCATCAACAAACAGGCGTTGAAGGGACACACAAAAAGAGAAGAGAAAAAAACCGGTCACATTTCTCAGGCACCTGAAAACGTGCTGGTTATTTTAGGACGCGTGCTGCTTATTGATGAGTGGGGAGTGTTTAAACTACTTCCACACTGGTCATGTTTTGATGGTGACTGTACATGGCAAGAAGCTGAATACTCTGGGACCTCTGTAATTTAGAGAACCCTTTACAGTGACATCTCTTCACAGTCTGGCATCACAAGGTGTGCAGATGGAGAGTGCCCTGTAGCTCACAGCTATTCACCTCGGACATTATCTGGATCATTGAGAGACCTGCTCTCGTTTCATTTTAAAACTATTTCTTGCATTTTTCGTCGCTGACCGGGTTTTCTCGAGACCGCCGATACCCTGTGTGAACTGTTGGTCTGCGCTTTGGGAAACACTCTCTATGCCTTGGCAGTTCATGACTCTTTCACCTGTTTCAACGAAGCTCCTCACTGGCAAGCAGAGGCAGTCAGCCCAGTATTAAACGTTCACAATTACAGGCAGTATCACAGAACATCGGAACGACACCGACCAACTAGAAAACATGGAAAACAGCCCCGGTGGTGAGTTGCTTTACTATACTTAACGCCGTTTTTCTTGAAGGCTGTGCCAAGAGTAATTATTTTGAAATAGGATGCACTGCTGTATAACTGGGACATTATCGTGGGTGCATTTCTATAGAGCTGTAGATTTATTGTTACCGTGTATTAAGACGATATCATTCAATATGTACCTAGAACAGCTTGTTTTGAAACGCACTGATGGGTTTCTTATCTTCTTGGGATACATGTTCCTTTAAAATGTGCTCCTGATAGACTATTAAACACAACACTAGTTAAACCCCTTGGATAAAACTAAGCTCCGTCCCTGCAGCACTGAACCTGCTGTAACCGATATGACACATGTCTGCATCTGATTGTTGGACTCTGTCTGTGAGGACACACGCGCAGGAATAATTTCTAGCGTTAATTCCGCTGTTCAACATATGGCAAGTGGCCAGTTGCTTCTGGGCTGCAGTATGGAAAGGGAAGTCCTCTCTCGCCAGACTTTGCGGAGGACTTCCAATTCTCAACATGTAAACAAACTCACGTGAAGCGGGTCCCAAAAAGGTTATCTTTCAGCACCATGTTTCTTTTACCAGTATTAATTTTATTAATCTTATATTTGTGGTCGCATAAAGTGACTGGCCCGCCGTGAACGCTTGATATTGTGCTTCCAAACGAACAGGGGATGCATTGATGGGAAGTTGTTACTTGGCTGCAGTATGATTCATTTAACTTGGCTGTAATTGACTTTGGCTCTAGAGCGCATCTTTTGTCCAAACACATGTGAGCAGGCAGTGTCGAGGAGGAGTCACGCCCACTGAGTCAAAACAAGCGAGCCGTGCCAAGTTTTGCATTCATGTAGGCTACTGGTCATGACTTAAGGATAACTAAGGAGTAAACACGCAGTTCTGCCAGGACCTGAATCATGATCTAAATGGCGTGGGAGGGATCTGTTGATGAATGAGCCGAGCAGGGATCCTATCCTATCCTACTCATATAACGAGCGGTCAATATCCAGTCCATGTAGGCTGCTATTTCTTTAATAGATCATATTTGCCGTGTTAGTCCACAGCCTAAACCTGTGTGAACATCTGCCCCAGCGCCACTGTAGGAAATCTGCCGGTTAAAGTCGAAGTGAAAACCATATCACAGCGTTACCTGTCACAGGCATTGAAAATGTCACAGTTCATGACAACACTACTGACCAGCATGTAGCTAAATCCCTACTGAAATGGTTGGAAAACAGAAGACAAACATTGTAGAGTCCTTGAACACCGGATGGGTGTCATGTCTTCTCCGTGTGCTCCCCGCGCAGTGCACTCTGGGTAGAACAGTCGTGAGAACGTTGGGAATCGTGCGCGTGATTTTTTAATACACAGCTACCCCGCCTCGAGCTGACAGCACGTGTATACAGTCTCGGCATCCACGTGCCGCGCATGATTCTCGAGCACCTCGCCCCTCTCGGTCGCTCCCTTCCGTCGCGCGCGCTCTGCTCTGCTCGCGCTCAGCTCGCACGGGGATTCCTCATTATTAACCGATAGCTTGGTCAGTGGGTCAGGAATGTTTTAATCGCCGGTTCTGTCGTTTCTCGATTTGAAACGTTCATTAGTAGTTACAATGAAGCCATTAAAAGCGCTACGCGTGTGTTTGGTATGTGAAAAGAGGGCAAACGTTGACTTGGGTGTGTTCAGGCTTTTGTTTTTGGTGACATGACTAACCAGTTTCGTGCAAGGTGCATGTCAGCGTAGTGCCGCTACAGTAACACTAAGTAATTAGGTTACCCACAACAATGGAGGGGTTAACAGAATCAACGTTCTTCTTTCACAAAGCTGCGCTTTTATTAACAAATTCACACATTCATACATAGGAAAACTGTAGCATATAATGGTAGTCAGTGATCTCCTTTCAACTGGCTGTAGCTTTAATGCGAATTACTGAAGAATCTGGGTTTATTAGTAATACATGCAAATAATAAGAATAGACCTAGGAAGGAATTGCAATTCAATAACCATTCCTAACTTCCTAATTAACAGACACTCCTCAAAGAATGACTAATACCTTAATGGCATTAAGGTATTTAATAGTGACCTCAAACATAAAAAGCATACTTAATATTTTTAAGTACATAATGTGTCATGTGTAGTTTGTGCCATCAGGAGCAATGAGCTTAATGTGGAGCTCAGATGTCAGTCCTGAAACTAGATTCCTTGTGGTTTTCAGCTTGACAGAGGATCACACTGCCAGCTAATTTCCATTATAAGCTGAGCTTGATTTGAGTGGCAGGCAGTATTTCTATCTCAGAATAAAGTATAACCTGCTCCTCTTAAGTTTAAGATACACTTATTACTTCACAATACCTACATGTACAGTTTAGAACTTTCTCCAGCACTGGATGATAACTGGAAGTTCATGTGATGTAAAACTAATTGGGACCTCTTAAATTTAATCCTTCTGCATCACATGGAGGGAGGCATACTGCCCCTGGACAGTTACACATGTTCACGTGAAAGATGACAGATTAGCTGAACTTAGGAGAGGATGAGCTTGATGTCTATACAGTTTGCGTGCCATGAATGCATGCCCAGGGGGTGCGAACACATGATGGGGGAAGTCATAAAGGACTGTCATAAGGACAAGTGGGGAAGCATTTTGTGTATTTAGTTCTTGAGGGGATGATTCCCAGAGCTGATTCTGCTACTCAAGTCAACCCAGGAAACAATCACGTGGAGGCAAAATATAGTCCAAAAAGGGTGCGAATGTCATTGTCAATGTGGAATCTGGGTGTGGAACTTGCTTGATAGTAGGGTAGGGTATGAACCCTCTGCAGGTGATGCACCTACATTAGGTCTTATCTTCCTTACGTAAACACTCAGGAAACTGCACATGTCACAATTTGTGTGTGAAGGAACGTGGCAGCCTTCCTGGAGCTGGAGTAAACCATCAAGTCCAAAGTACCTTATATGCAACACTGACACATGTAAGCAGTGGAATTAAGGAGGCACTTAGGGCTAAAGAGAAATGCAGCACGTGTTTTCTCAAGGAGAAATAGCATGAGAGACAGGGGAGGCTTTTTCTCCGATTATTCAAGGTCCCTTGGAAGAAATGTGCACAGAATGACTGTATCTGAAGTAATGTAGTAACAATTCCACCTTTTCACTTCGCTGTAGTAATGTTTGGCAGAATAGAGCAGAAATCTGATGTAACATGTTTGTCTGATAATGACATATGCATATCATAATCGTGAATGAAGACTGTACTGATTGTACATGGGAAAAGTTTCGAGTAGGCAGGCTTTTACGTGAAGGTATTTAAACACCAGATAAATGATTTAATCTACAATAGAAAGCAGTGAATGGCATCACCAAAGAAAAAATAAAATTATGTCAGCCCTAAAAATGGGTAATTAATGTTTGGTTCATTTGTTGTTTTAATTTATCAGTGGCCAGTAACAATGTGACTGTTCCCTTCAGTACAGTTTCTAGTGACTCTTTGCATTGACAGAAGGTAACCGTGCCCTGCTTGCTTTCCTGTGTCTGCAGTCACAGCATTAAAGCCTTCTCTATTCCAAACGTGATCTGCCCTAGCGCTTGTTGTTGTACTGCTGTTGTTGTCTACACGAGACTGCGCAAAGAGCCTTGTGAGCCGGGCGGGAACTGTGTCAAGAGTCCATGTGAGCTCCCGGTCAGGTGGCTGGCAGAAAGAAGGGTCTGCCGGCCTGGAGCCAAAGTGGGGCGGCAGAGGGAGGGAGGAGGCGATAGGAGAGGAGGAGGCTAAAGAGGAAGGGAGGGGGGGGTGGAATCAGAGGAGAAAAGACTCAGTGGTGAAAGCGAGCAGGCAGGGAGCTGGCTGGATCAGCTTGCACGTGAGGGGCAGTCTTTCATCTTCGTGGGAGGAACGCTGCATGAAAAAGGGTGGGGTGGGGGTGGATAGGTGTTATGTTGACGGGTATTAGGCATTTCCGAGTGGAAGTGACACCCCTAAACAAAAACCTGTTTATGGCACTAAGTGTTAATGTATAGTGAATATGACACACCCCGTTATATAGTTAGCTGTTACACATGGCTGTGAAATATAATTAACTTATTCCTTGATCCAGGAGGTTTCGTGATGCTTAAGAATTAATAGTCAGTGAAACACACAGGCAGTATGATCTCTTTGTAACAGTTGGCATGAAAAAGTCTTTGTGCATAAATCCAGGTCAGAGTTGTTGTTGCATTCGCTGTGACATTTCTCCTAAATTATTCATCAGATCAAATTTCCATTGTTCCAAAATGATCAGTGTTTTTTGTGCGTTTGTAAAAGTCTGCCAAGCAAACACTCCAACCTGTCAACCTGCATTTTCACCCATCTCTCATTCTCCAGGTGGTGTTATCTTGTATGCCGGCTCATCTGGCAGCGCCAGCCCAAGCCCTGGCAGCCCTTCAAGTGGATACCAGACCCAGTCACCCTCCTCCCACTCGCAGCCTTCATCCCCTGAGGGTGTCTTCTTTCAAGATATTGGGACCTTGAAGCAGAGAAGGGAACAAGGGGGAGGAACTCCTTCTCCCAAGATGGTCTTCCAGTTTCCTGAAGTAAACAATGCACCAGTTGCCCCAATTACAACAGTATCATCAGCAAACTACAGTCATCCCACAGTGGCTAAAAGACCTTGTGGTTTCACTGGGACATTCACCAGTAAGTACCAGCTCGTGTCCTACCTTCCTGTCCTTTATACCTTTACCTGACAGCAGCTGTTGTATTTGTGTCTCTAATGATGGATGTGTGCTTCTTTCGCAGAGACAGGAGGTATGGTGCTTTTGTGCAAGGTGTGCGGGGACATCGCATCTGGGTTTCATTACGGTGTGCATGCCTGTGAGGGCTGCAAGGTGAGACTAAACAAAGACAGTATTATGTCATGTGTCTTTTAGGAGTGGAACTGAAAACTACACGGACACACTACAGGCATCATTTAAGGTCTTTATTCTTCTTGTGCCTTCTCCAGGGTTTCTTCAGACGCAGCATTCAGCAAAACATCCACTACAAGATGTGTGTAAAGAATGAAAACTGTCTCATCATGCGCATGAACCGAAACCGGTGCCAGCACTGTCGCTTTAAGAAGTGTCTCTCCGTGGGCATGTCCCGAGATGGTGAGAGTCCGCGCTAATATACACACACACGACATATTTCTATGTAGGGATGGTTTTATTGAAAAATGTGGTGCACAGACACACTGAGAAGCAGTCATAGTTAACAGTATACAACAATCGATTGTTACAGCTTTGACAGGGCAATGATTGTCTCTCTCCTCTTAAAAAAAGAAAACCGCGTTCTCATATTATTGTCTATCCTCTCTCTCTCTCTCTCTCTCTCTCCATTGTCCTCCCTTTGTCTTTTGTTCCTCTCTGCCCCCCTTTCTCCTCGCCCTGCTGTCTGATTTATGGCATACGGAGCTTGAGAGTCCCTGTAGTCATCAGTCATGGAGAAACTGTGACAAATATAGTTTATTTGGGGAACTGGGGCACAAGTTGTTTGATTACCCACTGCAGCTCTGCCTTTTTTTAACACTGACATTTACAACCAATCATCTGAGACATAATGTTATTCTGTCCCGTTAATCTCAAAACCTACAGTATATTTAGAAGAATATTAGCACGACTAATCTGCTGTACTGCATTATTACACCAGAGGAGTCCAGTCTCCTGGGAAATGGCTAAGCTAGGTGATAATAAATCATTTTTCTGGAGCAAACATTTTTAGCCGAGCCAAAAAAGACTCAATGTGGATGCAAAAAATCCTCTGCTAATTCATTAGATTAACCCTATGTTACATATTTCCAAGGTCTGTATATGAAAGGTTGTTTTAGCCCACAGCTATGCTACACATCCCTAAAGACACTTTCTATTTAATTTAATGTAGTCTTATACATAATATCTGTTTGCTAATTATTACTGAAAGTGTTTTTTCAGCCCTAAAATTTCTAATTTTTTCATCATTTTTTAATTTGATCAATTTTTTGTTCTACTTTCAACCCATGGCCTCTTCACTTCTACCTGCCTCTCTTGTCTTTCTGACCTTTTCACTACTCGCTCACTCTGTCACTTTGCTAATGACATCATGTTCAGTGCTGTTGGCCCAGTGACCTACTTCCACAGGAGAAGAGAGCGCGAGTGCTCAACTGAAAGGCAGAAAGGGATAGGGAGGAGGGGGAGGTGGTATGGCACACAGCCTGCTATAAATAGTGCTGTCAGTGGAGGTGAGCTATTGAAAAGGGGGAAGGGAGAATAGTAAAGGCTGAAGAGGAGGATGAAGCAGGCGAATGAGATGAAGTCTTAAGTGTCCGTGTTGTGATGGAGAGAGAATCCATGTAGTAATGCATGTAGAGATGGTCAGATATCGAATTCATATTTTTAAAATGAAAAAATAACTTGAACTGTCTGTGTAATGTATTAATTAAAGTGCTGCCAGTAAGGATCTGGCAGTAATACTGGTGGCTGAGCATAAACGCTGACATTGAATGCCTTCTTCTGGTTGCTATTCTCCTCAGCTGTGCGTTTTGGGCGTATTCCCAAACGGGAGAAGCAGAGACTATTGGATGAGATGCAGAGCTACATGAACAGTCTCAACGAGTCAGCTTCCATTGAAATGGAGGTGTCGCCTCCTCCAGATGCCCCCTGTAGCCCACCGAACCAGATGAATGAAGTAGGGGTGTCCATATCGCAGTCTTACCGCAGCAACCTAATGAACGGTGACGAGAAATCACTCAAGATGGCTGCTGGCAACAGCAACGCTGGCACTTCCTCCTACCACAACCGTTGTGTACAGGAATCTGCACTATCGCACACAACAACCCACACGAAGCACACAGCCCAGAGGGAGCAGAACCCGACATCAAGCTACCATGTCCCCACAAACTGCCCCGTCGCGAGCACCAACAATGGAAACTCCACAAACCTCAACAACGCCAAGTACAACTTCTCCTCCAATCAGAATCAGTGTCCAATCAATGGCAGCTTATCACCTCAGTCCTACGCAGCCAATCAGAATGGTTTCCCAGCCAGTAATTCCCAGAACCAAAACTCCTGCCCATGGAAGCTGAGTGGAGGTGCCAAAGTGCTGGTGAGACTTGTTTTGTTTTGTTTTTATTTTTCAGAATGCAAATATTTATCCGTTCATTGTCAATAAAAATCCCTAATGCTCTCCTCGCTGTCTCTCATAGGCATGTCCACTCAATTCATGTCCTGTGGCTCCGGCCAGTCGTTCCAGTCAGGAAGTGTGGGAGTCTTTCTCCCAATGCTTCACCCCTGCTGTTAAAGAGGTAGTGGAGTTTGCAAAGAGCATCCCAGGCTTCCAGACTCTTAGCCAGCACGATCAGGTCATGCTACTCAAATCTGGCACTTTCCAGGTACTTCCACTTAAACAGAATTTGTTGGTGTGGTCTCTAACTTTTTTCTTTCGCTCTGAAGCTCTTTTTCGTTTCTGATGGAGGAATTGTCTTCTTTTGTTCACAGGTTCTCATGGTGAGGTTCTGTTCCTTGTTTGACCCCAAGGAGAGGTCAGTGACCTTCCTCAATGGGCAGACGTACTCACTGGCATCACTGAGGGCGCTTGGCATGGGCTCCTTACTGGACACCATGTTTGATTTCAGTGAGAAGCTAGGATCTTTGGGTCTGGAGCCGGACGAGATGGCTCTTTTTATGGCTGTTGTGCTCGTATCAGCTGGTAAGACTTTTCCATCCATGTTGTCTATGCACATAAGCACATGCCACATGCAGGCACATTTGTTCAGGTCTAACCCCTACCTTCCCCTCCTTTCTTCAGACCGCTCCGGTATAGTGGATGTGGGGGCAGTGGAGCAATTGCAGGACAATCTGATAAAAGCGCTGCGCTCACTCATCACTAGTCGCCGCCCAGATGACAGCACACTCTTCCCAAAGTTGCTGCTACGTCTGCCGGATCTGCGTACCCTGAACAACCAACATTCAGAAAAGCTTTTAGCTTTCCGCATTGACCCTTGAGTTCCGACAACTCGCAGCTTGCTGAGGTATCTGCTTGGGGAACCTGCCTGCTTCCCATGCAAGCCTGGCCTGCCACATACAGTACACTGGCCTCTGCATGATCTGCAGTTGTGGGAACCACGCCAAGTCTGATGCTGTGAGGGAGTGGACTTATATCAGTAAAGGATGGAGGCACAGCAGGAGGTGCAGGATTCTGAATTGAAAATACTGATTTCTCCTCCAGCTGCTTTCAGGCTTCCTAAAAAACTATTAAAACATAGTCTGTGTTCTTCCTTGGGTTTGTCAATACAGCGTCAAGTCATCCCCCCCCCCCCCCCCTTTGAATTTGTTCTGGAGACCAAAATGAAAACAAGAGCCTGTCGTTCCACACTAGACTTTGTCCACAAAGCTAACAAGAAGAGAACACATGCTCTTACCCAGAGAGAAATAAAATAGTGCAAACATTCAAACATTTTTTTTTACTGTACATTAATTTGTAAGTGTAAAATGCACTTTCTGTACATTGAGAAACCTCTTGAATCAATATATTATATAGCATTAGAAATGTCTAACACATTGTTGGGAGGTTGGTTTGTGTTTGCTCATAAGCTATTTTCACAACATGTCACCACATGGGAAATCTTTTTAAGAAAATCACCCATTTGTGATTGAGAAATATATAACATTTTTAAGAAATGGGAGTAAGTTGCATTGTATCTGTATGCGGTAATCATGGAGAAATTATTGGTCATTTTAGACCATGTCTGATGGGTTATATGTTAAAGTCTTCTGTTGTAAATTTTGTATATATTCTTTATTCTTGGTTCGTATCCTTGTTAGTCTGCAGATTCTTGGATTTGTAAATTAAGTTAGAATTGCACTTACTGTATGACATGTAATAGATTATTCTACAGACTGCAAAGAGAGAGCAGCATTTGAACCATGCGCTTGAATATAAACTTTTTATTTGAAGATATATAATTGAAATAAATGTATTATCACTCAACTGCATCACCTTGTGAATATTTTACTTTACTTTGCAGACGTTTTTATCCAAACTGACTTACCAGGAGCTAGTGCTCAGTGCCTTGCTCAAGGATGGGCTCAGAGTCAGTTTGTTACACCACAGAGTACCATCATTAAATGATGATATGTAGCATTTACCTTTTCATTTTCACGAAACCATCAGCATTGCATGCAGACATACCATAGAGATGTATCCTAGCAACAACGCGATCAGCCAATCACACTCCAGGTCTCAGAACCATTAGGGGCTTTACTACTAATAAATTACTTCACTTGATTTTTGAGAGTGTGATAACAAGGAAACGTGACATCAAAGAGTGTCACACTTCAATAAACACAGGCGAACAAACAGTGACATTTGGCAGAGCACCGATGACAAGCAGCTCAGTTCGCAAATATGAGCTGAGGTGGTTTCTGTTGGTCAAATATGCAAATATGACACTGAAAAGACAATTGTACTGTAGGTTAATTTGGGCCCTGCACAGGCAAAGATTCTCCAGGGGTGAAGAATCAGGACGCTAGACAGAACAACGAGTCCTTACCACTGCTATCTAGTTTAGTGGAAGGCCTGGGAAAATCACGATACTATAAATGTTTGGGAACAGCTTCTATAAACACCAGCACTGGCCTTTAGAAATCTTCATTATGAGCTTAGTCTTCAGTTTAGCCTGTTATCAAGTGGAGACAAACAGCAAGTTCATATTTATTGACCTGACGGATATTATCTTCCGATGGTTTAAACATTGCTGATACCAACGCATGTTTTATATACTACAGAAAATCATAGATTCACCCTCACATTTCTTTTCTCCGGGGGTGACTGTCTCCTCTTTTATATTTTTGTCATTCAAACAATCACAAGCACCTGTGACTTATAAATGTCAGGGCAATGCCTTCATTTACAGCCCTAGAGTCACTACATAACATTTGGTGCTTTGCCACAACTGTGTTTCCAGTGATTTCTATGCATCGTTTTAAAGGTTCACATGCCACCTACTGGCCTGGACAGAAACAGCAAGGACAACATTTGAGCCAGAAAACTAGAAAGTTCCTGGAGAAATTTGAAGGTTCCTGCCACCTTGCACAGATGTACCTCAAAGCCATCTCGTCAATAAGAAAGCAGGATTTACCAGGCGTATGTGTAGTCCATCCTGTGAGCACATACCACGTTTACTATGTTTTCTTGCCATGTTAACTTATTATGATAGTTTCCTGTTTCCTGCAGCATCTTTGGTGCTCTCCAAAGTCCCGAGTGTCACTGTTCATCCTGAATCCTGGTTCAATTCTCAGTCAAGGCAACGTGCATGATGTAAAATCAAAGGTAATTCGCTTTTATTTTTCACTATTTAATGTGTCATACTTTGTTATTCACTGAAAAACAAAGCAGAATTCCTAATGTAAGGCCTCTAACTACAAGAGCTACAAGTACAAAACAAGTGCTTCCAGACAATATGCCAGAATTTATATGAATATTTTCTTAAAATGGAATTTAAATATTTTTTATAATTTTTTACCAAATTGTGGTGAAATATTTTTTTTCTTATTCATTCCAATTATTTTTTTTACAAAGTAGAAGTTTTACCGATCACTGATGATCATTATTCACTGAGTCATGTACACATTAATTCATTTAATGTTGTTTATTAAAGAATATCAGCAGGACTGAATAACTATACAAAAAATGACATTAATACTTGATTGACATTAGAATATTTTCAATATTTTACTGGTAGAAGAAAACAGTTTTGACTTTGACCACATTGAACGAGGAAGCAGCTACATACACTGAATATTCCACAGAGCAGAACAGAAACATAACAACAATTATGTCTATTTGTGTTTTATCAGCTTCTAAACATTGTGTGTGTTTATATTTGTGATTTTGGTGAAGCTCAGTTCATGATTCAATTTATGTAGAAAACCGGGAAGTGCTAGCATTTTCATGTGCCTGTGTGGGATTTAAATGTACCTCCTTTTATCAGGTCACAGACCCAGCAGAGTTTTGTAAGGGTCTAATCTGTTGTCACGTGACACCTTTTCTGAAATCTGGATATTTTCTGGTTCATCTCGGACTTCGATCTTAGTATCACTGTGTTTGTTATCTTGACCTGCGTACGTATTTTCAACGCTCCCCTTGGTGTCACCCCTCATCGGCTAAAGCTTCATGGCTACATAAATCATTTGAAACCACACTGTACAGTTCTCTTCATCAAAAACATGATCAGCTACATATCACTATATACACTACTGTTTTCACTATGAAGTGAGAGACAACCTAGTATGTGGTTGGACATTCACTGAGGCCAACATCAGGCAAGTGGCCTTTTGTCTACCTTGTCTCATATCATTTATAAACATGGGTACTGCATCCATCCATCCTTCCATCCATTATCAACCGCTTATCCGAGGTCGGGTCGTGGGGGGTGCCGGAGCCTATCACAGCTGTGTCCAAGCGAGAGACGGGGTACACCCTGAATGGATCGCCGGTCCATCACAGGGCCAACACAGAAATACAGACAAACAACCATTAACACTCACCTTCACACCTACGGACAATTCTAGAGTGATCAACATGAGTACTCCTGAAACAGACGCCTTTTAAGAAAAACTGTAGTTTTAAGAAAGAATCAATGAACTGAAGCAGATTTAACACTCCTGGTGCTTCTTTCCTTGTCTAGTGAGGGAAGATATTGCATTTGATGTGGATGAGGTGCTGTGTCCAGACCCACTGCGGAATAATTTTCTTTCTTTGATTTGGTTTGTTATTTGTTTTAGTTAAATTAGTTTCTGCACATGCGTCTCCGTGTGTTCTTAGTATTTACAGTTCTGGTTTTAATAAGTATTTATATAATTTTGAATGCAGAGCTTCATTTTGCAGAATAAGTGAGGTGTTTTGCTCTGAAGGTGAGCTCTTTTGTGAATTGTGTTAAATGATTTTCAAAGGAGGAATCTTGTCGCCCAAATTGTAATCACTCGAACAGACTGAAATTAGTTGAAATTAATACTTTTTGTCCATCAATCACTCCCCGAACTTGTTTTCTTGTCTTCTGGCTCCATCTAGTGGTGAAGAGAGAAAATAGTTCACAATGTCATAAATCACTATATTTATTATGTTTAACATAGGACTGGATAAACTTTAGCAAAGTGGTTATAAACTCAGTTTAACAGTGTGTCAAGGAGCAGGCGTTGTTACAAAGATTTGTAATGAATCCATGATCATAAGTCTATGTAAGGAAATGTTCATATATATATATATATATATATATATATATATATATATATAAACA
>JAUMTR010000022.1:9389895-9409786 GCA_032270685.1 Microctenopoma stevenorrisi
AAAAAAGGCCCAAGGGGTCACAAAGAAAATATTAAAACCAATCTTTTCATGGATAAGGAAGCCTAACATGGTAACCAGGAGCTCAGAAACAAATTGCATGATGAATATTTGTTCTGGGGGTATTTTATGGCTGATTTAAGACACGGGTCGAAACCGACCCGTTGACATCAGAGATAGTAACAGAAAGTTAACACAAGACGAGGGTTAAGGAAACCTTTTTTAGTCGGTCATTCCTATGGCTTTGGGACACCATAAATGGGTAAAAAACGAGTGTATTTTCCCAGGAGCGACCAATCTACCAAAACTCATAAAAGGTCATAAAAGAACCCACAACAAAATCTGCAGAATTGCAGGCCTCATTTGCCTGTTCACGTGATCATGATTTCACAATTTAAAAGGAAGGATGATGGAACGATGAAATCCATGCTCTACTGGATAATCCTAAAAGATAACGTTCGGCATATTAGTTTGTGACCTTAAGCTCAAGTGCACTTGGGCTTGGGCAAAAATGAAGGTTTTCTAGTAGCATAGTCAATGTCCACACTTATATTGGTTAAATGCTTTAGCATGTTCAAAGAAAGACAATTCCTCCACAGCAATTTGAAGGTTTGGGGGTTATTACTTTTTTAGACAGCAGCAGACAGTTTATTCATTTAATAAATGTAAAAAAACAAATAAATCATCTTTGTGTAATATTGGAATTAGTTTGATGTGAATTATTTAATGGTGACAAATTACACAAATAATAAAAAAAATCAGCAAGTGGCTAATACTTTTGTTCACATACTTCACAGCACTATAAAAGGAATGGAAACGGATGAGTGAGGTTTGCATTTGGTTGTGCTGTGCCTCAGGCAAAGTCATTTGCATTGAAAAATGATTCCTCCTCCTCTCCTTGAGCTATATGACTCAAAAGGGTTACAGGCGCAGATAAATTGCGAGGGGTACGCAAAGATATGCCAGGATCAATAGCCGCACAGCTCATATCACTCACACTTGACACGACTGCATGCAGCTAGACAGACGAGCGGTATATTGCTATTGTTCTCATGCCACTCTTTTTCCACAAAAGCATTTTCAATGACAAGATCAGTTTGCTGGAAGACGCGTTGACAGATAGCTCTTTATTTTTCCATGTGGGCGGAGATCATTTCTGTGTTTTCCATTGAGATAAATGACCCAACACCATAGAGAATGCAGAAGAATAATACTTTGCAGTCTTTTGCAGCGTCACCAGGGCAGCAACAAATGGATGCAATCAGTAGCTATAATATGACATGTTAGTGGGGCATTGTGACAACCTCTAGATTTGTTTTGGCTATTCATGGCGCAATGGGAAGATGATTGCTTTGTGACATGTATATGTACTTAATAATTTGTAACTCTTGATATGAGACAAACTGCTTGGATAGGCTCCAGCACCCCCATCACGACACTAATGAGGACAAGCTGTTAGGAAGTACTTAATATTTCTAATGGTTACACTGATACAAACTCTCAATGGTTATTTTTATGCCTGTCTGCTTCACGAATACTTTTTTTTTCTTTCTGATTCACAATAAATGCTTCACCTCATCCTGTACGCTATAAGGAAAGAAAATGATTTGCAAGGTTGTTAGACACAGTCTACTTCCATTGCCCTGTTAATATAAAATAACTATGTATAAAGTTGCTTCCTCGACAGTGTGAAATACAGGCATTTTATGCAAATTATTTTTTGCTATGTTTTGCATGTCTGCAAGTTGCTCATCTCTCTGACTGGCTGCTGCAGCTGCTGACATTGTGAGTGTTGCTGAGGTATTTAGCTGAGGGACAGATTTAATTAGTGTAGATGAAACTCTCCACATGCTGGTTCCTGTCATATTATCAGTTAAGGGGGTGGAGGACACTCCCTCACTGGTAGCATAAACACAGGCCATGTGATAGCTGCGTCCCCTGTGATGTCAGACTGTGTTTTATTAGTTGGTTTAGAGTATGTTTTCATTTAAAAAGCCAGCTGTGATTATGGTAAGCCTTAGGCGTGACAGATAATGATTTGACATTGCTCAGGGCCAATTTAAGTAACTCCAGCAACAAGCAGTAGGTGTAATTTTTTTTTTGTTTTTTTATACATGGCTCTGCAAAAGTTATTCAGCACAACGTAACCCATATACAGCTGAAACCACTGTTATCACAATCTGTGGAAAAGTGTCAGAAAGAGACACAAATAGTAACAGACAGTAAAGAAAATCCTATCTGTGTTATATGTTAGTATTTTCAGTTACGCTGAATGTCCTGTGAAGCTCCTACCAAAATTTAGCAATAAATATACATAAGGTGCCAGTTAAACAGCTGTATGCAATTATGAACACAGTTCATTTAGTTTAGAATGTTTGTATGTTTTATTAAAGTAGTGAAAAAAAGTATTGTGTCCTAATAATGAACTTGAAAAAGGTTCAAGTACAAAGTTCATATTAACAAGCTAATACAGTATTTTTAAGCATTTACAGCAATATAAATGTGAGTGATGCAAGGAAAACATCTAAAACACAGAAGATGCAACATTAAAAATGAAGATGAGCTACCACATATGAATTCTACTCGCAGTTGGGCTGAATGTTTTTTTTCACTTTTCCACCCAATTTTACTGTAAGGTGTTTGGTTGGGTGGCTTTTTGGTTTATGAAATATCTCTGCTTACAAAAACAAACAGGGGACTGAAAGAGAGTGAACCATAACTACCCTCATGGAAAAGTCATCTTTCCAAACATGTATTAATTTGACATCAGCTATATGTGTTCTGTCTGACTTTAGGGAGTATGCATTTGCTTACTTTGATAACCATTTCAGGCAATTATTTAAACACCCACCTCCAGTCACTTTGCCTCCCCTTTCTCTCACTGAAATTAACTCATAATGAGATGCACAGCACTTAGTTTTGGTTCAACCCTGCCGATGTTTGGGTACCTTTCAGGGCCTCAGCATCAGCAGCAGCAGCAGCAGCAGCAGCAGCAGAGCCCAGCGTCGCAGCCCTGTGTGCCGGAGAGCAGCTGAAGGGACTTTCTTTGGAGACACCGGACGATTCAGGAGGCCACAGAGAAGAAACTGTCAATGAAAGAGACATATTTGAAGGTACAGCACTTACTTATTACATTAGGGTTCTATCCATCCATCCATCCATCCATTGTCTTCCGCTTATCCGAAATCGGGTCGCGGTGGGTGCTGGAGCCTATCCCAGCTGCCTTCGGGCGAGGGGCGGGGTACACCCTGGACAAATCGTCATATAATAAATATCACAACGTTTAAAATCATGCTGGTGTGTTTCTGCATTGTCTTCTTGATGGAGCAGTACAACAGTAAAATGAATACACGGTGGTGTTTTCTGGTAAATTCTCGGTGTCACTGATGGCAGACGTGTGCTCCATAATGTTCTTAACTCATCTCATTAGTCTGGTGTGCCTGTTACTAAACAGACCTCTTACACAAAAAATGATGTCATTGTTCTGGAAAGTTTATTTGTCGATAAAAAGTAAAACTACATTTAGCATTGATTGTAAATATACACAGCCATCTATATGCTGCATAATATATATATTTTTATTAGTCATTTGAAAATATAGCTAAAGATAAAAAAGGTTAGTTGTACAACATGAGTTTAAAAGTTAAAAAGAGTTGCTGTCTTTAAATCTTTGAGCAGGGACTTCTGTTTACATAGTATTTTTAATGATGTGAGATCCTTTCACCTTAAATCTGGGTCTTCCACTTATCTCAAAATGTGGAAAGTCAAGTCAAAGTGGTAGTTATGTAATGCATATGTAATTTGCATATGTAAGTCCTTGGAGTATTTCTGGTGAGCCCTAGATTGATTATGTGTCCTGGGACACTACTCACAGAAAAGACATCAGTGACCCCCGTTTAGTGGCAGCAGTGGTATGGTCTGATTTCATTTCACGGTTTTCAGTTTACCTGGATACTGCTACAACAGCCTCATTGGACTAAGCGTAGGGGTGGCGAGGGATCAGGGTTAGGGGGAGATTAACCACATGGAGGCCTATAAAGCTTCAGTGTAATCCGCACTCTGGAGACAAATTCCGAGCAGTGACTACTCTACAGACAACATTTTCCCAGCCACTCGTAGTGTTTTGGGCATCACCAATGCTCTAAATAAGGAGAGAGTAACTGTAAATTCACAGATTTTGGATTGAAACAGCTACATACTTTAAAAACCTTGTTTCTGACTTCAGATATACAGGAGCAAAAAGGGAAAACATGAAAAAGGGAAAGGTAAGTAATTTCCCTCCTTTATAATTCAATTAGAGATTTTTTTCAACATCACCATCAGGTTAAAAATCTAAAGTCATCAGCCAAATAATTCCATATGTAATTGAAGATAATTGTGATTTATTGTGTGTGAAAATGCTTATTTAATAACCATTGTTTTCGCCACGCTGTAAGTAGTGCATGTAGTTCAACAACAGTATTATCTACGCAGGCTACCTACAGATGGAGTCCCATCACATCCACTCTCGTCCTTAGAACCATTTGGACCATTTGCTTTTTAGACTGAAAATAAAATCCATGCTACTGTACACTGGTTCATGCATGTAATATTGGAACTTTAGTAGCTCTAAATGATTAGACAGCTGGTTTAAAAACTGTAATAACTCTGCATCCAAATTTTGTCCTAACAGGTGAGTGATGGCAATGAGCCTCCAAGCTATCAGGAGGTGACAGCAGGTAATAACCGACCTCATCATAGGGTGATATATTCTGCTATTTATAAATGAGCATGACATGAGCTATCATGTTTTATAGTTGCAGTTGGAACTTTCTGCTTATTATATTGCTACATCCCATTTTGAAACCTGTACTGTGCATGTGCATCCATGTGGTTTGTGTGAATGGTGGAGCATAGTATAATGCATCCCCATTCATTCTTCATGTCCTGTTTCTTTGTGCAGGCTATGAAGAGATGCAGGCCCAGTTCACCTGGGACGACAAAAGCATCAGGCGGACCTTCATTAGGAAGGTATGAAAACAGATGTAATGAAGACACATTACACCCACTATGTAAAATACCCGTCACCGTGATCAATATAATGAATTTCCTCCTGCAGGTCTACGCCATTCTGATGGTTCAGCTGTTTGTAACCGTGGCAATTGTTGGTCTCTTCACATTTTGGTAACTACTATAGTGTTTCTTCTGCTCGCTTGTAACTTAATTTACTAGTAAAGTTTTTGTTTTTACTAACTGAACCCTTCTTTTTTGTTGTCCACAGCGCCCCTGTGAGATTTTTTATTCAGACTCACCCCGGCTTGTACATGGCATCTTAGTGAGTGAAACACACTATCACGTCATAACTCATATTAGCCTACAGTTTATTATTTTGTTTATTAAAATGTGTGTTTATCCCTTTCCATCTCTGACAGTCTCCTGTTCTTCTCCACCTACATCACACTGTCCTGCTGCGAAAGTCTGAGGTACTGTTTTTTGTAATGTAAACAAATGCATGGGCAAATGGAAACATATAAGTATTAAGGCACATAAATACTTCTGGGTATGTACAATGTGTAATAAATGAGATTTTCTTTTGTACCTAAACAGGAGACAGTTTCCCTGGAACATCATTTTATTAGTTCTCTTTGTAAGTATTTCACAGTATTAAAGAAAAGCTCATTGTACTAAACTCCAGTAGGATCTGTACCTGGCAGTTCGCCTAACTGTGGCCATCTTTCATCTTTCTGTTCTAGACTTTGAGCATGGCCTTCATGATGGGATTTGTGTCAAGGTAGATACATGAATATAATTAAGGCTATATTTATGTGTGTCCATCCCCAGTATATGAGATGCTATTATCTACCCATAAAAAATAATAATGAATCCTGTTCAAGGTGGACGAGGGAGAGATAATTCAAGACATCTTTCATTTTCTTCCAGCTTTTACAACACCAAGTCAGTGTTGCTGTGTCTGGGAATCACATCTCTGGTTTGTCTTTCTGTCACCGTCTTCAGCTTCCAGAGCAGGGTGAGAAGAGCTGCATAATTTATGACCTCAGACTACATGTAAGAGAAAAGGAAATAAACCCATTATGTGCTTGTCCTTTTTTCCTGGTGCAGATTGATGTCACATCCTTTCAGGGTGTCCTGTTCTCCTTGTGTATTGTCTTGCTTCTCTGCACCATCACCATTTCCATTGTTGTCCCGTTTGGATACGTAAGTTTACTCCACATCCCTTTTAAGAAGAATTCGAAAATAGATGATGAGTTAAACACTTGTAGGTTAATGCAGGTGCGACAGGCTGCATTTACATCTAGAGTAACATTAAGCGATTAGCTTTAGAGATAATCCACCAGAGCACTTTGCCGTGTTTCTTAAATGAGCATGCTGCTTTCCTTCTTAACAGTGGGATGTAACGCTTTGTGCTTTTGTTCTGCTCTACAGATCCCATGGTTACATGCCGTTTATGCCGTGCTGGGAGCTATCGTTTTTACTCTGGTAAGAAGCAGATTCTTCATCTAAATCCAGTTTTTCTACTTAACTTACCAATGAAGATCATTTTCTCACCTAATTCCTTTCTCCATCTCTTTCCGCTACAGTTCCTTGCATTTGATACTCAGTTACTGTTAGGGAATAAGCGCTACACCTTGAGTCCAGAGGAATATATTTTTGCCACACTCAGCATCTACCTGGACATTATCTACCTGTTCAGCTTCCTCCTACAGATCTTTGGACAAGGCCGTGACTGAAGCTAACTCGACAATTAGCCTGAAGATCACAATGACATCATGGCTTAACATTTCTGAGGAATTACTGTTTTAAATGTCTTCCCTCGTTGTACATGCGTCAGAGCTCCGCAGGCCAAGTAAAAGCAATTTATAGATGTTTTTTTTTTTTTAACATTTGGTTCTGTAATCTTGTCTACACAATCCTCGTCCTGGTTTTGTCATTATACCCTGACATAACCCACATGTGCTTAATACCTCACCTGTAGCTACTCACTGGAATTTCTTTTATGTGGGATTGTGTTGCCCCGGTTGTTTACTAAAGCTTCACCATCCTGTGTGTGTTTAAACAGACATTAGGCTGATATGTGGCTTAATACCGTCACGGAGTTGATTATGATCAGCTTGTTTGGCTGCATTGTTCTCTTCATCAGTCACTAAAGCAAAGATGAAGATCCAGAATTCTGAACTCTGCTGAGCAGTGAGCCGACTGATGAGCAAAGTTTGTTTTATACTTGTTTTTCTGCACAAAATAATATGTAAGTTAATATTTTACTTTTTCATGTGTCAAGTGTTTTCATGCTAAGAGGACCAATTTATGAAGGGATGCTTTGCTCAAATGGATGTTCTGGTGGAAAATACAGCAGGAAGAAAACCTTAACCAGTGGAGGTAAACTAACAGACCTATGATGCTAACAAAGACCAAAGGGGACAATGTGCTGTATGTGTAGCAGCATTCAGCAGTTTGACATCTGACTAATGTGACTTTAATATGGCCTTTGGAACGTAATAGGCAATGTTTTGTATTAAGAAGCTGATGATCAGAATGTGAGTAGTAAAATGGTCTCACTGCATAGTAAAAGTAATAGAAATGGACATAATATATTTTTTAAAGATAATGACGTGTGTGTATATTGTACTTAACCCGCTCATAAAATAAAACAGATTTATGTAAACCACCATGCTCGACTTACATTTAAATTACTGAATGTTTATATTTTATTTTACTTTATTTTATTTATGACCTCAGTTCCGAGCACTTACATTAAAATGTTAAAACATTCTGTACAAATAAAAAGCAACATTTTTAGTTGTCTTGTAACGCTGCTTATTTAAAACTACTGAAAATTATTAAATATAATTATTACTACATGTACATCTCTTCACATTTACCTCACATTGACTCCTATTCCACTAAATATGCATCTATATTATTCACTTTAGGCCACAGTCAGACCGACAGTTGCAATTCACAATACATGTAGCTTCGTTAAGACAATCAAAACACAGTTATTATTGAAACAAGACTTTTATTAAAAAAAGAAAAACGGACATATTTAAATTCAAAAAGAAAACCAAGAAAGAAGGAAAATCTTTTCTCAATCAATATAAAAACACAAGTTACAGACAATTTTAGCAACTCTGGCACAGGAAGACAAAAGAAGCCGAGTGGCTTTGCAAAATAACCAAATATCAAAACCTCTTTCCTCTAACAAAACTGTACAAAATGAGTTCTTGTATAAATAAGAAAACTGTTCACAAGCAGAAAGTGAGATGAGTCCATTGTATTTTCAAAATGTCCATGATTTACAGTGTTAAAGAACAAGATGTTTTAGAATTTCCTGTTCAGTAATGTCACCTTAAGAAAACTGGAAACTTTCCAATAGCATATTAATAGTAAACCTATGATTAATGTTTAAAGTCAAATAATGGGAACTAATATCAACCAAACTAAAAGAAGACATTTTGAAAATCCACGGCAACATCCAACCACCTGTTTGGAAATCCTGTTTTAGCAGCAAAACATTTTGAAGCTATGAAACAAGCCATCAAATCTATATTATAATGGAAAAAAAAAGTATTTTCTACTTATGTGGACTCAAAGTAAGTGCAAATGTTTACTTTAAATTATTGTGATCTGTCTCTAAAGCACATTATTGGTCTTAGTACTCCTACACTTAAACTTAAGTTTCTATAATTTTCATAACGCAAATACATTTTGGAGCATCATGGTTTTCTGTTATATTATCTCTGTTTACTAGTTTGTAAAAAAATAAATAAACACTGTATTGTAACAAGTGGTCATTTCATAGTTCCAAAATCTTGTTTTTGTACTATAATTGATGGCTAATACATGGAATATCATTTCTCTGAACATATAAACCATATCCATGATTTTTCCTTCATGGTGCACTGAATCTGAAAACCTGCTATTTACTGTGTTATCTGGACAGTTGACAAATCATAAAAAGTCAAGAAGAAACAAACAGAATGGTGTAAGTAAGAGGAAGAAGGAGGAAAGAAAAAAAACTATTTACAAAGTTAGCTCTCATGTCTGGAAACTCTCACTCTCTCATAAAAGCTGCATTGCTTGTTGCTCCTGGGCGTCTGCTGAGGCCAATAAAGTTCCTAATGAGTCTGTTGACACGCATTCCAACACTCCTTTACACGCTGGACGAAAACTCAGTTTTATCAACACACGTAAACAAAACCAGAGAATTTCTTGACTTGTTCGTTTTGACAGACGGCTGCGCCAAAAACTTTACTTAGCTGTCACGACGTGGAATATTGTTTGCATGTAAACACCCTTATTGGGATCCTTCTCTCTCTGAATCGATCTCATCGGCACACTGCACATGATCACCCGGGCATGAGAGTTTACCAGCGACAGAGAGCTAAAGTATGAGTGGCTACAACGTCTTTGGTTGCAGAACAACAGAAACACACAGCAAAAAACGTGACGTGGGAAAAAAATATCAAGACGAAACAGAAACATCAAAATGTGAACTCTGATAAAGACATTATCACTATTTTTCACTGGATTCAAACATGGTTGCAGAGCAGGAAGAAAAGCACTGTGTCACCCTACATCTGACATGACGACTAATCCGACTGTATTGAAACAAGCCCGCTGCCATTTCCGTAGTATATACAACTTAGTGTCAATCCTATGAGAGATCAGGCAGTTCATGTTCAAAAAACATTAAGGCTTAGCTAAAAATAGTTTTTGCAGAATTTGGGATCACTCACAAATTCATTCAAACTTGCTGTCTCACTAAAGGCTGTAAGAATTGTCTTTAATGGCACTTCCATGGTCTAGTGAGCAGTCCTTTGTAAAACCGTTATTCCTATTATCTACATATCTACAGTTTTTTGATGTATTAAAGAATAAATTAAAGTTCAACATATTTGGATGTACTGTGCGGTGACATGAGCTACACTGAACAAACACGGGCTCGTCCTGGATGTGTGAAGTCCCCCTTTCAGCCACAACACTGATGCAGCATCACTATGAATCTTTTGGATCAGCACTAAATGTGTAATAAGTGTTTGGTTCAGCTCTCCACTCTGAAAACAGGCCTGAATATATATCAGGCGAAGCAGAATGTTTGGAACGGAGATTGGTGTGATAAACAAAGCAAAGACAAAACTTGATGTGCACAAGAAACAGCATCAATCCCTACATAGAGAAAAGTTAACATCTACTCTCTAGGAAAAGCTACAATCTACAGCTAAAATCTACTTCAAAGATAAACTGATCAAAAATAAGGCCAATTAGCTCAAAGGTTTTCAAGTGACAGACAAAAGATAAAAAGAGGATAATTCACTTTCTACAAACTAAACATTACCGACAGACAATAAAACTCAGTGACAACAGCAGCATCGATAAAAGACTTACAGCTCCCGTTCCTTTCGATTTACTGTGTTCACGGGGATTTTGTTAGTCTTCTATCTCTTTTCCCTCATTGCTTTTCCTAAAGTATATTTAAATTTAGTAACTGCACTTTTTTGTACAAATAATTTTTCTGCCCCTCAGAGTATGTTCACTTCATCCCTTTGACAGAGGATGCATTTGATACCTGAAGGTTTGCCGCAACAAAACCGCTTAAAACCACTTCTCATGGACGTGAATGTAAAATGTTACACTGTTAACGAAACACGGTGGCCGTTCGTATGAACATGTGTCGTCGTAAAAAATAAACATAACTTAATATTAGAGCTCGTGATTAATGTGTGGGATTAAGATCCATTAAGTTCATCTCATCTTATTAAATAACTACTTTTCTATAAATGCGTGTTTCAATACTCTAGAAACTCTACAAAATAGAACTACAATTCAAATATAAATAGAAATATTTGATTGTCATTTGTTCGCTAATGAAAGGATGCTTTAAAGTTTACAAAAAATTAATTTGACTCAACTATAAACAGTCAGTGTTATTATCGTCTGTCCATGAATATAAATCTCTGCAGCAATAACAGCAATTAGAAAGAAGTAGCTTTAAACGGTTTGCCTCCCACAGTTAACAATGACCTGACACATTAGACCAGCAAAAGTGTTTGTTTTAAATCTGTACAAATTGTTGTTTCGCTGCTGCACACAGAATATTCAACAACAGACATCAGGAAATAAAAATAAATGTTTGCATATTTTACAAAAGAAAAAAAAAAGACACATTGTGTTTCAACTCTTCCTTGAATCACTCTGATTCATCCAGAATGCTTTTTTTAAAATAAGAATTTGTTATATTACGTGCACAAAAATAATGCTCTATGTCTATTCCTCCTCTCTTACTTTTATTTCTTGGTTTGTTAACGTCTTGTTATGTTCCTCTTTCAGTTATCAAAATAGATCAAAGCTTCTTTGAAGAACATTCCCACCTTTGGTTGAGCAACTCTTGAGGATGTGATCAGAAAAGTCCAATGATGTAAGTGTTTTCTTTTTTCTAAAAAAGAAAGAAAAATGCACACACACACACACACACACACACACACACACCGACACGCACACACACACACACACACACATTCCTTTTGTTGTCCATGTTCAAGTCTGGGTGCGTGGTGATGGTACGGAGCACTGATCTCTATCAGTTGAATCCAGTTTGGTTGGATTCATCTCGCGCTCCTGGCCCCACCCTGCACAGTTTTCAGTATTGATAGGTCAGTATTAATAGAACCTACACAAAACGAAGGCTCTCACTCTGCTTTCTACACAGCGTTATACACAATGTAGAAAATCATTCTCTGAATTTGTTACGTCTTTCTATCTATTTTACTAATAAATATAAATATGTTAATATATATATGTCAATATCCTGGACTTTTTCTGATCACTTGAACATAATGATGCTTTGTCACTAAATCTCTACTGCTACCAAGATTCTTAAAATAAAACAGTCCCTTTGGCTCTCATGACTCAGAAAGCGTTTTCACGTACTACCAAACATCCACTAAATAACCCGTCTTTCTAGGTTTTGAAGCAACAATAAATTCTCACCATCTCATCAAGGTAGTAAAAATAAACAGTGAGAAAACCTTTCTAGCACTAATGGATAAGTAGGTCATAAGTCATATGTAACAATGATATGTAATATTATATATCATATACTGTTTATATAATATTGTTCACTGAATTACCATGTTAAGATTAAAGCAGCATTAGCTGATGACCACTGAGGGAAATCAGGAAACACAAAACTGACAAACTAGAAACCTTGTGTGACCAAAGACCATCACCATCACCAACAGGACAATCAACGTTATGTTTATGGATTATTATTTCATCCCACCTTAGCTTCACTTGGTGTGTTGGTACGAGTAGTTTGTGTGTTCTGTGGGAGTCTCCATGGCGACCTGCTGCTGTTGACCACCATTCTCCTGAAACAGACCATTAGTTAAACAAGTTAAAGAGTTGACACTATTATTTTATTTCATATACATGTATGTTCCCACTGCCGTCCCCATCAAATCAGATGTTATTGTGCATTTTTGTGGATGAAGCAGGGAACAAATATCTGATTTTACAAGTGGCCTCTGCTCGCGTGTATTGCTTGACTAGCAGAAAGACAAGACATACAATACAATTTAATGGAACTATAAGTTCAAATGTTATGGTAAATGTCATACCTCTACCGGGACACTTGAGGGAGGCGCTGTGGTGTACTGGGGGATGTAGGCCCCCTGCATAGTTGTGTTGGCCGGAATATACTGTAGGGAAGGCAGAGAGAAAAACATAAAATCTTTGCAGTATGTGACATAATCAACTCATCTCCTGACTTCAAGAGCCACAGCGACACATTTCTGGCTTACGTACATTCTATGTGTCTGACATTAGTACTTACTGTGCCTGTGCTGCCCAGAGACAGGTGGCTAAGCTGCTGGGTGAGAGGTCCCATCATGGACGTGGGCTGAATGGACATGGCGTGCTCCATTGTTGGGGTAAGAACTGTACCCTGTGAATGCACAGAAGCACATAAATAAAAGTGTTCATTTTCGTAATGTGAATGTCTTCAGAGGTTTAGCAACAGCACTGAAAACTCACAGCTGGCTGCATGAGGTATGACTGATGGTGCATCCAGGAAGGGCTGTGTACCTGTAGATCGAGAAAGACGTCATGAAACACGTTTCGTGATGTCTTGACAATCTGGCAGACTAAAATCAGTGTAGCCTAAGAGTCCCACCTGGTAGGATGAAACAGGAGAATGCATGTAGGGGGAGAGTGACGTCTGCGCGATCATTCGGTTTGGTGCCAGACTGTAGGGTGAGGAGTAGAAGCTGCCCAGCAGACAGAGGAAAAACATACAGGAAACACCGTGTCAGAAATCTCCAGCGGCTGTCTAACTATGTTAACAACATTTCTGTGTTTCTCTGATGTCCAGCAGAGAGCAGCACTTCACCGCAGTCTGAGTACCGTTCCTATTTTCCCGTAGGGCTGGAACTGTTTTCAGTCTGTTCCTGCATACCACTCACCCATTTTGTAGGGCTGTAGGGTCATACGCAAGCGTCATTCCTCCCTGGGAAAACAATACCCAGGATTTAGAAGCAGTGAGGTCAACACAGTGCTAAAGGATCTTCAGCTAACACACCCAGAAAGCGTTTCAATTTGACGCCAGCACAAAATATATTATATAAACACAGCAAGTCGACTTTAGGAATGGATGAGTTAAAACCGTCCGTAGTACCATGTCTCCGTCTCTGGCCCAGGGCCGTCCATTCTGGAGGTACTTCCCCTGGTTCTGCCTCTTCTTCTGACCTCCATCTGCAAACTTGCATAATAAGGGCTCTGTGGGCACTGCGACAGCAACAGATCAAACAGGAGAGTGAATTCAGGGATCACTGTGGGGAACAGGAACACGCAGCCTTGGCACTAACAACAATAATATCAGGTTTCTAAAACGCCAAGTAAACATTCCACGCACCAGGCACTCCTGGTGGAGTCTTTATGAATTTCCCGTTGAAATGCTGAATTATGGCCTCACACTTCTCCGTAGACTCCATTCTGAAAATATAATTGAATTCAGATTAAAGAAAGATTGAATGCCTCTTGTGGTGCATTATTACAGATATTTACAGAACTGCACCTGTCTACTCGCTACAGGCTGCCAAAGAGTGATAAATTATGTCATCGTGTGGAAGACTGACCTGGCAAATCCCACACCCCGGCTGGTCCCGTTGGCATCTCGCAGGATGCGTGTAGAAATGACCTGGCCGAAGGACTTGAGCATGCCCTCCAGCTCCTGCTCATCCATAGACACTGGCAGGTTGGAGATGTAGAGATTGGTGGGGTCCTGCTCCTGTTGCTGTGCAAAAAAATGTAATGTCAATG
The DNA here is from genome assembly GCA_032270685.1 of Microctenopoma stevenorrisi. NCBI lineage: Eukaryota > Metazoa > Chordata > Actinopteri > Anabantiformes > Anabantidae > Microctenopoma > Microctenopoma stevenorrisi. The sequence continues at coordinate 9,404,206 of JAUMTR010000022.1, forward strand.
TACAAGCAGATCATTTTAGCCACAAGTTATTGTGATTTAGCAACTACTACACAGTTAGTGGATGTCTCACCGAAAGAAACGTGCAAAGTGCAAACATTTAATTTATGTATCACTGTCAAACATCTTTGCCATCGCATTTGCATTTGGGAATGGAAGATTTGTTGTCGCTTTCGAAATCTTTTTTCACACGGCAGAAATGTCTGTGTAGGCAGTAGTGTGACCTGTCTTTCCAACCACACCTGCTATCACTCTTAACACGGTTATTCTTCATCCTATCCGTGCACCACGTCAGGTATAGTTATGTAAAATAACCCAATATGAATACAAATATTTTAAGCAATTAACACCTGACCAATAAACAGAACCCCTCAGTAACTTGTCACCCATGCCTGTTCGTGTGTCTTCGCCTCAACTAAGGCTGTTTTTTTTTTTTAAATCCTCAGTCACACTAAGATATACTGACACATGCAAATTTGAATTTCTCTGCAAGGCTAAAGTCACACGTGGAATGATGTCTAATTAAGAGATCCTGATAGCTGCAACTAAAGTAAGGGGGGAGAGATTTTTCAGAGACTCATTTTATGGCACATGCTTGAAAGTGAAACCTTGTGTGACTGCAGAAGCAGACAGGAAGCCAGGCATGAAGTTAAAGAGTTCACAGAGCAACAGGAGCCTGGCAAGCAGGAGAAAAGAGGCTGGGCTAAAAAGAGAGGAAGGGAAAACAGAGAGTGAGGGAAGAGGATACAGCAGGGGGAGGGTGGGAGAAATGAGAAGCTTAAAAAGCTGATATTTTATGCAGGAGGACGGGACTGATTGGATAGGAAGTGGTGGGAGTCCTGAGTAATTTAGGTAATGAAAGATAAAGATCAAAGAGCTAGAAAGGAAAACAGGATAGATGAGTGTCTACTGATTAAGCTCTCCACTGTCATCAAAACATTTTTTTTATTTTTATCACTTTCCATTTTGTCCAAACACTGCAGTAAGAGTGCTTACCACAAATAACATTTCTCAACGGTGCGTGACGGGAACTGTCAGATGCAAGTGGAACAACTCAATATGTAACCATCTGAACTAGTGCTATGCCTGAATAAAGATGCTTGTAGAGGTTGTCACAGGAGCCGGATTCGACAGGGTTGTTGATCAGACAATGCAGAATTCTTTAGCGTATGTTATTAAAAGTGTGTCACTAGCTATTTTGAATGATGATTTATTGCTTAGCAGAGCGGCCTTGCTCTCAGCCATAAGTCACCTGGTGAAGACACATTTTATGTGACTGTCGTCACATAGGTGTGTCCATATAACATTATGTAACACAGAAAAAACGAATGGAGTTTAAGGCTGTGTGACAATGGAACAAACACTCCCCCTCTTTTCTTTCTTGTGTAGCCCTCATGTTGGCCGCTGGCCCATTTCACATTCAAACAAACACTCACAACGTTGTTGATATGAAAACGCTGTTGAATCCAGCTCATGAATGGGATTTGCTGATGCATCAGTGTATTTTCTGTGCCAGGCCTTAGGGTGAGCCGTGCCTGCTGAGATGCGTCTCTGTGTATCAGGTGGATCTTCCTGATTGTATGTCCGGCAGCACATGTGAACTGATGGCTGAGCTTGAACAGGGAAGTACTGTGAAGTAAGAATGGTTCTATTTTTAACTCTACCATTGTTCCACTGCCCCCATGCGTGCAGCTCTTCGGGCCAGCAGCCTGCAGGCTGGGGTGTCCCGTTCAGGGACTGAGCATACTCTGAGGAGAGGAGTGCAAGGTGTGGTTGTGTGTGTTTGTGAACAACACTCTGCAGCAAACACTGTGAAGGTGCCAATAGTTGAAACTGTCCTGAGAGTCTGATGCTGAGCTATTGCTTGTTTTTTCTGACCTGAAGTAACCCAGTGACTCTAATGCAGTTGTGTATTATAAGGTTTTTATAGTGGTTATGAAGGATTCCAACTGAGCACATGTTGTCTGAGCGAGTCAAGCTTTGGTGTCCAGTTCCACTTGTCCAGTACTGAGATACACAGGACTGTGTGGAACTTTTACAGCGGAGGTGCAGTGAACTTCGACTCGGGGTTTAGTTGCACTGGGCTGGTTCAGGTCAGCTTGCAGCAGGGATCTGTTACAGTTTTGCAGAGTTGGGCTGAGGGAGACCCTGGTATTATATTGCACTGGGTCTGTTTGTGTGCAGGACAGGGGGAGGTGGCAGGGAAATTGGGGTGGAGTATATTAAGTGCTGGTGTCAGCCCCAGGCCTAGGCCCAGACGATGGACAATGCCAGTCCATTGTGCCTGCCTTATTGACAGTGGGTGTAGTGGCACCCTCCCCTGGGTTCCCTCAATGGGGAGCCTGAGAGCCAGAGGGATCAGCTTAATGGGCCGACAAGAGCTGCTTTGACTACAGACACTTGGACAAAGAGCTCAGAACAAGCACTACAACGAGAGCATGTTAGCAATATACACAAACACAGAGATAAGGGTGTGAGGGGAAAGGAGAGAGAAGGTTGAGAGGAGGGTGAAAAGATGAAAAGAAAGGATCAATTACTTCTATTTCTAAAGTGTAGTCTGCATCAGACCGTTTCTTTATCCATTTCACAGTTGGCCATTATTACCACACAATGATGTACATCACATTCAGATATAACTAACTAAACGCAAGAAATTTGTAATCTTACCATTTAAAATGTGAAAATACATAGTCTACATCTCTGCTTGGGCGCTTTACATCACTCACTCAAGCAGTAAATGTCTGCAGTTCACCATGGCAATGTGTCTATTTGGAATAGCAACGGCAGTGACGGAATCTCGAAACCTGTATTTGGGAGAGCCCAGCTTCAAACCAGAGTTGTATTTGCACAGTTGCCAACAGGACAAGTCCTGCCAACCAGGTCACATCACGTAACAGTTTACCTTTTACACGATAAGAGAGGGCGAGTGTATGCTTGTGCAAACTTATGACTTTTGAGGGTCACAGTTCAGCAGCTGGCTCTTTACAGACGTGTATGTTTTGGAATCAAGCCTGGATGATGGTGACTGTTACAAATGTGAGGGTAAAAAAAAAAGATGTAGTACAAGCGGACATAGAAGCTAAAAGTCACTTACTTTGGCCATCTGAGCCTGGACCCCATTGGTCTTAAGAGCTGTAACAGCCTTCTGTGCTGCTGCTGGACTGTCAAAGTCCACAAAGCCATAACCTGTAAAACAGAAAAGGTTTACTGGAAAATAAATCAATATTTGCAAATATTTGTAAATTTATAATTTATTATTATTTACTTTTCTTCTGCGAGTTATATGAGAAGTTGAATATAAAATATAAAAGTACTCAGATTAGATTAATATAAATACAGAAAAAAGCTAGTCTTTTAAGGTCGTTTAAACATTAAGATATATTAATAAGTAAGCTTTGGAGGTGTAGGTCAAAAAGATCCAGTTTCAGCTACACGCCAATTAACCGTCTGCTGGCTGAACTTTTATATGTAGAATGCAGTAAATAAGTTTAGGCCAAAATATTGGACTAGTCCTCAACAAAACATCTATTAGCCAAAGCACGGGTGAAAATCATGATGGCAACTCTAACTTAAAAAAATTATATATATACTTATATTTATACATTTCACAACTCACCTTTACATTTGTTTGTGGTTTTATCCAAAATGGCCTTGGTTGACACAATTTTCCCATACCTTCAAGGACAGACAAGAATAAATAAGGTTACTGACAGGTGAGGTGACTTTAGTGCATAAGGAGGAATCTGCTCCGACCACATACATGTGTGCATACCAATGCTGCCACACTTCCCCGGGCTGCATGACTACAGGTGTAAACATGAATACCTATTACTTCCGTGCAATCACTTGTGTTGTTTTTCAGCGTGTCACAGAAAACTCTGTCTGCCTCCACCCTTCTGTCTTGGTCTACCAGTGGAAGCTGTTGTACAGTAAGTAAGTTCCCCGGCGTTGTTTTCAACAGACAGGAGACAGCACCCCGGGGCCAAAAACAATTTGTTCCAGGCCTGTCTTTAAACACACACAGACTAACACACACACACACGTACGCGGCTCTGTACTTTATTCTGCTCACCAATCGCTTCGAAGTCATTGTCAGTGGCAATGTTTGGCTTGCAAATAAAAATATAATGCTTCTAGGGAAGCTTACAGAAGAAGCCATATGGTATGTGAAACATAAGCTTGTGTCCTAACCTGTTATGTCAGTTTGAGGTTGTCAATAGAAAAACACTGCAAAGGCCAATCAGTAAAAGAGAAAATCAATGAATGCATTCATGCAGTATGATAAAACATTCATGGCATAAAAGTGGTAAATGACAACCCTCGTGTAAGATATGGATAATAAAAGGAGTGTTATTAGGCAGTACATCAGCACTACATTTTAATAGATCTGTCCTTGTCTGGTGAAGTTAGCCAGTGAGGATGGCTGGTGTTCCTCTGTTTGGGCGACATGGCGTCTGGGCGGAATGTACACTGTAACCTGATGCTTCACCCCTCCGATTCGCCTTCCTTCCCACCATGTTCCTCTCTCTCTCTCTCTCTGTTTTTCCACCCTCACAGTGCACTGCTGGGTCCAAGACTCCCACCTTGTTTCACTGGACATTTGTCTAGATGACTCAGATGTGAGTAGACGGTTACAGCTGAGTCCTGTGTCACGACTAGCGCTGGAGTCTAAAGTGTTTTTTCTAAACCTTGTGGCCTTATTTACCCTTAGGTTTCTAATATCTAAATATATGCACTGATCATGAATATTACTATAAACAAGGAGCAGTTGCAACAGTCACTAGACAGACGTTTGGATTTATATAATATAATACATAATATATAATATATATAATTTCAAGATTCAAGATTCAAGATTCAAAACACTTTATTAATCCCAGAGGGAAATTGTTTGCCATAAATACAGCCGCTCTCAATATAGAAAAATTAGAAGACCCACAACCATAAATAGCACCAACAATAAATAATATAGAAATAACAACTAAAAAACACAAACATAAACAACAACATGATAACGTCCATGATGTTCAGCTGCAAAAACATATGCGGGACTCAATGAAAAGCGGCATGATGAATAGACACTTTATAAAAGAAACTTCCTTGTTCAGACATAAATAATTCATCATCCATTACCAAATAGTCAGATGACCTATGCAGAGGCTATGTTTGTGGAGTCCCACAGTCATCTAGGAGCTGAAGATCAGTCGTTAGACATAAATGTATACAATACCATGGTGTAATTGAAATTTGTTTGTATGTCTTTGGGTATCCTAGAAAAAAATACTGTTTAATACTGTTCAGCTATAAAAATCCAATAATACACCAAAGCATGTTGATGAATCAACATCAGCCCCTCTCAGCTAATATCAGGCATGTTAGGTGAAACTGACTTGCACAACTCCACTGATTTCATTTAAAAACAGGGCATTTTCAGGAACTCTCAGGTCTCTTTTTGCAGATATTTTTGAAGGCTGTGAACATACACACAGAAACACTATATACGGGTCCTTCTTAAAAAATTAGCATATTGTGATAAAGTTCATTATTTTCTGTAATTTACTGATAAACATTAGACTGTCATATA
>JAUMTR010000022.1:9409886-9454604 GCA_032270685.1 Microctenopoma stevenorrisi
CAGTTGTGTGTAATGAATCTAAAATATATGACAGTCTAATGTTTATCAGTAAATTACAGAAAATAATGAACTTTATCTGAATATGCTAATTTTTTGAGAAGGACCTGTATGTAACCATGTAAACAGCTTTGTCCCCAGACACGCAGGCTTGTTTTTCTGCGATTGTGTACATCCTCATTACAACAATACGACAATACAGCATTCTCTTTCTCCTTCAACTTGCCCTATGTGTAAAATGTCGTTTTAATGTAGGTATAAACGAAAACGCTGCGCCATAGTCTGACATGCACCTCCCCAGGAATGTGTTGCAGCAACAACTGTGATTGGTAGTCATATGGAGTGCGTGCTCTTACAACTCTTCTCTAATTTCTGTGTTCCAACTCCCACATGGTCCATGTTTCAGCATGAGTTACAGCAGATCTAAATTCTGAAGGCTGTAATTTCTCAGCTTTTGTTGAAACTGTCAGAAAGGTGACAATTCTCCTAGTATTGAGGGCATAGCGGTGGAGTTGTACTGCAGTGCATTATATTAGGATGTGTTTCTAATGCTGTAGGTGCAAATGTTCATAATACTGCAAATGGTTTGATGACTTGACTGCTTGTCCAAAATGGATATAAATATATATACATAATTGAATCATACGTTATAGTTGAGTTAGTAGAAATGTCTTGAACATAATTGTCAGATTCCAAACTATTTAGAAGGAAACAGATGGTGTGAGCTGTGTGATTTCTATTTCAGTTTTCTTCTGTTTACTGTGCCTTACATACTGTGATGACTTCCAGACTGAAAAACACTTAAGTCCTACTGAACGGTTTGAGTTCCTAATAAAAGCCGGACTAAGGCGAACAACAGCCTTGTTTCATGTTTTGGAAGGAGAAGCCAGCAGAGTTCAAAAGTCTGACGTCTGTGACCCTTAATGTACCTCAGCCCCTCTGCCTAGGAAAAGCAGCCCACCAAACCATGAGGGCCACAAGGACGTAAAGAAAGCTCTGCCTCTTGTACGACCTCTAAAGTCTTTCCCAGTAGGGGATTCTCCTATTTTCCCTCTCATTTGAGTTTCCTCTTCAAAGGTAGCCCTCCCACCACTAAAACCTGGAACATACTTCCTGCAGAGGAACATGCACAACCTCCTCTGTGGGTCTACACGTATTTGCTGCAACGCTAAATTTGTTGATACTAGCAGGAGCCCAAAGCCTAAGGTTTACGTTTTTGTGCTAAAACTCGTATATGCGCTGTACGGCACATGTGCGGAGTTCTACTTGGTTTTATGTGTCTTGATGTGTTGATTTTCTGTGAGAGTTTCCAACATCGAGATGCATGCACCAGGCCCACACAGGGCCCTTGTGGCAGCTACGATAACGTAATCGGGTGCACTCAAGTCTCTTTGTTTCACAAACCAAAAGCAGCTTTCAGATGTTTAGCTGTTCAGGTTTTGATAATGCAAGCACACACTTTCTAATAGTAAAATTTTCAGATATAAGCTTTGCACATGTACTCCAGAAATTTGATTTTGAAGGCTTCCTTGTTTAAGGCAGAAACAAAGACAACTTTAAAAGAGATGTCAGATGTGGTGTAAGTCAGATTTTATTAGTTATGAACACACTACGGCAAATGATCTGTGTGCATAGAAAAAACCCACAATTCGCTTCTATAACCGTTGCACTGACCTGTAAAAACCAGTTAATTTTATCTATGTCTGTGTGCGTATTTGTGTTTGTAAGAACCGTGTACTGCACAGACTAGATTATTTGACTAGGGGTGTTTAAAGTTTAGATTCAACCTCACATAACGCAGATGGTCGAGTCAGGACACGGGGATTCAGCATGCTACCCTTACCTGACCCCATATATCCTTCTTTCCCATCCGGATTCACCAAGTTCCCTTGTTTGCTGCAGTTGCAGTATCTGCCACTTTTTGGTTTCTAAGTTATGTTACTTTTTGTCAGAAGGCAGAAGTGTCAACAGTTCATGCAATGCACAGGTGGAATCTTTTACACATCTGGTGGCTTTGTTCATGTAGCATTTCTGAAAATGGTCCAAAATGGTTGCGAGAGAAATCCAGAGGATCTTTTCAACCCTCTCTGCAGGGAAGAAGGAGTGCATTGCAGCCTCTAAAGCTGTCATAGTAATGTCCTCCTCTTTGCCTTTATTGTTTTTCTTTTAATGTCTCTTTTTCTCCCTCACATTGGCCACGCCCCTCTCTCCACTCTCACTCCTTGATTGCTCCCTTCATCAAGCCTGCACACAGAACGACTTCTGAACATCCTTTCTCCACATTTGAGCAACAATACTGATCAATAAACCACAGAGAAGAAAATACATTGTTGGCTTTGGAGTGAGCTTCCTTCAGCAAACAACTTTCCTGTATGTTGGTCTTTGTCTCATTCGCTTTGTTTTACGTTTTCACATCTGTTACAGATAATAATAAACGAGACTTACCGTTACTAATTAATGAATTAATGAAGGAGACTCACTGAACAGTAATTTATGTTGTTCACTGTGCTGTCTGAGGGATGTCTGCATATTTACATTTTCATAATAACACTGCAAAACAAAACACAAACAAACTTCATTAATGAGAGATGTAGTTGATGTACGTGGCCAGGAAGTTTTAGTCCAGTTTTAGTACAGGCGGCCTGGTAGCTCAATGGGTTGAGCATCATACTGGGATGCAGAAGGTCGCAGGTTCAAAACCCACTCTGACTTCTAATCCATCCCCTACTAGGTGTGTCTTTGAGCCAGACACCCAGGGCTAGCTCCCTGTAAGTCGCTTTGGATAAAAGCATCGGCCAAACAAATTAAAGTAAAGTAGTCCAGAACGCAAATGTGTGTTGGTCTTCACCTCTGTCACTCACGCTCTCCCCAGGTTTCCATGTTCATCTTATGTCCTTTTTTCCTCACTTTTCCTCCCTAGCGTTTATTTTATTATAGTAGCTTTGCCTTCTCTTGGAGTGTTTTTCCATTCCATTTTATTAAAGACAATGTTTATCTGAACCCTCTCGTGTCCTGGTCTGCATTTGGGTCCACCAAAGTATACATATCTAAAAAAAAAACAGGTGACGATGCAGATGGATAGTCTGCATCGTCACCTGTTTTTTGTCTCTTAGGAGCCACTATGGAATACAGTGAGGATGAATCTTGCCACAGGAAGTAAAGCAACTGCTCAGTTGTATTTGCTAGAGAGCGTTGTTCAGGGTCCGCATCAGATTCTGTGTAAAATGAATTCTCATAAACTTTGTGCTCCTGATCAACTACACAATGGGGCTTTTGATATACATCCTTCAGGAACAGCTTACTGGTGTCACCAATGTGGTTCCTCAGTACCCATATAATATTTTGTTATTATTAATATTCTAACTTAAACCTATGGTGGAGGTAGATGTTGACACTACAAAGTGGAAGAATGGTCCTGTAATCTGTGATGAATTGTCTTCCCTGCCACATGCGTCTGTATTTTCTGCAGTCAACGGCAGCTCTTTGATTTTCCTGTGCATTCAGGCTGGCCAAAGCCGATCTGAGTGCCAGCAGGTCACCAGCCTTATTGGCAGCCTTACATGCTCTCAGCAGCAAGTGGTCAGACAGGGTTTTCTAATTGGAACATGTAGTGATGCTCTTAGTGACACTGATATAATCCATACACTTAGATGTGAAGAAAACAGGCGATGTCCTCTGAGACGGCCTCTCTGGACATATTCCAGACAGTCAGTCAAAAGAGTCAAGAAGTGCTGATACTGCCGTCTTTGGACATACCCGTATGTCATGGCCTAACTTTGATTGGTTGAGCAGGGTTTTGTATGCAGACATTAGCATAACAGAAAAGTCGTCTGAGTTGCCAAGGTAAGGAGGGAAGCGTTGTGTGCACGTGTCGGGCCCACTGCACTGTTGCAATGTCCATGTTGTTAATAGAGTGGAAAGCTTGTCTTTAAGTTGGCCAGGGTAAAGTCTACAGCAATGAACATCTTCAGTGTTCACTGAACAAATCACTGAAAATCATAACGATGGCAGTAAATTCCTTTCTTAATAGAAAATAAAAGTGTCTATGTGTGAGGAATATTGGTTGACCAAAGTTTAAATTAGTTAGTAGACTATTTGTTGTTGATCTAAATACACACACCAGGTTTCAGCAGTGAGAGCACCGTTCCTGTCCTGTTGGTATAAGCTCTTGTAGCTGATTTGCATCATCAGACCTGTTGGCCCATTGGGTGACTGAATCTAGTTTTAATATGCGGTCCAGCGTGTTTTCCAGACAGTGGATACTACCAAGCAGAACAGATTGAAGCTCTGGTATCTAGAGGCAAGCCTTTAGCTTAGCACTTGTATTTTGTCCTCCCGTTGGTAGTGGTGCTAGGACAGTACACTGGCCTGCAAGCTGCTAGATCTGGGAAGCACAGGACACCAATGTTGTGCAGAAATTGTAGAGACATGCTTGGTAACTAGCTTCATTTACAGTTGTAGACTAACTTTACCAAGCCAAGCTATTTCATCTGTTTTGTGAGTTTATGTTGTGAAGGTGCATTTTGCCCATAACTAATATCATTATAACAAGCATGATTAGCTACTGTTGCACGGCACACCAGTTCATTTGAAAACATTCTCAAGTTCTTTTGTTGACAGATCCTTGGACTCCGACTGACTTTAGTTGTAGCTAATCAGCATCCATAATCATAAACCACAATTTCCTTCCAGCCTAAAAGGCTAATTTTTCTCAATCAATCTATGGCCACACTTTAATTCTGTTATGTGTGACAAAACTGAACCATTTCCTCTCACGGCACTTTGCTTTCAGTGTCTTTTCCCAGATCAGGTACTTTCCTAGGAGGAAAGTCTTCTGGACAGGCTTTCCCTTGAAGACACCAAGGATCTGTGTTTCAGTGTCCTGTCCAGGGACACTTCAACATTTGTTAGAAACAGCATTACAAAAACAATTGACCATAACTGTTCTGCAGATCAACATCATAGATGTGTGTATAAGCCTTTTTCTCCACTGTCTTGCAGAGAGGACACTCACCCAATAGCTTTTTGATTGTTGCCCATCATCACTTACATTTATGGACTTCATTTTTATAACCGCAGTAGATAATCTGCCTGAACATATTTCATTTGTCTTAAAAGCACTTGATGCCATCCTAATGTAACCCTCTCCATGTATCTAAGCTTGGGACTGGCACTAGAGATGGACCAGGGAAGGGACCTTGCCAGGTAGCTAGCGTTGAACAATGCTAAGCTAATCTGGTTTTAGTGTTAGTTAAAATACAAAAAAAAAACGATTATCTCCAAGCTTTTTTCTCAGATGTGGAACATTTGAGACAAACCCAACATGATAACACACACTTTTGAATTTCACGTAGCTGCACGGTTCTAAAAAGAAAGAAATATTTTCATATAAAGTTCCAAAATCACTTACGGTTGACAAAGCTTGACCAGGTCTTGGTCCGTGGTCCCTGGATGGAGGCCGCGGATGTACAGGTTTGTTTTGCTCAGCTGTTCCCCTCCACCACCACTGCTGTTGCTGCTACTGTTGGTGTTGGGACTGGGGGGTGCCATCTGATGGCCGGAGGACACATAGGCCTGCTGCTATAACAAAGCAACATCAGAATTAGTTTTCTGCACACTTAACAGAAATCATTATCTAAATACTTGATATCTGAGAAAATTCTGAAATGCAGCATACTTTTTATTTAAAGTTTAGCATTAGAAAGTTTGTACAAGTGTTTAGAGATGTTGAAAGATTCAATTTAATCCTGAAAGAAACAGACGATTATGTGGGAACTGTGAAAAATTATATCATACAGTCCTCACATCAACACTAACCAATACAGCTTTCTGAGGGGAATGTGGGGCCTCTTGGCTGCTTGCTCCATATAGGGAAAATGGAGCTCTTATTCTTCAACCATGTTGGGTTACTTATTACTTTTCAAACTAGGAAGAAATATTGTGGTACATATCATAATCCAAAACATATAGATCCCATAAATATAGGACTCTCTTTGAATCGTGTTATGTTTTTCTCATTGTACTCCATTTTACAAATGTTGGTATTTTGATTCAAGCCTGCTTTCTTCTCTGTCCTAAACTTCTAGAAGCTTTAAGTTCAATGCTTTGATTTGCAAACCGTTTAAGGGTAACAATTAACAAGTACGACTATCTAATCCAGTTCAGTTCAAAATACATACAAAAAATAACTACAGCAGGTCATGATTTATATTTCACACAGCCATATGTAGTAAGATGTATATAACGACTTGATCTCTACCCCAGCTACTATGACTTGATCTCACCATAGGTCCTCCTACCTGATTTCGCTGGGACTAGTGGCAGTGAATACTTGTCATAAACTAAAGTAGTCATCTAGTCGATGACTCAATACCAGGCACATTAAAGATTGTTGTGCAACAGCCATTGCAATCTCATCTTAGTGTGGGAATCTGTCTCTCCTTAGAAACAACAAATAAAAAGTTGTGTAACAATGAAGATGAACATATTTTTATTGGGATACAAGTAATTGCTTTATAATTCATTGTAACCTTTCCTGACAAAATGTCAGATAAAAAGACTTTTCTCTCCAGGAATAGATGCTTCCCAAATAAGACACACAAAAATAGCAACACTTCAGTAAAGCGCCTAACTCTGCAAAACTGAAAAAAAAAATGCGCCTGTTTGACACAGTCCGGTCAGCAAAATGTTTTGAACACATATATTGCATAGGAATTAGTCCAAACATATAAGTATTCTGATGCAGTTCACCAGAATGCTGTAAGGTTGGCGTTTCTCATTTGGGACATAGACTGGACAGAGGCGACATAAGGACAATGGGTTAAAACATAAGAACAGTTTCTTCTCTCGGGCAATCACACTCAATCATGAACAACTGATTCCTTTAAGGCTTATATGGCTTGTTATAAGTTATTGTTTGCAATTTGTTGTTAATTTATTGTTTTTCACATGTCTGTACTTTCCTATAAGAACCACAAACAACCAGAAGCAAATTCCTTGTATGTGCAGCATACTTGGCAAATAAAGCTGATTCTGATTTCATGACTGAGGAAGGGTCACTGATCAGACCAATGGTGTCTCAGAGAAGTCCAGCAGGAGGCCAGAGTCATAAGTGGACCAGCAGCAAACTCAACCAACCTCTCTAATTAGACACAATCCATAAATTAAAATAGCATGCTTTGCATCTAATTATTTTCTTAACGTACACAATATATTTCTCAAAATAGGTATTTAACACAGAGCTATTAAATAAAAAAGCATTACCTTGTATCACAAGAATCTGAATAATAAAAAAGCCTCATTCATTTTAAAACAGCACGTGCCTGCTTTTAACTGTCCAGCAACCCTTTAATGACAGTGGAAACTGATTGTGCAGGTCAAATAGGTTTATGTTGTCACAACGTCATACGTGATGATTAAGGTTTTGGAGGCAGCTAATTTGTGAATGAAAGAACAGAACAGCAGAGACCTATAATCTCATTATCACACACTCTTTACTATAGTGCCGAGCTTGAATCAGGCTTCACCTTGCACCAGGATCACATTATTGCAATAACAGCTTTTAAATCACTTGTCTACGTTCACACAAATGCATTCAAGCATAAACACACAAACCCACACACATACACATACACGAATAATAATAATATAATTCATCTGAGCCTCTTGATATTTCTTGGTAATTGAAAATTAGATTTGGTAGTATGGGCTAATACCAGGCTACCAGTCAGTGAAAGCAAGAATTGGCTTGTACAGATTACCTTCATTGCACAGTTCAGAGAGAAAAGTATTTAAAGGTCACAGTTCTTTAAAAGCACCGTTTGGATTAAGCACAATTTTGATGATGTTAGCAAAGATGCTATTGCTGAGACCGTGTCAACAAGCCATGCTCACAAAACGACATGAACAGGCTGCTGGGAGTTTTTTTGATATTTATTAGATAAAATGACAACAGTAAAGTTAACAAATGCTGTCACTAAATGTCTTAAAGACTCTGCAAACCACGTTTATAATACGAGCAAACCTGTTTTAAAATTGCAATTCTCTTCATTAATTTCGGCCTGTGACTGTGATTGGGAACATGATTCCATTTTCATTGTTTGACAGTACTAATTATTTTACAGTAATGTAAACTAGACACTAAACTAAACAATTTAAATAAATAAATTATCTCAACAGCAGAACAAAAGTAATCAATCATGTATACACACTAGTATTAGAAGTGAACAACCTGTGAGAGAGACGAGCCTCCGGTTCCTTTAAAATTGATGTTAGTAACATACAAATATATTTTGCATCTCAATATGTTTATTATAACACTGGCATAATGCACAATCAATTGTCATAGTGGTGCTTAGATGTACAACTTTATAGTGTGAGGGATTTATCTTCTTCCTTGTAACTTAACAGTTTTGGTGGTTTCTCGAGCTAAACCTGGCAACAAAGTGCAATGCTCTTTCACTACCTCTCTTGTTCACTCTTTAAGCATCAAAGCTGCACTGTAAACTATCAGTTTCAAAAGGGAATGGGACATGATGTTATTTTGATTTGACTGGCATACATTAGTTCTACTACAAAATATAGAAATTGATTTGAAATTAGTTTATGATTTCTTAATATATTTTTCCTTTAACCCTGTTAACATACAAGGAGACTAAGAGCACCACACTAAAACACAAGTGATAATTATTAAAAAATAACAATTGGTTAAAAATTAAAAACACCAGGGGGTACAGTTTCATAACAAAGGCCATACAATGGTCACTGTAGGTCAAAGGCAACGCAGTCCTCACAGTTCAGATATATTCACTTTGAAAGTTACATTTCTCCTCATTGGCTGGTCTGTTCTAAATGCACAACAAAGGGTTCACTTATGTCACTAGTTATTTTTAGGACTGAACTAAATATAAAAAAACCTACATTTCTTTAAATAGGTGAAAAATCATCTATCCCGATGTAAACTTATATCACGAAGGACCATGTTGTTTCTTTGCTCAAATACTGCACGTACTGACTTTAAACTCTAAATAGAGCAAGTACATCTTTACTGTACGTGTTACTGACATTAAAATATCAGGAGTGCCTCTACACCGACTCTCTTTTTAGTCTACACCCCTGTCCCCGTGCCCCCTGTGAGGCTTCTCCAGTTTATCCCAGTCTGACCCACAGAATTTCACGCATTTCCTGGCTGCTCACTATCCCATGTCATGGCTGTCATGTCTTGCTCCCTACTCGAGCATCTGTCTTGTCGTTAGATCGGAAAGAGTAATGACCGTCTGACCAGCTGACTAACTTACATACTCATGCACACATGTATAGTCTCTCTGAATGATCATGCAGTTTTCAACCTGCACAGGCTTCAATTGTGTTTTCCTATTGTATTAATGTACTACACCGCACTCAACAACAATAAAACCATAAACTAGCAATTTTTATAAAGGTACGTCAGTCTTTTTATGGTACCGAGCTTTAGGTAAGGACTGTGCGTCTGGTAAAACAGTAAACTACAGTATAGCAGCAGGCAGGAAATCCTCTGTGTCTGCTGCTGATCTTATCGCATGGCCATTTGAATGAGGAGCTCTGCATTCCAACCAGGTGACAGGGACACCAAACTAACGCCCAGACTTGTTCCTGAACCTTCCTTCCTCTCTGTCTCTAACCCACCCTTTCCTTTTGTCTTTTTATAGGCACTGTCTGTCTATTACTGTTGTTGATCACACCTTGATGCACATGCATACATAGCTCTTGAGTCAGGTCAGGTGGCAAGCTCTCGGGTGCTTGGAAACAGATACCTACAAACACTGGCCTTCAGCTCAGCTAGAGATCAAATAAAATGGCAGGCACACAGAGTGTCTGGCATCACTGTAGCACTTGGCATCAGATTTCTGAGAGCTGTGCCTTCTCCAAGGACTTTGTCTATCTGTCTACCTGTTCACCTTGGTTGCAGTTGGCAGTGACACCGAGTAGATTTAACAAAGAGATAGAAATGCATTTATCTGTCAGCAGGCCAAGGTCGAGACTGTACAGGAGAGTTTGGTGATGTTAAGGTCACTTTAGCCAAACAGCTGGTTTTATTTAACAAAAAAGTAACTCAGTAGACAATAATTACTTACAGCACGGAAGTATTATAGCTCCTGTTGTGGAGTTGTTACAAAAGTGCATTTACATGTCCTGTATGTGTTTGTTGTGTGCCTTTAATTCTCAGCAAAAAAGATATCGAATCATTGTGAGTACATCTGTTCAATGTAATGCAATCCAATGTGTACAGCCTAGTAGACATAAGAGCAAGTTTGCTTTTCAAAACAACAGTAGAAGCAACTCATAGAGAACCCCCACCGCAGCCACATCCAGATGAAGTGTTGTGCATCCTAGGTTTAGCTATCACTACTACCGTTCCTCGGTATAGATATTCTATTTACATTGTTATAAAATTAAAGATATTCTATAACAATGTTACAACATTTTATAAACTCTGAATCATAAGTCACCAAACTTCAACCTTGTCACCAGTGTAGAGTTGTACTTTCACAAATGTAAGGCACATGGGGGAGCGTGTCTGAGCCAGGAGCAATCTAAGTTTCAGCCAAGGACGAGAAGCACAATCCAGCATCAGAAAGCATGGTATATCCCCTATGCGTTCTGGTATCATAGGGTCAACTGAAAGGAAACACCCAATCGCTTAGACTGTATCCTCCAGACAATTGCTTGCTGTATTCACAAATGGGCTCACAAGGACATTATGCAGACTTTGTTGAGAGCTCGCAGGATAAAGGCCGGGTAATCTCCACTCTGACTGATTCGGACAATCGCATTTGCCTTTGTACGTCTGGGTAAAGTCTGGAGAAGTTCACAATTCCAGTGCATGTGTGAAAGCAGCTGTAGTGAGTGACACAGTTTCAGAAACAGAATGGGAGGGGCAGGTAGTGAAGGCGTGGCTACAGTGTTACATTTGTTTTGGTTAAATAAAAGGCAATTTAAAATTAGTTCTAAAGCATTTAATTCAGCCGCTAATTTGATTTGGCCGCAGCATCTCTGGCCTAATGCTAGTTTATCTGCAAAGACCTACAATGAGATCTGTGCATCCGTAGCAAACACATTAACAATAAAGGACATAACATCATTTCACACAACAGCCCTATGATGCATCAAAAAAGAACTACACTTCTGTACTTGATCTGTACTTCTGTGCACATGCAATCTATAACAACAATGGCTTTGATGGTATAAACAGTATAAAGTAAATGTGATTTAACACGGAGGATGCATCAACATCAATATAAACAAAACCTGTGCAATTCACTGTCTTTAATTTCACTACAGTAGGACATTTAACCTGTTTGTTAAAATAGTGTGCCATTGACATTTCAGATTTCAAGAATCAGGGGGTCAGACTATCATTGTTTGTGTCACTGGAGTATTGCTGTTACTTCAGCTTATTTAATGCAAACGTGAACCATTCACATCACCGCTTCCAACTAAATATAATGTACATCTTTATGTTTCTTGTTTATGCAGATGTGGGTTACAGTTCTGTTTGTCGGTATGAAAATACTTGTGCAGACTTGAAAGATAGTGTGCATACTATAGTAATCAACCACACGGAACACGAAGCACCAACAAGCCTTCTGTACAACCTTATACTGCTGCTGCAAGGTAAACCAGATAAAAATCAGGAGCTGATTGGAAAATTCCCCTGGTGCATTCAGGAACACTTGACATCTGAAATGACTGATGAGACTCTGGCTGACTGTCACTCTATAGTGACACACACATAACCTATAATAAACCCTAATTCACTGATAAAATCACATGGGGTGGTCATGGAGAATGCAATCTCGGTCAATACTTTCATGAACAACAGCCAACTTTCAGGTTTCAGTGTGTACAGTTAAATATCTATTTAGGAGGATAAACAAATGTAAACCAATGAACTGCACATCACCCAGTTACTGAGAAACGAGGAGGTGTTCCTAGGATTTTAAAGAACACCAGTATCACCTATAACTTTATGTATTGTTCTGTGACAATGTTCCCAAGCTAATTCAGTAAAAGCATAGCAGCAAAGGCTATCATGTAATATTTATATGGTTATTATGCTTGCTTTAGTGATCAGTGGTCAGAGGAAGTCGTGCACTTCCTAGAAGGCAGAGAATAATGAAGCATGTAAAACAACACGACACTATAAGTCAGTAGTACTGTAGGGCGCACATGTTGATATACTACACACAGGTGAATAAAAACAAATCAAAAACATGAGATATTTTCAATGTATTCTTTTCAATCATAAGTACTGATCATTAGTTGTAACATGGTTCAAATAATCAACCCAAACTGTTGAGATTAACCTATGATTGGGTTTGTTCAAACTGAACCAGACCCATATCTTTTAAGTCCTTTAAGTTGTTGTGTTGTGATAGAATTTTCTATTGAAACTTACATTACTAGCAAACCTTCCACACAAAGATTTGTTTTTGCATTATTTAAAAAACAAATCAGTTCTAATTCATAACTATTTGAACATATGTATCTACTTTACCGATCAAAATGAATCTTTATTCTAGGTTTGAATTATCTGTGTCGTAGTGTTTAAGCTTGAGTCCTGTACATAACAATGGTGAGTCCTGTGAGCTTGTGGAGATGAAAATGAAATGGTGAAATTGCTGATTCAAAGTGACACGGGGGACTTTTTCTTCTTCTGTTTATTAATAGTCGTTTTAGCAAAAAGCCTTTTCATAAAATCTTTTTACACTGTGTGTTGACTCAATAGAGTATGATATAAGGACTCCAGAGCTTTAAATCACAGCAGTAAGTTGACATTTGTTGAAAAGGACTCCCGCCAAGAAGGGAAAAAATGTGATGGACAAGTTCAAAAACAAGCCATTGGAGGAGGCCCTGAGCGAGACGCACGATACCTTGAGAAGCGACAAGCCGCCTTCTGTTATTTTTCCATCCAGGAAGCTTTACACGGAAATTTGATTTGAGAACATTCTAATTCTATTTATTTGAGAGAGGAAATGAGGTGCTGAGTCAGGGTAGGAGCAGTTTGCTTTAAGAACAACAGAAACCAAATGCCTTTTAATCGTCTGGCCCAGTAATCACGGCACACACGCTTTCCTCGCCCCTCGACGTGTTTATTTGACATTGGGACTTTTACTTGGTGTATTCCTGTAGCTTGGATGGCAGAACGTGAGGAAGAGATAGAAAGGATGAGAAGGAGGTGGAGGTGGGAGGAGGAAATGTTACAAATCACAACAGAGGAACATGGCCTCTGTGTGAACTTAAGATCTTAAAAACAGGAGCGTGGGACATTAAGGAAATAGAAAAATAAATATCATGCAACAGCTGGAACCTAAAACCCAAAATTATAAATGAAATCAGCAATTCCACTCGTACGGATTAGCTGGAGCCACATAACACAACACAACCACTGATTGATTATCAGACGTTAAAATGCCGTCTTGTTGTACAGAATCAAGACACGTTACATGTATGTATAAGGACACTCACATATGCAGCCTAACAAACATGTTACACATCCTAAACATAGTCAGGAAACGACCGAATTAAAAACATTAAACCGCTACTGCTGACACTCGCTCACTAATACAGTGTGTACTTCCTTTTCACACTGTGACATGTACATGTTTTTTTGGTCCCTGACGAGCTAAAAATGGTTTGCTTTGACATATTTCAGAAGAAACCAATCGTCACCTCCTTCTCCTCATCACAATGACACAAAGTCCGGTTAAAAACGGATTTGTAGACAGAAGAACTAAGAGTTAAAAGGACCTCCGATCTGAGAAGATGAGCATCCAGACGGTACCAAAGACCAGAGAAAGACAGTATGTGAATATACATCATGTCAACATACCAGTCAGACGCACACTGCAAGACAATCTGTGAGGCACACACTGAGCATCCAGTGCATACGAAATCACAGAAAGACATCTCTGTGTGCAATGGAGGACTTTTATCAGCACTTATGACCCATTAAAACACTCATGCTGTCTGCAGCGTCTGGTGGATAATACACCCAGTAGCAGTGTAAAACCTCACTGCATTTAGAGATAGGAGATGTTTTCTCCCGTTGCTGTGAAACAAACATCAAGAGAAACAGAGAAGTTAGAAAAGTGACAGCGAACACGAGAGCGCGATTCCTAATTCTGGGAATGTCGTCTCCATGGTCTGGTGGGATTTTTCGAGGGGTGGGGCATATTCCGCTTTCGGATGGGAAACGAAGGAAAAAAACTTTGCAAACTTAGGCGGTAGCGGAGACAATGGATGCCTGAGTTCACACTAGTTTGCAGAGGAAGAGGCAGAAGTCCTTTAGTAGCCTGCCTTTCCCCCTACCCCCACGTCCGCGAACACGTCCAGGCTCTCCCAGCACGCCAGGCTACAGTTGCCCAGAAAAGTTGCTCTCCACCACTTTTTCCCAATGAGTGAGCAGACACATATCGACATCCTTCCCCCAGCTCACACGCAGAAACACTACACAATAAGGACCGGGCGGCAGCAACGAGCGAGCCGGAGCCAGCCCGGAGCTCGGCCGCTCTCTGCGCCGCGTTTCTACTCCGCGAAGTCTCAAGTTAAATTCGGTGCGTTTCGCTTCTCAAGGACACTGCAGTTCACTGTCACCAGCCCGAGCCCGTCGCGACAGACGCGGGCGTGTGGCCGTGAAGGACGGAACCGCCGAACACGAGGCGAAAGCCCCGAAGCCTTTACCTTTTTGCTGTTTCTGCTGTTGTAGCCGTTGTAGGGGTTGATTCCTGCCCTTGGCGGCACGGAGAGCAGCATTTTTCTCGGCGCTATGTCCGGAGCAGCGAGCACAGCCCAGGCTGCCAGCTGACGTCAGCAGCTGGGGAAGTGAGTGCCTGGAGTCCCGCTGCTTGACTGCGAGTGGTGCTGCTGCTGCGGCAGGACGGGCCCCCCGCCGCGGGCCCCCGGACGCCTTCACGGGCCCCTCGCGCGGCTGCAGGGGGTCCGCGGAGGACGGGGGATCAGGTCGCGTTCAGTCAGTGCCCACTGTTGTTTCACTCGCCAGGGGACAATAGCTGGAAAAGAAGCTTCTGTAAACTGTTTTTCTTTGGACCAAAGGCTTATAAAATCAGGCTGTGTGTGTGTGTGTGTGTGTGTGTGTGTGTGGCCCTTATTCACTCACAGACACCGCGTCTTTCCTCGCAACATCCGCTAATGATTCATCTTCCATTAAGATATTTATTAGTGCGCCGTCTTATCATCAGTGGTATCAGCTAGAACTATTCTACATAACATATGCTGCTACATACGCCCACATGTATGTTCTGACAATGTTCTTACCCCCTCACTGAGTCTCTGTATACAATGCATAACACCGATTTAACATTAACACACTCATTTAGAAATATTTTAATATATGTATTGAAAAAAACAACCCACAAAACTAAAATCTTTCAGTTGATCACAAAGGCATCAGTACACAATAATGTGACTTTATTGCTTATTTACTGATGAGGTTTTGCTGTATATCCTCCTGTTTGTATTGTAAGTATTCATAAGCACACATTAAGCCTTGCTGTAACATACAAACACACATTTTCTTCCAAGAAATTCTAGATAATATTATTATTTCTGATTATAAACTTTCAAACAGGACACACAAGCAAAGCCAATCTTGTATTAAAACTAAATTTATTCCCATCCTTCCACATAATGCAAATTGCCACATACTTTCTACTACTAATTTATTTTTTCCTAGAGAACTGATAACTTAAAACTCATGGGTAATTGACTGAGTAATGTTGCCATGTTTAAAAGAAAACATATTTAATTAACAATAAATGTGTCTATGTGTTGAAAATGCTTCAGTTATCAGTGTACTGCACAATATTATCAGACTGTATATTTGTAATTACTGCCAAGAAGTCCAGATATCCATTTTTCTAATGAATGCCAATGAAAGAGCACCTCCATAAAAGGAAAAATGTCTTTCAGACCAACTAAACCTCTAAATTGTATTCACAGTGGCACATGGAGCAAAAAAATACTTAATAGGATCAAAATGTCATTATTAAGCTTTTTCCTCACTACTTCCACTTCATTTGAAGTCATTAGCTCATTAGTACATTTCAAATCAAAATGGGGCTGCAAGTAGATGACTATGCAACAGTCTTTGCTTATTCAGAGAGTATTCTGTTGAGCAACTTTGTCATATGTGAAGAATGAATGGTTGAGGTTCGCCTGTTTGTGTTGTCAGACACAACTTTGTCAGGGCCAGAGAGGCTGCCACATGTAAAACAACTTTGTATCAGTGACAATAACAAATTATAAAAAACTAAAAGATTATATTTTAAATTTAGCACCTACAAAACAAAAATTCACTATAGTATATATCAGATTTTTGTAAATATATCTATAAAATACTGAACCATTTTAGTACAAAACTAAGATTTTAGGCAGCTCAGTTGATGGATAAAAGTTGTATTGTTGTATTGTTTGGTTTGAGTTGCCTTGATTAAAGCTGTTAAAGCATTTGCCTTTTCCTTTTTCTTAACATTAACATTAAAAAATTATGCTGCACAACACTGATTTCCACAAGACACCAAATCAAACAAAGTAAAAACTCTAGAAGCTGCAGTCAGAGGAAACCATCACCCAAGCCAAGTCTATTATATAAACATCTGCATGTCTGAAATAAACATCTGCATGATGTGGACAGGTAGGTCAGGTACTTCTGCTGCCTACGCTCATGTTGTCCTTTAGTATCCTCTGTAGTTTGGAGACAAAGGCTGTTAAGCAGCAGACACACACACAGACATTACAGTTTGAATGAGTGACGTCCCAAAGTTGTCTTTTCACGCCTTAGTCCTAGTCCCTGACTCTGGCTTCTAATCTGCTTCTGCTATGTTTAAATTCCTTTTGAGTTTTTCCTGTGGCCCGTGATTGGCTGCAGATGTATCCCAACGCAGATGGCACCTGAAACCTGAAACCTGATGCCTAAAGTGCACTGGTATTGAAAATCATCAACACTGGTTACGCACCAAACAATTACATTCATTAAGAACACAATGAAACAGGTGTCCAGCAATTCGGATACTTTTTTATTTCATTATTACAAGGAAAGAGTTTTATGAGTTTCAGTTTATCATTTAAATTTTTTCCCAGTATGCACAAGCACATCAACATACTGCAAGTGCTGAGATAACACCTAACACAGTCTCCCTTTTCCGTCCTCATAATTGAAGTTTGCCTGTAATTCGTTTAGCAAAAAAAAAAAAGATGCAAATAAGCACATTATATAACAACATAGTGATTACTTGAGCTTGTGGAAAACATCAGTTATCCATGTGTTACAAAAAAGCAGTCTAATGTTTTTCTGGGTACCTTATGTTAAGTTAGGAAGATCACAAAAGTCTTGCTTTGCTCTTGTATTACAAAAAAATATTGCATTATTGGCACGTCCCTGCGCAGTCTTCCACAGATCAGCTTTCTCTCCTTTCTTCACAGGCTGCCCACTTGTTCAGGCTGTATGTGGACAAAAGTACAGCAACGTGAATAGTGTTTGTGTGAGTTAAGCACTTTGTGTTGGTGTCTGTTTCATTCAGTTCAGCAGCTTGTCTGTGGGCTGTTTCTCTGTCTGCATTTAGGAACACACCAGTGACACTGTTGCACTCAGCAAGAACCTCAGTCTGGCACAACCAGCCACTCTAACGACACCAACATTGTTTGGACATCAACAGGCTCGTTGCTAAGTAACACAGCCCCCTCCATCCCAAGTGTTCTGGCCTGTGAATCTATACTTATTACCTCTAGGGTAGCTAAGCTGGGGATGTGTGTATGTGTGTTTGTGCTACTAGGTGTTGTGAATAAGTCACTGACTTGCCTAATAATGTGTCTGGGGGATGGAAGAGATGGTGCCTTGTCTAATTTTCAGCTTTATTTATCATGACCTCGTGCTTGTGAGTGCACCCTAACATTCAAGCGTTTAAAAAAGCACAGGTGAGAGGTCCTTCCACCAAACCTAGTCTTCGTGTGGTCTAGTTTTGTGCGAGAAACAGTGTTCTTCCTTTAAGTTGTTATTTAAAATAATATATTTCTAAAATCAAAGTTACAAGTTCAGTGAAAAGAGCAGTTTTAAAAGTCAATTTGCCATTTTAGAGTACGGCAGCTACCACAGCATCAACGTTGTGGGAGTGAACCTTTGTTGTAGCTGTTCACCCCCTCCAAAGTCATCAGTGGGCTATTGTGTAGGCAGAAGTGGAGCCTGGGCGTATGGAGAAAAGTAGATATTAATGGTGTGGAAGGGTTCAGGGAGTTTGTGTGTAAGAAAGAGGCATGTCGGGGTTCAAGGTCAGACACTGGGGGAAAGACAGCAAACCACGTTTAAACACAGAAGTAGGCAGAAAGAGGAAAAAGCAAAAGGGTCATTTGATATTTGGAAGTTGTGAGACCCGGTACAAAAAGATAAACTTAATCTCTGTGTTTTTTTTACTTATGTCTTTATCAGACCCAAACTGGCTACATTTGACACCTGCTTAACATTGAACAAGTCAGCTGTGAATACATTTACAAGGAATCACTGCAAACATTAAAACTGTAGAGCTTGTTTTTTGTGTATCTTGGACAGTTACCATTAGACCTAAAGCTTGGTTTTGATTTGTTTTATATTTAAAAATCCGTCAAGATAGCCCACTTTAAATGTAATGAACTACACATGTGCACATGTTCTTCTCAAATGAGAAAACAAGGCTGGGCAGGGTGATTTGGGACGGCCTACATCCCTGTTATAGTAAATAACAAATGGTAAAAAAAATGGTGTGTTTGACAGCACAGACAAACAGATGGATGCTCGCTTCATGTGAGAGTGGTTATTTTACGCGTCTGCTGAACAGGCCACACACACACCCTCATACACTCATCAGTCAATCAGTCAGGCATTCCCTGTGGTTGGAATGTGTTTTTCTGGGAGTGTGTGAAAGAGGAAGTTTTGGCGAGGAGTTTGAGGGGAATGGTAGACCAAAAAATCTAATGAAAATCAGCATCCAGCGTGCACACAGAGGAACCCCTCTTGTACCTTCATAGGGTTTGTGTTTATCTGTATTTGAGTGTGGAAATTCCAACATAATCCACTGTATTTGGCAAACTAGGTACATTTATGTGAGCAAGACCAACGTCCACAAGCATTTCAGACAAGACTTTGGAGAAACAAAGAAACATCGAGCTTAGTTTTCTTTTTATGTCTATGTCGATGTGTACTGTGACTAAACAAACTAAGAAAAAACTAAATACAATCAGATCAGGTCAGATCGTCTTTGTACTTTCACTGGCCAGATATTTGACTTTGAACTTCTGCACCCACACAACTAAGATGTGTTTTTCTATGAGATCTGTGTACAATCATTTTACGTAGGCTTCTCCCTCAACAACGAATCACCTTCTAACCACACCAGACTGTCCATGTAGCCTCACTGGTTTTTCTTTATATCCTCCTCTTTGCCTGTGTAAGCTCATCTCTGTGTTTGTAAGTATACATCCATAAGCATCCATTACACCTTGCTGTAGAGTTCATTAAATCTGGAGTTCAAAGATTTCTATCTATTAATCTGTGTATTTTTTTCTTTCATTATTTCTTTTTAGGGTTGGAGTGGCTTATTTGCTCTATGTTCCAGCTGGAAGTAATCTCAACAATGGGTTTGAGTGTAAAGAGGCAGAAAAAGTGCCTGATGATGGAGTACGAGGAAAGTAGAGAGAGGGACGAAGGCAGGGGGAAGGGGAGAGGGAGCTAAGCGGATGGGGGAAGGGCTGTTTGTGCATGCCTAAAATTCCTTAGGTGTTATCAGCATTGCCCACTACATAATTGTTCCTTTTGAGCAGTAAGAGAAGAGAAACAGGGACTGTACAATGTTGGAGTTTTGTTTCTAAGGTTAGAAGAAGGGGAGGTCGAGACCTTTCAACACTGACCTCCACTCTTTGGACTTAAATGTCCTTTTTCCACACACACAAGATGCTGATGATTTTAATGACTAATAACTCTTGGTATGAGCCAGTCAAGCTGCAGCTGTGAAGGGTTACTGACATCTATAATGTGTCAAGCCACCCAGGACCGCAGACGATTTGTTAATGCAATTTTCCCAAACAACATTAAGGAGGCTCTCATGCATGGGCAAGATAAGCAGTTTCCCTCATGAGTGACTCCCTCATAACGAACAGATGAAAAACAGTAATTACATGAAACATCTTTTCTTTTTAACACAAAATGGCTGCTGCGAGTACCTCACACCATGTTCCTACTGAATGAAGACGAACTGAATTGGTGGGACACACTAGACACGATTCTGGGAACTTTGATTGATGAGGTAATCCATCTGGCTCTGAAGCCAGGGAGGGGAGGAAGACAGCACCAGCTGAAGGGATAATGTAGCCAAATCACGATGCAGTCTTTCATGTATGTGTATTTAAAATAGATTAAATGTCTGGTCACCTCAATATACCAGATACTGACATCACTTTAAAATGTTAATATTTATTGTGTCATGTGTCTGAACATGGAACTGAACCTGACCTGTTTCTCCTCTCCGGACGTCAGCATGGCTTCCATCACAGCTGCAGGGAACTGGGTGGAGGTGCATGATGCTGTAGATGAAAGAATGACGCATGAAATACTTGCTCCAGTCATGACACAAACCAGATGAATGGTGTTTTCACTTACTCCAACAATAAAATCATTCTGGAAAGAAACTCACCAGCAGAGCGGGAGAGGTCTTCCAGCAGGAGACTAATAACCTGCAGCTCCCTCGAATACTGATGTTTGTCCATCTTTGGCACAAGTAGAGTAATAACTCGATCACTGTCACTCTTACGAATTAGCCGTGCTGATCTGTAGAGAGCCAAGGAAGTGAGCTATGTTTTGCTGTTGTAGAATTTCACTTTCACTCTTATCTCTGTGTTAGTCAGTATATTAATTTACCATGAGAATGTACTTTAGAGGATCTGTGATCATAATGACCTGACTGGCGGTGAGCTCCTAATACTGATAAACACAATGTGTTTTGTCCAACAACATGTTTTTAATGCTTATAAAGTAAAGCGTAAAATACTAAAATTATCCAACATATCAAGTATAATGGTACAAGAGTACAGATCTGTACCAGAGTGGTACCAAGTGGAAAAGATGGTGCTCAAAGATGAATGAGGCGAAGCATTACCGCTGCACAAAATGTCAGAATAATGAAAGATGTGTATATCTAGAATCGGTGAGTCACTTTCTGGTGAGTGGGGGGTCAGATATCAACATGAGCCATTAGAACTGATCTCTCTGATCTCTATCTTTCTCTTTCACAAACACATGAAAAAACATGTCACTGGTGGAGGAAAGATGATGTAAAAAAACAGCAATCGTGAGCCTGGGTGGTGAATCCAAATCTGATGTGTAGCATCTGTGGTATACACAAATGATGGACTTCAACAGAATTTTGTCTTCAGCTTTTATTGTGAAGAGGCAGCCGGGCAACGGATCCTGGTTGAAAATGGAAATCCGTTTTTTGCAATGCAAGCTTTTGCAATTAATGGGAAAATGCTGAAGAATTAGTTGTTCGTTTTTCTCCTTTTTGGAGAACAGAGAATGCAAAAAAAAAAAAAAAACGAGAGTCAGTGTTGACAGAAAAGACACTATTTTACATATTGCTTTGAAAACACTTAAGATGTATGTCTGACCTTTGAACTTAAGTTTGAAAAGACATCATAGGAGAAGTGTGCTGTATGTTGGAGCAGTGAATGTTTGTGGCTGGGATAGCTGATGTCTGTGTTACGTTTCCATCTGCTGGTAGATTGTGATAAACCCTCCACACCATTCCTCACTCACTCGGTTTACCGTTTTGTTTCCCTACTGGAAAAACAGAGGTATCACTGAATGGCCCCTGTGCTTAGTAATAGCTCAGTGTGGTTTCTATGTCTTCACAAAACTTAACAGTGTTTCAATTTAGTGGTTTCCAACTTTTACTACTGGGAACTGCTCAAACATGTACCCATGACTAAGAGTGAACTCTACGCAGAGGTCGACTGGCTGAGTTGTGCATACCATATCAAAGACTTTAATTGCCATCTCAGAGCCATTTCTCATCTCAAAATGTATAGGACAAAAAACTAATTTAATTTCTCTTAATATCATCCACGTGATTGCAATAGTCTGTCTCCTTCACTCGCTGTGACGTTTCTCTCCTCTTCTATTAGACCCAACACACCTGACACTGAAAATGCTCAAATGTCAACTGAAAACCTGCCGACATTGAACACTAAACTGTTTCTGTTACAAAATGCGTAGAAGCTGCGGCATCAGTGAAATCTTCAGGGAAACTAAATCATAAATTCTAAAACATCTCTGTGAAAATGTGTGTGTGAACCCCATAGAAATCTGAGTCTATGTGCATCTGAAAACTATAAGAGGGACATTGTGTGTCCTTATACCAATGTGACTCCCTGCTTTTTCCTGCATATCTGTTTTCAGTTATGTCAGTATTGCATAAAATCATTTGGTCTGAGGACATTTTTGGACTGAGCCTCAACAATAGGTTGATAGGTTAAGTATTAGTGTTGTGTTACTGTTGCTATGTAAGCCACACTGCAAGGACTAAATTAAGCACCTCGACTCTTTCCAAAATACTTCAGTGGAAAGAAAAGAATGAAGGAAAATAACAGGGCCTGGCTGAAATAATACAGAGCAAACTGACTTTGAGTTGCTTTTGCTTCTGCAGCCTCACTTCAGAACATAAAAAGCTGTTTCTCTTTAAGAGATACAAGAGATTTTCAAAACAGCTGAGTGTTTTACTTAATAATATGCCATGGTGTGCTGAAACAATATTTTCTTTTGTATTATATTAATAATACTGTTACTACCACTACTGCAGGGGCCTGGTAGCTGAATGGGTTAGGCGTCAGACAGGGATGCAGAAGGTCGCAGGTTCAAAACCCCCTCTCCTAGACTCCTAGTCCATCATTTACCAGGTGTGTCCTTGAGCCAGACACTCGCCGCTTTGGATAAAAGCGTCTGCCAAGCAATGTAAAGTACTACTAATACTGTGACATAAAGGCCCTATTGTCTGAGCATTTAACAAAGACAGTGTAGACCCACTAGATGTCAGCGTTGCGCAACGTTTCATAGATTGATCAAAGTAGCTGAGGGGAGTTGGAATAGTTTCCTGCTGCCCTGTGCTCTTTAGATGTACCACTTTGACACACTCTAAATTCATATGTAAACAACAATAACAATAATGTAAAATCCAGGAAATAAAATATTTGTATGTAATAAATATTGCAAAACGTTGCATGTTGAGGATATGGGTATGATCTGGCTGAAATGAGATCATTAAGACCTGCCCACAGGTTTCCTGAATGCGTATTTTAAGCTGCTGTGTGATCTCTCACTACAGATTGTTGTACTTTAGTCACACAAATTGGATTCAAGTCACAACCAGATCACAAATGATATGATTTCAGATTTGACCCGAACATGTGTAAAAGTCTAAAAGTCTTCCAGCTTGACTTTGACGTTGTTAACTTCTGACTTGACTTGAACTTGAGCCCTGAGTGACTCATTCCTCTTCCAAAGCCCAGAGCATGAGAATCTTGACACAATAAGAAGACCAGACATTAAGGTCAGAGTTTAAAGGCTGAGCATCAGTAATGCTTTGTGTGCTTTTGAGTGAATGATCAACCACAGGTTCTTTTAACACGTTCATGTCCTGTTTGGAGGGAGTCAACAGAACGACAGAAAATCCTTCTGGGCATATGGGATATTTACACATACATACACATATATATATATATAAAACTAACTCATTACAGTTAACACATCAGGAACACTACAAACAGCATTGGTCTATTCTCATAAGCTTTTTCTTAAAGTTCTCTTCATACAATTATAAATACCATATGAATCTTTTTTGCACACGTCTCCCTACTTAACACCCCCATGGTTTCGGCTGTAACATCTCAGATACACAAAAATACAATCACATACATTTGGAAGACTAATTTATACAGTTTGAATTATGTTCTGTACTAAGGGAAATTTGCCTGCATGTTTTTCCTACTCATCACTAACCCGAGCACTTAATGTAAGGTTACCTCTCATTCAGTCATAAACAGATGGCGGAGCTGCCATGCAGGGAGCTGGGCTGACACACCTGGTTGCTTTACAAAGACAAAGTGGACAAGTGTGTCTGTTTATGATAGGGCTGCAGTGGGACACAATCTGGCAATGTTTTCAGGGAAACTTTGGATTTGGTTCTCAAAGGTCACTTAAATAAAAAACATTGCACCAGGATTTGTGAGTAACGTGGGAGCAGTTGGGAGAAATGAAAGTTTAGAGCACCGTTGATCGTGGCAGTTGGCACAAGCTAGTGAGCCTCAGTCTTTGATCTGGGCTAGCAGCAGAGAACTGAGTAAAGTAAAGTTTGTCCAAGTGACAGATAGTGTTTGTCATTTAAATATGCAGGACAAATGTGTTCACAGGTGAGAAGCCAGTGAGGGATCACAGGGTCGGATCAAGCTCCTCACTGGATACACCAGTATCCACAACATGTGTCATGGAAGCAGCGCATATCTATATTGTCCAAATGTCACTAAATGCAACTTTGTTCTGTTAGATTTTTAAAAAGAAAAGAAGTGGTTGTTGACATCAGATTTCTAAACTAAACTGGTCACTAATTTTGTCCCTCCTGAGATCTTCTGGTGTGACGTTGAATCTTCTGTGGACGTGTCATCTTATTTGTTGGGGGAGGCAAAGGTTTGGCCAGACTTTGGACAGCGACAGTCCCTGACATGTGAGTAGGGTTTATGCAGAACCTTGCTAGTGTCCTATCAATAAGTCATCATCATCATTTACGTTTAATGTCTCAACCATCACCCGCAACATTAGCATCAAATGGAAAGTAAGCGGAGTAGCAGGTGGACAGAGTCAACAGGATGTAGCAGAACGAAGACACCTTGTGGTTAAAATGATGCCTAAAAATATATTATGATTAAATTTAATGGAATCAAACCAAATACTGGTGACCATTTTTTTCCTTTAGTTAGTCTAACAGAGGTCAATTGTGAATTAGGCAGCATTTCTAAACTAGATAAGATAAAATATATCATTAGGATAAATAAATTAAATAAGTAAAACTGGGACTGAGGGGAAAAGAATGCTGAACACTTGCTTTACCAACATCGCAGTGCAACAGTGCTCAGGTCTGCGGGGAGGTGTGTGATATGGGGGTGTCGGGTGAGGGAGAGAAGGAGAGAGAGGGAGAGAGAGAGGGAGAGAGAGAGGGAGGGGGGCAGCCGGGCCACTGCTGCTCCGACGTCACTCAGACCGCTGACTGACTGGGCTCCAGGCTTCAGCTTCAATCTGTGGCCAGCAGCAGCAGCAGCAGCAGCGGTGGCGGGAGGAGAGGAGCATTTGATCCACTTCTACGTTTCCCTCTCTGCTGTAGCTTCTCCTCGGCAGAACAAAACACGGACCACTGCAGGATTTCGAGGCGCCAGCTCTCGCTCATCTCGAATGCAAGTCAGGCTAGCTTGATGCTTGATGCTCGGTTCAGCCTGCTAGCTTTTGTGGCACGGCTGTCCATGCATCCGAGGAGCCCCTGAGCAACCACCCCGGGCTGGGAGAAGCCTCGGCTTTTTGCCTTGACAGTGTGCAAAAACAAACCCGAGTGGGCAGACGGCGGCGTTGCGCACACAGAAAGCGGGTTCCCAGTGAGGAGCATCATCGGCGGCGCACGGAGACACGTCGTTGTGTCCACAACCTCCAGCCTGACAGCAACAACAGGCAATTGATGACTAATAGTGTCTCCAGATAGGCTACGATGTTGCGCACCGTGGCCAACGCGTTGGCGACCGGGTTGCTTTTCCTGGGGTTGCTGCACAGTTTGGAAGTAATCGCTCCACCGAGGGCTGTTGATGGTAAGCAGAGCTTTATTTTACCACTTGTCTTCAGTGCAGAAAACACGTAAGCGTACGAGGAAAAAACTCTGCGTGTGTCTGGTCTGGGGTTTTGTGTCTGCGCGTAATGAGAGTGGATTTTGACTGCTGGGATGATGAAGCCGAGGCTGGAGCTTTAAAGCAGTCTTTTGTTTCTCGCTCTCTCTCTCTCTCTCTGTGCCACATGTGAATATTGCGATGTCACGGCGCTGGTCGCAGATCCCTGCTCTCCGCTGACTGCTCACGGTGACACTCAGGGAGGAAACTCTAGCACAGGCCCCGCTACTTGACTCCAGCCACTTTCGTTCAGAGCATCTAGAAGCTGCTGTCACAAACTAAACAAAAAAGAGTTGTAAGTGTTTCGGAGACAGAGATGAAAACGCTTTAGATAAAACCAGCGCGTGAGCCAGTTCACGCTCGCGCTGTTCACTGAGTGGTGGAGTGATGTGATGACGGAAACAAACAACAACAACAAACACAAACGGCGCTGCACCTATAAATGTTGCTTATTTGACCATTACATCCTCCTGTGGCCATTTTCTGTCATGATTGCACCCCCCCCCCCTCTTGTGATCTGTAAGCTCCGCACTGTTGTTCAACAGGCGCGTGTGGCACTGCGTCATTTGCCAGGATCAACTGATGGAGAAAGCCTCTCAGTGCCAACACTCATATTGTGATCTTCAGGCAGATTGTGAGCAGTTCAAAACAGCCCCCACTGCGACCTTGTGAACACACACCTACCTCCACAACCTGGAACAACTTCTGGAAACTATTAACCCCCCACAGCCCCACTCTCACACTCATGGGTTTTGGTGAGAAGGTTTGGGGCCTTATCAAAGAGGAGCTGGTGCAGAAATATTTGTTCAATTCTTTGCAGGTGAAAAGAGAATGTGAGTTTATTTTTGCACGAATATAACACTTCTCCTTCATTTTGGGAATGTCTGATCAAAGCTCAGGGTACGTTTTTTACGGCTTTTGCTTTTAAAGAGAGAGAAACAAATAGGTTTCCAAAGGCTGGCAGTAGCTGCTGGTAAGCTAATCAGAACATTTCATTATATTCTGTAGGAATTTCACATGGATGACTGATTTAAACCACCGGCCACACTTTGTGAGATTCACCGTCAAGCCATAAACTCTCCCCTCAGCCTTTGAAGTTCTCGCTGCATTTGGCAATGCAGTGTTGCGAGGTTCCCAGGGAGAAAGATCCACATAAATGGCCAACTGGAAGATAGACTTGTAGTCCGCAATCCCTTGCAGCTTCACCCTTATCGCCGGTATATGCCTGGGATCTTAAAACAATGCACAGTAACTGTTTGGGTGATTTTTTTTAAGTGTCTTAGTGTTTGGATTTGATGAGTCATCCTGGTGCATTATAGGAGAGAAACTCACCAAACCTTTGCTTCAGCTGAAAACCAACTGGGATGCAGATGAGCTACACTGAGATTTGTACATGGTCGACATGGCTCATATGTTAAATACACTAAATGGGAGATTTGCCACATAATTAGAATTACCGTTTTTTTCGCCATATAAGACGCATCGGCATATAAGACGCACCCAATTTTTAAGGAGGAAAATCTGGTTAACGTGCGGACGCGACCTGGCAACATAATGTTATACATTCATACAGACATTGTGTTGCCAGGTCTGTATGTTTTTCTGGTTACGCCAGCTCAGTTTTATAATGTAAACACTGAACCACGTTGTCCTTCTTAAACATCCTAGTTGCGGTTTAACGAGTTTTATGACGTAAACGAAGCCTCGATTCGTGACCAGCAGCACGACACAGGCAGAAAGCGAGCAGCAGGATCCGCCTTTCAGACACTCCGTGTGAGAGCAGTGAGTAGATGGTTGCAGGCCATCTGGGGTTCCGGGCACGGGTGCAAATACGCCCGAGCCTGGACCCCCAGATGGACATTCGCCGTGTAAGACGCACCCACTTTTACCCCCCAGTTTTGGGGAAGAAAAAGTGCGTCTTATATGGCGTAAAATACGGTAGATGTAATATCCTTGTTTACCAAACTCTACTCCCTTCAAAGTACAGTTAAGTTGCCTTTTTGATTGTCTCTTTGATTTCCTGGGCGCTTTGAACCACATATACTAGCAGTATTTCTTTTTTTATAGTTGCCTTCCACTTCTTTTTCTTATTACTAGTCATCTAAAGACTTTGTATAACTGTCTCAGCACTGTAACCAGAGAATAGGCAATGGACCACCAACAACCCAGGAGTTTAATTGGGCCTAAATGGATCTTTGTTTTGTACAGAGGACACATCCACTCATCCAACAGTCTCAGATTATTCAGAAAGCGCTCCTAATTGGAGGCCCATTGGAAAAGGCCCTAATGAAGGAGGTGACATTGTTTCACCCCATGAAAGTAATGTCATTGCAAAAAAAATCACCAGTCCCATTAAATTGAGTTTAATATTTTCCAAGGCGTTTAGTGTTAAAAAGCTGCTGTAAAAAACAGAAATGGAGAAGTGTGCTTCATGTTGTCCGTGAGGACAGTTGGAATCAGTTCAACTTGAATCATTTTCTATTATATATATATTTTCTTCTGTTTTTTCTTATGCTGGCATTTTGAAGAAAACCTTCTCAATCTTAACGCATGGTTCCTCATATCACGGATTTCCTTCCCCTGGTGACTTATCTGGTGTTGAATGTGGTAAAAGCCTCAGAAGTTTCCCAGCAATTTGTTTTTTGTTGTTGTTATTATAACACCATTTAAATAGCATTCATGTGGCCAAAAGGTTCCCACCTCACTGCCACGTGAGGGCAGAATGGAAAACAGGGTTCATTTGTTAAGTCGTGACCTTATGTCACACAAAAAACATTTAAAAGTGCGTGTTGATAAATGTGTAAACAGACAGAGAGTATATTTAACACTGGTATAAATACATGGTTGACTCCTTCCATTGGCTGCTGCTTAAATACCTTGTATGACACACTGAGAACCAGCCACAACTGCATCACTAAGCAGATATAAAATCTAGTACTTTGGTCAGCGTCTTTCCCTGATGAAAAACAACAAGGAGGCCAAGAAAATTCAGACGCGTTAGTCTGCTAATGGTCTATGACTGAACAGTAATATAGAAATCCTGTACTGTAGCAACAGATTTCCATTTGACACACAGCGTAAGAGTTGACATTATCGCGTACAATAAGATAGATGGCTGAAATCTGCCATTGTCATACAGACAATACTGATTATTTCTTTTTTATTTCATAAAGCAAAATATGAGTCTTAAAAGAATAGTTTTGACATTTTGGAAAATATGTTACTGGACAAGTCTCTGCACCTGACTAGTTACTAGGCCAGATAGATGGCCACATGTGGGCAGGCATGTCAGAACAGCCCTGTGACCCACTTTCGAGTTGTGACCCACTGATTGAGATGCATTGTCTAGATAGAGCTATATATAGACTGGAGAAAGAACAGTGTCTTTGAAAGAACACGAGAAGAAACTTGCGGGGGGGATATCATGAACCTGCAATCACTGTATCTGCACAAAACATTACCCAGCAAATCTGAATCCGCAGCTGCCTGCAGGTAAGGACAGGCAGAAAAGACACTGGCTAAAGCAGGCTCAGAAAACACCGTTTGTTGGTTTGTAGCTTCGACCAAATGTTGGCGTTGTCTTGGCAGGAAAATCTGTCTTGTTCGATAGTTGCTGTTTCTCTCATAGCAAAATGAGTCTAGAAACAAGTGCACTTGTTTCCTCTGTAATGAAAGTTCCCGCTGGAAGCAGAAAGCAGACGGCTGATCTTAAAGATGTTAATGAGTGAGCGAGATTTGTGGACGGCTGTAATCAGATGCAGACACCTCTGTAGGCTACGTGATTTGTGATATGGAGCTTCAACTAAATGTCAGACTGAAAATTAGCTGCAGGTAGCGGGCAAGCGGTGCGCTGCGGGGGTTGATCATTATGAATGGCCTTCTTTCCGTACAGTTTATGTGAGCTGCCGTTATGTAAAAGTATTGGTTAAAGCCCAAAATCTGAAACACAGTGGAGACCTGTATTTGTTGGGCAGGAAGCCATTATGGAAATGTCATTACCACAGCTCACTTTAGATTCATCCAATAAGCGCTTTATTATTGAATCCACTTGTCCTTGATATATTGTCCGCAGAGGAAGCAACAGGCAGTTCACTACCTCAGCCACTATTATCAGCCTGGGAACGGGTTGTTTAGGAGCTCACAGTCCCACGATGAGCCAGCAGATATGTGTATCTCTGTGAGTAAGAATGTGTGTAAGTGCGTCTTAAGAACCTTAATTCGTTCTGACCTTCCTCTTCAGGTGTGATGGTCTGAGCAGAGGACCCTCTAGATGGTGCAGTACAATGAGCACTCATTCACCCCATGTTTGACCATTCATAACAACCCAATAGTCATGATTAAAAAGGCAGCACCGCCGTATTCGCACAAAGCTCGAGTGAGCAACTGTAGTTCACATCACTGCTGATGTCATGTAATTAGGTTAGTTTGGAGGAGGTTTGTCACAATGCACTGTTGTTTTTACGCCAAACTGTAAGCTTCAAGTAAATAAAAAACAAATGTTGCAGATTTGGTTGTTTTACAAAGCTTGTCTATCTTTATTGTGTTTTTTCAGTGTTGTAATATAAGCTACCTCTGTTCTATACAGCAGTAACAGGGGATTTACTCTTTCATGCAGAAGCCCAACAGGGTCAGGGCTAGCTGGATAACTTGTGTTGACCTGTCACCTCCAACAGCAAACATTGGTTTCAGTCTGTAAGACCGTGTTGATGACTGGTGCATCACCCTGATTCACCATGTTGCCCGTACATTATGCTCAACAAAGACCATGTGACATTTTTTTGCGAGGTAAGATTAAATCTCTTTCCAAGATTGATTTCAGATGTGACAGATAAATCCCAAACGTCAGTCCCTGCCTGCTGCAAACATATTTTGAGTTTCAGCTCCACAAAAAGTTTTTTGTTTCTGAAGTGTCTACAATCCAATCAGATGTAACCATCTTTCCATTGAAGTCTCCTACATGACTTCCTTTTTTCATGGAATAACACACTGTGGATGACTTTGAAATATGGAAGGAAGTGTACAGACATCGTTCTTCTTTACATAATAAAGTATAGTATGTTTCTACCCTCTGTAACAGAGGGTAGAAACAGCACACACATAACAGCACACACATCCCTATTCGACGTCCCCACAGCTTCATCCAAATTGGCTCACTTAACCTAACACCTACAAAGTCTGCCAGTAGCCTTGGAGTTTGGATAGATGACAAGCTGAGCCTGAATGAGCATGTTACCACCACCTCCAGGTCCTGTAGATTTACTCTCCACAACATCAGAAAAATTAGGCCTTTTCTCACCCAACAGGCTGCACAGCTCCTTGTCCAGGCAATGGTCAACTCCAAACTTGGAGGCTGCAGCTTCTGCAGTTACCCCTACAGATGGTCCAAAAGTCGAGTCTTTTCTCCTTTGTGGTCCCTGGCTGGTGGAACAACTTGCTCTGCCACATTCGACTGGCTGACAGCATCACCATTACGTTGTCTATCACTAAACCATTTCTAAGCATGTTCCTTGTCTTGACGAGTTAGGCCTTATCAGGGTGCATTGTTGTAGTATCTCCGCGTTATGAGAATTTGAATGGTAATTGCTGGTGTCTTCTCCTTGTAAGTCACTTTGGATAAAAGCGTCTGCCAAGTAAAGTAAAGTAAAGTGATCCTGTTTTTCTGTCAAACACTAAACTCTGTGGTCATCTTTCAGGTTTCACTATTAATGAAAGAACATTGATTTGCATACATTTCTTTAGAAACTTCTAGTCCTAAACACAAAGTACCCACCCCTAAATTGAACATAAGCCTAATTGTAAGACTAATCCCTCGAGCAGGCATTCACCCTTCACTCAGTGGCAAAAATCCTCTCACATGGTTTTTTAGTAGGCCCCCACTCATTACTTCCGCCTTCCACCTGAGTGAAAACACAGTGCAAAAGAAAGCTGTAATAGGTCAGTTCAAACAATTTAAGGCAATATCCCATCCAGTAAATTTCTGTGATATATATAATATTCTGAATATTGTACACTGTTTTCAAGCAATTGATTGTCGGTGTGGAGGATTTCCCACGCTCCAGTGCGTACTGTATGTGTGGGCAGCGTGGTTTCTGATTATGTGCATTGTTTGCTTCTGGGAAGAGAACGGGCCGCTCTTTGCTCTACTGTTCATTTCTTTGGAAATAATAATGAAGGACTGTGAATGTGTGTTCATTTTACCTCCACGGTTCTCGAGCTTATTGAAATCACTGTTGTACCACTGTTGGAGGTACTAGTAGGTGGGTTTGCGGACTACAAACAGAGCCGGGCTAGCTGTTTAGCCCTTTTTATCAGCCTTTGTGCTACATTTGTGTCACAGGCTGTTTGGTGATGAGTCCATTTGCTACCATTCACACGCTTGGTCATAACATTTACTGTGTTACTTATCAGTTGTCCTGTTCGAGGTTTCAGCATCATCACAGGGCGACACTAAGATACCTTCTCATTAGGTGCTAAAGTTGTTTCAGCACAAGGTGAAAGAACGTGTCAGAGGTCTATTTCATTTTTCACATATAATCTTCCTCATGTTTCTGTCTGCATTATACTACGGATTTTCCCTGTGTACGCTATGTGTGCTCTGGTGGTGATGTGGCAAAGGAATTTGTCTAAACTGAATAAGTTGACAATGGCCTTGTGGCTTTCTGCTTCGTCCCCACTCTGCTGCCGAAGCCAGTGTAATCTTCACAGAGAACTGTAGAAGGTTACAGCCTCCTCCTCCTCCCCGTGCTCTAACACCGAGTCTAGAACAAATAGCAGCCATGCTTGATTACCACTCTCAGGTTGAGACATGGTGAAATCTCAGCTAGACTTTCAAATAACTCTTAATTAAGTTCCCATTTGATTACTCTGCCCCACTTAGTAGGCCCTGCCTCTCAGTAACACAAAGACTTGTGTAGCTTGATGGAGATCGCACGCATATTATTCCCAGAGGGGATCGATAACATATGTCATTATTTCTGACCTGTGAAATACAAACACAGCGATGTGATGGAGCCCCACTTTACAGCCGGCTATCAACAGACGTGAGCACATTCCTGATGTTAATACTTTTCACAGCACACACACAGATATGCCAACTATCTTACTAATCTAAACTCCCAAAACATTATGATTTAACAATAAGATTCAATCACACATTCATCCAGAATAGAGAACTGCGTAGTAGAGCTCACGTAGCTATTCCTGATATTAGTGATATAAAGTCAAAATGTTGGCGACTGCTGCTAAAGCATGAATGTACTCAGTCATACATTCTCTCTGTTAATCAGTGTTTAAATTATGTCTGGAATTTTTGTTTTCACTTGTATCACTAATCTCGAGCAGGGATTTGACCACCACAGCTTCTCCAGACTCAGCTGGAACGGCTTATTAATGAGGACACAGCTGGAGCCTCTTTTTCTCTGTTTTGTAACATGATAAATTGAAACTCTTTCTTCTTCCCGTTCTTTTCCATTACAAAACCCTGAAGTGTTTAGGCTGCGGTGGGCTGTGGAGTAGGATGAGGTGGTGGCAGGCCAAAGCCAAACAGGCCTATATAGAGTCTTCTGTCATTTCTGGCCATTGGCTGAACCTCGTCAAGTGAGCTCAGAGGTCAACAAAATAGAACAGTGCTGTTCATGCTTCCACTTTACCGAAATCATTTTCAATATGTCTTTCCATGTGGCTGTTGCAGCTGTTTGTGTTATTTATACGGACTGAAATCATTTTTTTTATTATTGTCTGCAGAGATCTGTGATGCTGCTAAAACAAAACATCATAAGATTTCAGTCGATATTTGTTTTCCTGGATTGTTTAGCATCGTGAAGATAAAGTCTGTATCAAAGTTTGGCCACGTGTTCGTCTATGTCAAGACTGATCACATACAATTCAATTCATACAATACTTTCTCTTGCTCTCATATAAACCTCCGTCTCCTAAATATTTGAAAACATAATAACGCTTTATCACATCTAGCAGTGAAGAGTGTTGGAGATAGCAGTACCCGTGTCTCCCTGTGAGAAACTGTCTTCAACAGACTAAACTTGATGTTTATTTCCCAGCAGACATAGCAAAAGTCACTGCCAGCACTGCGAAGAGATTCACTATGTGCCTCTCTCAACCAACACACCCACCTGGCGCCTTTGTGTGGCTTGCCAGCTTTATTATTTCAATAGTTTTTGGATGAATCGGTGCAGTTACAGTAGAAATTTAGCAGGAAGTTCATTCTGTCCGTGTGCAGTAAAAAAGAGCGAATTCTTTAATGCAGCAATAAAAATTATGACTGTGTAGTAGTCATACTGAGATGTGTAAGGTGTAAGTGAGATAAGCTCACTAAAGTCAGGGTAAATCCTTACTTTGCATTTTCACAGAACTAGATGGATTCCAGGGTTTTGAGTTCCAATATTTAAGATGAACGTCCATAATATTTATGTAATAGAGCATTCAGTTACCTTTTTACCCTTCCTCACATGGCTGTGGAGATGGATTATACATTCATGTAGCTCTGAACCGCAGTAACTTTGGTGATCATCTGTCTATGTCACAGAGCATCAAAGACACAAAACAATATGTCCAGAAAATTAGTAATGTTCCAATCTGCCTGCACCTTGCTTTATATGTATTTAGTATTATTTTGGGATGCTGACATGCTAAACTAAGATGGAAAACCAGCTGTAGACTTCTTAGCCCCTTTACACCATAGCTACAGTATATATGTGTACTAGTGCGCCATTCTTCCCAGTGTTGACTCTTCTTTTTTGCCTGAGGTACAATGACAAATAATTTGTCCCTCCCTGATGAGTTTTTCTGCATATTTCTCACACTTTTTCCTGTATCAACACTTGTGTTTCTGGTCTGCCTACACTCTAAGGTTAGAGCGCTGCTCAGTTACAGAACAACAACCCCGGACCTGGACACTTGAATCGTGGCCGTCATGTTGGAGGGAGCACTTGTTTTTGAAGTCTGGATTCCCTGCAGCTCAAGCACCACTGGTGACAGTACTTTCAGTCTGCCTTTACCTCAACCACTGTTGAGTTGGTGTGCGATGAGGCAGTAGTCTCAGTGTCTACTGGAGCTTTGTAGTGCTCTGGTTGATCTCAGAGGGCAGGCCTCACACTTATTTATAGCTCTGCCGTGGGTGTCAGAGGAAATGGGGCTGTGGCCGGGGGCGAGGCCTGTGTTTGCCTTAGGAGAGAACTCTTCCTCCCTAGCAGACATGGCACGTCTTGGAGGAGTGGCAGACAGGGCAGTTTATTTGTATTCGGGCCCAGAAGGTGATGACCTGAAGTATTTTCACGCAGTCTCCGCTGTGGTAAACACACAAGGCAGCTT
Source organism: Microctenopoma stevenorrisi (assembly GCA_032270685.1). Taxonomy (NCBI): domain Eukaryota; kingdom Metazoa; phylum Chordata; class Actinopteri; order Anabantiformes; family Anabantidae; genus Microctenopoma; species Microctenopoma stevenorrisi. The sequence continues at coordinate 9,445,206 of JAUMTR010000022.1, forward strand.
ATTGATAGCATGTGTGACATTCCTCCACCCCATCTTAGTATCTCAGCCCAATTCAGCCTGCTCGGAGATCTACAGGACTGAAGCCAGCTGTGTGAGCACTGCCCCCTTTTTCATATTCTACATGCTCTCCCTTCTAACCCTCATGTCACACTTTTGAGACCTGTTGTTTTGTACCAGATTTTAAAACCTAAAATCCTAACATCACTTTTGATGGTCGTAAGAAAAACGATCTTCATTTCTCTTTCATCACTACCTTTTCTTGTACTCATTTTCATTGCAAAACTGCGAGATGCACTCACGAACTCCTGGGGCCCTGCTGACCACTAGTGTGGTTTGGGCTTCCTGGAATCTCAGCATTTGAGATTTATTTAGTTGTGTAAGTGAGAAACAGACAATGTACAATACTGTACCAGGAAATGAAAAACAAGCCTATAAGATTTTTATTCCTACACTATATGTTTGTATGTGTATTTATACAGTGGACTGTCTGTTTAATAGCCTAGTTCTGATTGGAGACTAACTTTAAGGACAGTTCTGAACGTGGCCTTTCTCTTACGCTGCGTATCACAACTAACCCACTGTAGCTGGTGGTACAGTAACTTTCAGCTTGCTAACCTCCTGGTCTACTTCCTCTGCTCCCCGATGTGTTTCTGCGAGCAGCATTTTGTGGCTGAGTTTGGGGCGTGTGCGCACGCCTCTCACAATCATTACTGGAAGCGGAGTTAACGGCGTGTTGGAACACAGCATGTCAGCATCTAAATAAACAATAGATGCACCACAGTCAGCTGCCTGCTATGGCTTGTGTCGATACCTCCGAACAAACAAACAGACATGCACTAAGTAGGGCGAATGAGAAGCAGAGAGAGAACCGTTAACACAAGCTTGGTTGCATTTCATAAATAATTCAATACCTTGTGTCTTCTGAGAGAGAAAAAGTCACCCCTCTACACACACGTCCACAATCCCCACACACTCACACACCGACGCAGCAGTACAGAGAGGAGGATAAGTGGGTAGTGTGTGAATGTGTGCAGCGGTATGTCAGGTTGAATTCACGGTATTTAGGTTAAGCTCCATTTGAAGATCCCCTTCACTGCTGGAGATGGAGGCCACCTTCAAATGTAAATACAGTCATCCTGTTTATCCTGCTTCATCCCATCATCCACCCTTCTTCTATCTCATGCTTCCCTACTGTCCTGGTTTCATGCTATATGCCTAAACCCTAACCCTAAACAATCTAGAAATTACAATAGCAAATAGAGGCGGACTGAGTAATGGAAATGAATGCGGTGAGTAATCGAACGATTATTTCTGCAGATGAGGAATTAATAAACCATATTTATTTAATGGCTAATAAGTGACAGGTCATACAGATGTTACAGGTATTAATAGCTAAATACCTACTGAATAAAACACAGACGGCCAATGTTTGGATGACATGCACAGTAGAATTATAATATATTAGTCAGATACTAAAAAAACTGTACACCTGTACACCTCTGTCTTTGGTTTTTTGTCAGCCACTCAGCAGTAAGTTGTTGTGTAAAACTCCTCTGACCACGAGCCTCCCCTGAACGCCTACGGGTGACTCAGCTTTGCTGCCTGTGTGTATGTCTGTGTTGTCTCTGTGTTTATGTGCTGTTCCGACAGGACTCGAATCAGTGTTGGTTGGAATATGCTCTCTCATTTGGCTGTGGCTCAAGTGGGCAGCGTTTTCCTCTTTGTGGAAGGTTAAATTGGAGAGGAAATCAATAATAGGGGGGTAGTTCACTAAACAAGATGCTCTTTGATATCCTCAGACAGACATGGAGGCATCCTGAGAACTGACCTGGATATTTAGTTGCAGCAAGTTTGTGCAAAGACCTTCCAGGCATGCATGAGTGCATGTTGTTCTGTATCTATTCTCCAGCCCCCAAATCATCTAGCGACTCTGCAGAACCTGGTTAAGAACCAGTGAAGGCTACTGTTGACTCTCAGGACCCCACCTGTTAATGAGACCTCCAGAATAAATGTCACTGACACAGATAAAAAAAATATAATTACCTTTTTTTTTGTTTCTTCACAGCCCCAAAGACCTGCAGCCCAAAACAGTTTGTGTGTAAAGATGGGGTGACGTGCATCTCTAAGGGCTGGCGCTGCGACCGCGAGAAGGACTGCCCGGACGGCTCTGACGAGGAGCCTGATGTTTGTAAGTCTTGCTAAGTTGAAACAGCCCCCTGTATTGTATCCAGGCACTGTGGGTTACCATTCTGAGTATTGTGATTATGTTTCTGCTGCATCTGACTCCACGGTAGAATGAACTCTGGCTGACATTTAACCATTTAGTGTCATTTAGCGTAGACATCCGAGGCCTCAAGATCAACGGCTTGGCAAATGCAGCAGGACTATGCACAGCATATGTAATATAGTTTATATCTGTCGTTGTCTAGTAGATGTTGATTGCTTCTTTTTCACATCAGCAAGCAGATTCTTTGTCCAATCAGGTATGTGAATTCTAGGGAATAAAGATTTTCACTGCTTATGTTCTCAGACATGAAAAAGGTCTTTAAGGCAAGTTAGGACAAAGAGCACGTTGACATTTCAGTGTAAAAATGAAACGTTAGCTTTGATTTGCAGCCTCGTAGTTGGTTCGTGTAACATCCTCACCTGTCTGTGCAAAAGATGGTTGTTAGATAACGTGAGTTATGTGAACTAATTGGAAAACAGGTGCCTTTATCAGAAGCTGCCTTAGAAATAAATGTTAAAAGACAATATAAATGCGGTGTTTGATCCTTCCAAACAGACTGGAAACGAGTTGTTGTCCAAAGGCTTGATGGACTATAAGATTTATTTGTCTGACTACGGCCAGGCTGGAGTAAACAACGGAATGTTTTATCAGCTAATGAAAGAGGTCGTTTGGTTTTTAAACAGTCTTGTCATGGCCATTTAGGAGACTTTGCCTTTGAAGGATGTCATTTCCTTTTTTACTCTGACCCACAGACAATACAGTCATAGAGGGGAAAAAATGAAAGTAGCACCGAAAGAAAAAATACAAAAACACAAGTCATTGTTAGTGCTGAGGTCAGGAGAGAGAATGAAAAGAGCAGTGTCTTCACGGTCAGACTGAAGTGCCTGTATTTTTCTAACAGGACAGAGGGATCTGGGTGTGTGTGTGTGTGTGTGTGTGTGTGTGTGTGTGTGTGTGTGTGCGTGTGTGTGTGTGTGCGTGTGTACGTGTACATGATGCCAGGGTAGAGTGTTGCAGCTACAGTCTAGACATAGAGACTGAGAGTAGGTCTGGAAGTCATTAGAGACTCACCCAGAGCATTGGAGAAACCTGCTGTTTTTCACAACCTGCTCTTTCCCCCCTTCTCCTCACTGGGCAGACCTCCTTCTGCGTCTCCATCTGGGTCAGTAGCAGGCTCCATCCCACGTCTCATGCTACTCCCTCTATCTTATGCCGAATTAGCTTAAAGTTAACGGTTATATATGGATCTGAGTTTATACATGGCCGTGGCCAAGAAGTAGAGACAGGCACTAGACGTGTCAGAGAACTGAAATTAGTTTTGTAGAGGTTAAAAGTGAAGAAAAACCACAGGATAGATCTTTTCATCAGACGTTTTAGCTAAAAAATGTTTGCTGGAGCTGCGTGTTCTAGGAGCCATACTCTGCAACCACAACATTCACCATTCAATCCTGTGCACACATCTTCCCACCCCCAGTGAAATATGGGTGGAACAACAAACCTAATGGTCGCCCCACACTTTTGCACAGTGCTGCATCCCTAACTGTACATACGTGACCCACACGTGGAGCAACATTTGTAGATTTACTGTTGTGATAACTGTGAACGTGCTTTTGCAGATGCTTCTGGTGGAAAGATGCACGAGAGAGGTTTATTTATTCACTCACGTGGATGGGGCTTCACAGTGGCCTTTGTCGGGGTGTTGGCTATTGCCAGTGAAGTCAGCCACTGTCCAGTGCAGCTGCTTTGCCCTGCTGTGTAACCCCCACAATGCTGTTCTTTGTACACCGGGGCGCTGGGTCAGACTGGCATAGAAGGATACTGACAGGGTAAAACAAAAACAAAATGGTTGTCTGGGCATATGACCCTTTTGTAGAACTTTGATCTGTGTTACTAATCAATGAACAATTGAAAACTGAATAAAAATCATGAATAATATTGTATAATTGTATATTATCTATATTCTTCAAAGAGTAGTAGTAGGTAGTGTAGGCTGTCGTTGTCATCTGTGCTGGGGTCCTGAAACATTCCCACGTTCAGTATGTGTGGAGGCAAAGGGCCGTTTTAGATCCCACCTTGGTTGCAATTAACTTTTTAGCTGAAGAAGCACTTTTGTAACAGTAAGTTTGAATAGAAGACATTTTTATTAGGAAATCTGCAACTCCCTGACTCTTGCCAAAAAAGAAATAAAATCTGTCTCTGATCTACTTTCATACCTTGGTAGTAACCAGACATTGTTGGTCTTTTGTTTGGTGTATACTTGATCAGCAGCTTTCCCACAGTTAGCCCAAAGTCAGTGGTCATGATGTGTAGATGTAGGAGATGAGATGATCTGCTAGAGCCTGCTGCCTTCTCCTAGACGCAGCCTGCACCCGGTCCACATAGCCGTCAATATGTCAACATGAAAGAGTCTGGCGCCTTCCAGCATTTCGCAGAAGCTGCTGCAGGTGTCAGCCACGCCATTATGTCTGCTCTCTCTTTCACACACGTTGCTGTTGTGTAAACAGCGAAGCAGCGTTTGAAACTCAGGCTCAAAGAAGCTCATGCGCTATGTTCACTATAGTCACAAACACATGCACATAATCATATGTTATTTATCATTGTATATTAAAAATGTCATCGATTTTAGTAAGTGATATGGTGCAGAGTGCTGTTGTTGAAGTAGAAGTAACTAGAAAATAGTTCCCATTAGACATAAAGCAGACGGGGAGCTACATCAGCTAGTTCGTTGCGAGTGCTTTATTAGAATGATAATTATATTAGTTGGCCAAGCAAGTTTGTGGAAACATGAAATTTGACTCCAGGTTCTAGTGGCTCTTATCGTACTTACACAGTAACAATTACAGTAGTTACGTTTTTTAGGGGGGTTCCTTTACTTTGAAAACGACCTGCTGCACCTGGAAATATTGCTAGAGGGAGCACTGGTACCAACACAAATTGCATGCTGTAAAACTGTAAAACAAAAAGAATGAAAGAAGCTAACACATTCAGCAGAGCTAAGGATAACTGTTGTTTTTTCTCTACGGAGCAGCTCTTTTTACTTTACATGTAGTGCTTCCATTGCTAATATAAAATGTTAATTAGTGCAGCTTTCAACAGTTCAAAGTTTTAAAGTCACTGATGTCACCCCTGGTATTACAGTGCACAAAGCATTATCGCTGAGTGAACAACCATCAGTTGGCTGGTTTAAATGGCTGGGACAGAAAAGGGGGCAAAGCTGGCCCCTGAAACAGGACAAGAAAGTCCAGCCTGTCTTCAGCCAAGAAAAGTGTGTCAGGGGTTTAAATTTTAAAAAGACCATTATGTAATCCCGCCATGGCTCTTCACAGAAGGTGGTGGGCTAGACCGGAGGCTCCCTTAAGGGGTGGAGGTTGGGGAGACAGGAAAGAAGGATAGATTGGGGTTTATGAAGCAGGAGGATGAGGGACACGAGCAATTCTAATACGGTAATTTTAGTAATCAAAGCCCCCTTTGAGCCTCTTTGAAGGGGTAGACACATGAATGTTGAACATCTTGCTTTGCCTGATGACTGGTCTTCCTCTGTATGGTAAACCACCTTATGTCTATTTAGGAGATCTAATAAATGACTATATCCTGTGTGTGAGAACACGTTATTGAAGACGAGGCCTGTCTGTGGTAGTGGTGGTTCAGCTTTGTCTGCTCTGGTTTCTTGGCTCATATGATGACAATTAATGACTCGCTTGGACCTTTCATTTCATTTGCATAGGTGTTTTTTTGGCCCGATAATTAGTTGTTGCTCTATGAAAATGAGTCTCTGTCTGCAGAGCCCTGGGTGCTTAATTTGGGATGATTAGAGTTAGTCTCTAGATTTCTGGATACAGATGCAGAACCGAACGGCCAAATAGTCCTTTCGTTTTGGGTCCACACCATGATTTTCTGTCTCCTCTTTTACGGAAAAAACAGCCCAGTGCTAATAGTTTTAAGCTGATCCCCGAACCATTGTGAGGAAATAAGAGGTGAATGAATCAAATAATGAGTCTGTTCAATCTCAGAAATGGAGCTGGCTACATAAGAACCTTATGCAGTTGGCAATATGTCTGTTTTTCTTCTTTTATCAATGTGTTTTTGAAGAAAGGAGAAAATTAGTGTGTGTGTACTTCCATTTCCCTCGAGTTGTGTCATTAAAATGTTTCTCTAGATTCCTAGGGAAACGTGGGATCAATGACATAACTTCCTAAGGATTTACTACTTGTGTATTTTGTGTCTATTTGTTTACTTTTCTGGTTTCATAACCAAAACTGCTACAGGCTCATTCTATTTGTCAGATTGGGAAATCTGGTGGTCGCATCCTGTGCAAATCTTGCAATTTATTTTGCTGATAGAATTGTTTGCCTTGTGGTTTTTCTGCCCTAAGCAGCACTGGAGCTGCTCAGTTGGAGAAGACTCAGTTTGTTGTGCTTTCCAGAGCTAGATTTAGCCTCCCTGCTTTGCTTGTCGTGGTGCCAGCCACCCAAGAAGCCCCCCAGGAAGCAATGGAAATGTGATGTTCGTATCTTGGAAGGAAAGGTTTGAACAGAGAGCCAAACACCAAAGATCCAATCATCATGTGCGGAGAGGGCACGCAGTCTGCCGCCATGGTTCAAACCGGGGATGTTATAATACATGCGCTATGAATTTCTATATGCGGACATGTCATTCCCTGGACACACGACCGGGGTGGGTGAACATAAACCCACTGAAGGTGTGATCAGAGTGGCAGCTTAACGTGTTGTTTGTCACCTTCCGAGTGAAGTGTTTATAGCATAGCTGTCAGGACCAAACACTGGTGAAGTGCAGGCGTTGGTATTCCCAGCACCCCGCTCCTAGCTGCGCCTGTTCTTTTGCTGCCCATGATCTTTGTGACAAGACTCGGTTGAGTAGCAACGTCAAAACACAAACGCGTTGTTGCTTCTTGTTTTCAGTGCTTCTTCTTCTGTGTTCGGAGTTACATTTTTTTGGCAGGGCTGTTGAGGAGGGAGGTCACGGGGTGCTTTGTGGCTGCTGGGTCAGGATTTGGTGTGCCACCTAAAAATGCATGATGTGCACTAAGAGCATCACAGAAAGGGCCAGTGGGTCTGTGAGAAAGTCTGTGTGTTTAAGAGCTGCTGGCAGTGATCACATTATTCATGAGCTATATTTATGGTTTATTAAATGAGGAATGTGTATCTGGGTGGTTGTCATCTGTTAAAAGCAGCATGCTCATTTTTAATTATCTAATGATTGTCAGTGCTGTTCTAAATTGTGTTTGTGTGCTGAAGCCTCGGTGGCATTTAAAATGAACAGGCAGTGGGTAGCATCGTTGCTCTCTACAGCTGGCCTCATTCTGGCTCATATAATATCCCTGTCATGTTTTGCTCTAGCACTGGCAGCATCTTGTTATTTGTTTGTGTGTTTGCAGTTGGATAAGCATTGTGTGAACAAACTATATCATGGAAGGTTTTTTGGTTCACGAGCAGCCTCACTTCAATCCAGATCTTAAAATCAGCCTCGTTTTACTACTGGACGCGAAGAAACAAATGTCCAGATGAGTCTCAGGAAGTGTGAGTGAGACGAGCTGATACAAAACTAACTAGAATTTGTCTGAAAATATGAATCCTGAAACGACTCCTAATTAGAAAGTGCCTGCCGCCTTTTCATCACAGCCCTCACAGTTTCCTCATGTTTCTCCCTCACTGCCCCAGTTCAGGTCAGGCTTTGCACGTGATGCTGCTTACAACACTGCGGCTCAGCTGGCTTTTGTACGGGGCCATAGCTGATTTGTGTGATCCAAACAATAGCCATAGTTCTCTTGTCCACCCCCTCCCTCGCCACCCCCTCTGCTCTGACTCCCTCTGACTGGAAACTCCATGTGATCTGTGTGTGTACACTTGTGAAAGGTGTCTGAAATCCAACTATCTAGTTTTAATAGATGCTTACAGAAGAATATTTTTCTTTGCTCTAATTGCTTATAGCCTGCAGAAAAGTATTCTTGCTTCTTGCTTCCCTTGATACCTGGTTACTACGCTTGCATTTCAATTTTGCATTCAAAACAATAACGATGTTGTGTGTGTGTATGTACGTCCTCAGACACATTTGTTGAGACCTGTGGTGTGACCTGCTATCTCGCCACTCGCCCTTCTCTTTGGGCACTCTTTGTCTGTCAACCTCGGGTCCGCTACCAGAGGCCTGGGAGCTTAAGGGTCCTGCACAGTATCTTAGGAGATATATATTTATATAGATATATCTATATATATATATATATAGATTTATCTATATAAAAATATATAGATATATGTATCTATATATCTATATCTATATATATATATATATATATATATATATGTGCTAGATAGATATATACAATATATACTGAGACAGCAAAGTTATTCCTTTTCCCTGATCGAGGTACAGAGAAATCACCAGCATAGGCCTCTCACCACCACTGTTAGCAGCCTGCGGGTAGGAGAATTGGAGCAAATAAAAACTTCTCAAAGAAAATAAGGTTTGGGCCTGCTAACCTGGCTCCCTCACAGCAGAAGAATGTTGCATAAAAGACCCAGTTTAATTCAAATTAGCAATGCCTTTTCCACTGCAGCCCCGCCGACCGCTGCCAGCTCGCACAAGAATGAAGCCTTGTGGGGCTCTGTTCACTTCCTGTAGATGAGGTGTTCCTCTTGGTCTTCTGTGCTTTTCCTAACTTTCTCTATCTTCATAGAGTTAATTTTCCACATGGTGCCCTCCCCCTAATACACTGGCTTATAGTAATTCATGCAACTCCCCTCTGTGTTTAGATAGATGTTTAGCTTACCATATCTGTGTTTGTCTTCTGCAGGTCCACACAGTACCGTGTCACGGTGCCCTCCCAACGAGTACCAGTGTGGAGGAACAGAGCTGTGCATCCACATGAGCAAACTGTGCAACGGCGTCCCAGACTGCACTGACAGCTGGGACGAGGGGCCACACTGCAGAGGTAGCGCTCTCACCCACATGCATTCTAACGCTGGGCTGGTTTGAATGTGAAAATTAATAATGAATGATATAGTTCTTAGTGTAGCACTTCCTGTTTTTACAGTTGTCATTTAATTATCGCGCAGTCCTCGCATTGTGAAGTAGCTGTGAGCATTTCTTTTTAGTTTTATCGAAAAACTATTTTATATTATATAGAAGTAGACACATAACCTATAGGTTGACTTCTT
>JAUMTR010000022.1:9460695-9503594 GCA_032270685.1 Microctenopoma stevenorrisi
ATCTATAACCCTCTCTCTCTCTCTCTCTCTCTCTCTCTCTCTCTCTCTCTCTCTCTCTCTCTCTCTCTCTCTCTCTCTCTCTCCCTTGCTCTCTCTCCCTTGCTCTCTCTGCTTCTTTTTAGCCTGGAATTGCGAAATACGTTTAAGCTTCAGTCTACATCATTCCCTCAGATTATCCACTTTCTTTCCCTTGGTCCTGTGACCCCAGTGGATCTTAATATAACCACGTTTGGAACTAAAGAGTTTTTCTTTTTACGTTGTTCCACTGCTTAATGTTTTTGCCAGATGCTTGAGTGTGGGAGGTGGAGGAGGGGGGTGGGGGATGGGGCACAATGCGCTGGAGGTTTCCAGTTGAAAAGTGACAGTTGAGAGGTATCAAACCACATCAGGCACATTTAAGTTAATGCTGGTGGTATAATGACCTTGTTGATCCCTTGTGTCTGTAGGCGTTTCCCCCTCAGTTTGACTCTGCTCAGACTGAACCTTCTCTGAGCACTGCTCTATTAAGCATTTTCATATAGACATGTACTGTGTTGTTTTTCCAGGAGTACAAAAGACGGCAGAAAGATGAATAAGAAGAAGAGTAGAAAGCAAGTTGTTTAGAGAGTGGAGGGGAAAGAAAGTGATGTTTTTTGCAGTCGTACTGTGTTTGCTTTTTTATACTATAGACAGACAGAGCTGCAGTTAATAAATCCGAACTGTTTTCCCACCTCTAGGAAACAGAGGGGAGGGGAAGGAGAATAGGAGGAGATAGAAAGTCTCTGGGTTTGCTGGAACCATTTCTGTCGAGCAGAAGTCTCGGAAAATGCAGAGAAGGGGGTGTCAGAAGGCAGAGGATAAACATTTTTTCAGGGGTTTAGAAGGGTTTTTGCATAGTGCACAGTCTCATAGTTTCTTCTGCTTGTGTTTATCCATTGCTCAATCAGTGAATCAGTGTGTTTTGGGGCAGCTGGAAGTGTTTAAACAGAGAATTCTGTGTTAAAAATTAAGAGCACCTTTGGGAACATGGCCTCTGATTCCCATAAACCTCAGAAATTCTGCTGCACAATGGCCAAGTTTCCCCAGTGGAAATCGGACCTCTCTTCCTCTTTCTTCTCTTCTCTCTCTTTTCACTTTTTTTCTTTCCTCTCTCCTGCTGCATTTTTTCTAAGATCCATTTTCCACTTTAAAGCAAACCTAGAATATTTGAATGTTTTCCATTTCCCTCCCTTTGCTGCTCGACCTCTTTAAAAGATGTGTCAGTTACTGAGGGCTCCTCTGGAATTACAGACATTATATAAATCAGATTCGTTGGTCCACATCCGACACACACACTTGAAGTGTACTTCTATGCAGAATCCGCTTTGTCATTTCCCCCACACAAACCTTTCTTACCTGGTTTTTGCAACAGATCCTCTGGTCTCCTCGGAACCATCGCAGTGATCAGCTTCGTAAACAAATCACCGCGTTAGACCTCGACCCCACGGCATGATTAAGGACCCCTGCAGCACGACTTTAGCCCTAAATCAGAACTGTTTGTGTATATGTGTGAGTCGGTGTTTGTGAGCACAGTGTGCAGAGTAGAGTTTGTGGCAGCTGTGCAAATACAAGTCCTGCAGCCTCTGGAATTTATACACAGATAATGTTTATTAGAGGTTTATTGGATGATCAGCATAATGTCTTTAAATGTTTAAAAAATACTCTTTGTGCCAGCACAATAATATCATCGGTTATTGCATTTTTATTATTTAGTAGCATCATTCTAAGTTTGTTGCTGAGCTAAGTACAACTGACTGTATTATATAATTTTATTGTGTTTTATATGCTAATATACGCAAAGTACGAAAATTTATTCTAGTCCTTTAATATCCTCACGTCTTTTCCTTTAGCTTTAACTTTAGCTTTCCATCTCTGATCGTCAGCTCAGACTCCGTGTGCCTGATCTGTTTGAATAAAGGAAGGATGAGGAGGGAATGAGGAAACCAGGGAGAGGGGCATAAAAATGTCTCATGTTACACTTTCTCCTCTGTATCCTTGTCCAGCCTGGTTCATGTCGAACTTCTTTAGGCTGTGCATTTTCCATGGAGCGTATGTGTATAGGGCAGATAGATGTTTGATTTTCATCAGCGGACTACTGTTCTCCCCCATGAGAGGAACTCTGGCAAAATAAAACCCAGTGCAAACTGCTTAGCCACTGTTGCTTAGCTACAGCTACAGTAAAATCACATTCCTGGAAGCAACAAACAGCCGTTCTCATACGGTGTCTGTCTGAATGGGTTTGAGTGACAGACATATTACCTAGACACTTGCTAATTGGAGTTGGCTGTCATCTCATTTAGCAATCAAGAAAACCGCCGCAAGTCCAAACCTGAAAATCTGGGCCATGTTTGAATGCGTGCATGTGTGTGGCAGAGAGAGAGAGAGAGTGGCTGCTACACAGTAATAGCATCACATGACTGTGAGTCAAACATCTCACCCATCTGCTACAAATATGCACAACAACCTCACACGCTCAGCTCCATACCAGTCAAAATGAATCAGTTCAATTACCAAAACCTCCTGTTTTCTGTCTCACCCACTTCTCCCCATTTCTCCCCATTCTCTGTCCAGATGTGGAGCAGATGGCCATTGACTGGCTGACCGGAAACTTCTACTTTGTGGATGATGTGGACGACAGGATCTTCGTGTGTGACAAGGATGGGCAGACATGTGTCACCCTCCTGGACCAGGAGCTGTACAACCCTAAGGGCATTGCCTTGGACCCCAACATGGGGTGAGTTTGTGCTCTTGTATGTAACGCATAACACATGCTTTTGCTTTAATTCCTTTGCTTTACATGCTTGGTTTCCAACCCACGCAGTTTCCTCTGTAGTCGATTCTTCCCGGAACAAGGAATGAATTCCCTGTTGCTTTGTGTTGGAGTCTACAGTGTCATTATAGTGCAAAACAACAACAATAATAACAAAAGAACTAGAAGTCTTTGGTTTCTTGTCCTGGAAAATTAGACCACAAACTACTTCCAGAAATCCCACTTTGACACCATGAAAAGTGAAACTGACAAAAAGCAACATTATTATAATTTAAGTTGTTTGTGTACGTGTTTGACTGACCTACTGTGTCGGTGCTTAATTAGGTTTCCACTTGGAATGTTTTCCTTCAGAATAACAAAATTAAAGCCACCATTGTTACAGCAATGTTCAAAGTGGTGGAGGGGAATCAAACACAAGACTGTCCACTCCAAACGTTTTGGAACTCAAAGGGTTATTCAATTGTTTGGCTCGGAGATTTGAGTCCAAGGGGACGTTTCTCCTTCTGTCCTCTGGAAAGCTTCACGAATAAGGGTGATCAGTCAGCTGCGATGAAGCCACGTGTGATGATCCACCTCACTTAGATCTGATCTTTTGTTTCTGCAGGAAGGTGTTTTTCACAGACTATGGTCAGATCCCGAAGGTGGAGCGCTGCGACATGAACGGGCAGAACCGCACCAAGCTTGTGGACAGTAAGATTGTGTTCCCGCATGGAATCACGCTGGACCTCGTCAGCAGGCTGGTGTACTGGGCTGATGCCTACCTGGACTACATAGAGGTGGTGGACTATGAGGGGAAGAACCGGCACACCATCCTTCAAGGCCTGCTGGTGAGGACGGCTCCGGTGGGAGTTAGTTTCCAGCAGCGGAAACATTGTTTGTTGTACTTGTTGAGTCGGTAAAACTCTTCTGCTTTATAAACAGTTAAACCTTGAGTTTTGTCTGTGTAGTCCTGTGACGTGAGTTGTGACCAGGGAGAGGATGGTGAACATTTGCCTTTTCATTAGAGGCACTGATTAACCGTGTCTAATACTGAGGCTGTTGATGTAGCAGCACGGGTGAAGCACAGTGGCTCTTAAACCTGTTACCATGGCTTTTACTGTGATCTGCGCAGAAGTAATGGCTTTCATTTACTCTCTGAGCCTAAGGACACAGACATACAAAACAAACTCTGTGTGCATGTGCGTGTGTGTGTGTGTGTGTGTGTGTGTGTGACACATCTTTTAGATGAAGGTTAAACGGATGTTTGGTTATTGATGGGGCTGTTTGCTTTGTCTGCTTGTTTATTGCTGTGGATTCCTACATCCACATCAATGTGTGAAATCAATCTTTTAGTCACGATTAGTGTGCAATCAAAAACTACACATAAATAAATTGACCACCACATATTTACGCCCCCAGTACCATACATAATACATCAGACAGACAGGAACAAACAAAAGCTCTAAATGTCCAGGAATAGGACGTAGAGTGAATTCTGCTTTGTCTTTGTCTTGATCAGAAAGTAAATGTGACACAATGCACAGTCATGCATTCAAACAGTCTAATACGAAGGCTAAGAGTATTTTCACCCCGACGGAGCCTAGCCAATGATAACAGCTCGGTGTTTTTTCTGTTTCTCTGCGTCTCTCTACGACACGCTGAGCTCGACACAGCCTGCTGTGATAGACCACAGTGCCATCTCAGGTTTTAAACTAGTGCTGACACAGCCTCCTGGGACACTGAGTCAGTGGCCTATGTCTCTTCAGATCTGAGAGTCTTTGCTTTGCTTCCTGATTGGGCAGATAGAAGCTAGTTTGTCCATGATTTCTGCATTTTGAAAACTGTGGAAGCTTTTATACGACGGTCATGGAAAATACTAGCTTCTGGATGAGTGGCTGTTTAAATTGTGGACACCTTAAAAATAGTTGTATGGGGAAAAAGATCAACCGTTGTTCCACATTGGTGCACACGGTTTATTAAACTACAGGTAACTATGGCAACATCATGCTTCATGAATATAAAAATTAAACAAACCATTTGGAAAAATAAGATTCATATTTTTAAAACTCAGAACAGAAGTCTTTCTTATTCTTCTGGTCGGTTATTGTGTGGTTTGCACTGTGTTATGGCTGCCTGAGCTTTTCTGATATAACGTGTGTTTGTGTGTAATGTACACATATATTCATATATACATTAACCTCACGCTGCATACGAATTGCATGTGCGGCTGAAGCAGGAGCTTGCATCACTGAAAACAGTTTTTAGAAGCTCATCCAAAGTCCTGTTCCTTCGAGTTAGAATGTGAGCCACAAAGGCAGCACAAATGTCAGAACATATAAGACGTTTTATGGTCTAGGGCGATATATAAGAGCTTTTATCAAACATTACTGTGATTGGGCTGTTAGACAGAGATGTCGGTTCTGGACCTGACTAAACATGTGTAACTCTCTCTCTTCCTCTCTCCTAACTTCCATATCTCTTTTTCTCCTATAGATCGAGCACCTGTATGGGCTGACTGTGTTTGAAAACTATCTGTACGCCACCAACTCGGACAATGCTAACATGCAGCCTAAAAGCAGTGTGATCAGGGTCAACCGCTTCAACAGCACAGACTATCAAGTAGTGACGAGGGTGGATAAAGGAGGAGCGCTGCACGTTTATCACCAGAGGCGCCAGCCTCCAGGTCGGCTTCACACAGTCGGTATAATGTATAACGTACGGCTTAATGCAGTGTTGATAGGTTTGTGATTCTATTTTCCGCCTTCTCCTTGTGCAGTGCGTAGCCATGCATGTGAAGTGGACCAGTTTGGGAAGGCCGGAGGCTGCTCGGACATCTGTCTTCTGGGAAACGGTCATAAGACCCGAACCTGCCGCTGTCGCTCTGGGTTCAGCCTGGGCAGCGATGGCAGGTCCTGCAAAAGTGAGTACGAATGTAATGTAGTTTTAAATGATGTGGAAATATTTATCTGTAGGGCTAATGTGTGCAGTCTCGAGGCATAACTGTAAGTAAAAGCTTCAGAGCCGCAGTGATTCAGCACTATTGAGCTAAAAGCTGAGGTGGTTTTCCCCTAGGCTGTAAAGAGCTATGGCCAAAGTGGATGAGCAGCACCATAGTCCTGCCTTCTAGCCCCCCACTGATCTGCCTTTACCTCCTTTTTGTCGTTCAGTGTATAGTAATGTTTTTGTTTTCCTGTCTAACAGAACATGGGCAGGTGATATAAGTCCACTGTAAACTGGTTTGAATTATACCTTTTGCTGACCTTTTGTTTTTGTTTGCTTTTTGCTGCAGAACCTGAGCATGAGCTCTTCCTGGTCTATGGCAAAGGTCGCCCAGGGGTCATCAGGGGCATGGACATGAACGCCAAGGTGCCAGATGAGTACATGATCCCCATCGAGAATCTGATGAACCCCAGAGCTCTGGACTTTCACTCCGAGAGTGAGTTCATTTACTTTGCTGACGCCACCAGCTACATCATTGGACGGCAGAAGATTGATGGGACAGAGAGAGACATTATTCTCAAGGAAGGTAGGCCAACAACAGCTGACGTGAGACACACTTTGCGAAATGTTTCCACCATCAACTCAAATCTGTGTCATTTAGATTTTCGGCAAACCAGGAGTTATTATTTCAAAATCATCCCAATGCATATTCTGTGAAAATGAAACACTGAACCCACACGCAAACACACATCTTTTCTTCTGTTTGTCTCAGTAATCCACACAGTCGAGGGCATAGCCGTAGACTGGATGGCTGACAACTTGTACTGGACAGATGACGGCCCTAAGAAAACCATCAGCGTAGCTCGCCTGGAAAAAGCTTCACAGACGCGCAAGACGCTGATCGAGGGGAAAATGACTCACCCTCGTGCCATTGTAGTCGATCCTCTGCACGGGTAAGAGGGACGAAGAGACAGACGGACTGATGGAGTTTGCTGTTTTTGTCGCTAGGTGGAAAAAAATGTCAGAAAGGAAACAATTTTGCTGATGTTGAGATGGCCGGTTAATGAGGTATGATGCCTACTGTGGTACAGTAACACACGGTGAGAGATAATAACGGGTGGCCATTTCTTCAGGTCACTTATCTGATGACTCAGCCTCTCACCAAACCCGTATCTCTGTCCGCTCTCCTGCCTCATTTTCATTTATCTGGTGTTTGAGCTGCTCACCAGCTGTGAGGAGTTTTGTTTTTTGCCCCTCTGTCTCTCTCGTGTGTGTAAATATAATCTACATTGTTGAAATGTATCACGGACGTTTATTGAAACAAATGGAGCATTTATGCAGACGACACGAGAGATTTCCTCCACGAGCTCATTAACACGGAGGCATACCTCTCTTACACTCTCTTAATCTCTGCTGTGCATAAATGCGTCTTATTGATACGACCTCCTGAGAAACACATGCTCACGAATACACACACCCCTTGGATTGCTAGTGACGGGGTGATGTGTGTCCACACACTTCCCAGGGGAAAGGCACTCGCCTCCACTAATGCCTGCAATCAATCAGGCTCAGGGAGAAGGAGGAGGAGGCGACGTGCAGAAAGCAAAGGCAGTGAAAGACAGAAGAGGGATGGTTTGAATGGACTGCTTCTAGTTCTGTTCAGAAACAAAACTACAGCTTTGTTACAGACAGCTAATGCTCACAGGATAAGCTTAGATCACTGGGGAAGATTGATGTTTGACAAACACTGGTTTGCCTGAAGGCGGATCAACTTGGAAAACACATTTGATGGGCGGCTAAATCAAATGCCATTGCTTCTCTCTTCTTTTTTTTTTTAATGCCAAGAGATTCTTCAAGATTTTCATCTATTCTCTTACTATGAAATGTCATCCAGTACTTTCACTCATAATAGTTCCCCCGTTGGCTCTTCAGGTGGATGTACTGGACAGACTGGGAGGAAGACCCTAAAGAGAGCAAGCGAGGCAAGATTGAGCGGGCTTGGATGGACGGCTCGAACAGAAATGTGTTCCTGACCAGCAAAACTGTGCTGTGGCCCAACGGCTTGAGTTTGGACATCCCACAGGGCATCCTGTACTGGGTGGATGCTTACTACGATCGCATTGAGATGGTCTATCTTAACAGCTCCGAACGCAAGGTTAGCACCACCATCACCAGTGAGTGAGTTCAGTGGGTGTTAGAGAGGATTGCGTAGAATTAAATATTCTAATAATGGTTAATACTTTTTGTTTAAAATTGTTGTTGTTGTGTAGGTGTCATGTTTTCCGTTGCTGAGACACTGATATACTCTGCTCCAAATGCAGTTATGTAGCATAATTAAGTTAAATGTATATATGTGTGAGCGATAGATGTCGACTCCACCTTGTTTGAGCTGTAAACGTGTTGTAGTCTGTTTTTAACGTACGCTTCTCATATCACCAGACTGTATACGAAGGCCAGGAACTGAACCACGCCTTCGGCCTGTGCCACTATAAGCACTTCTTGTTTTGGAACGAGTATCGCAGCGGCAGCATTTACAAGCTGGACACCACCACTGGAGCCGCCACTCTCCTGCGCAATGAGCGACCGCCCATTTTTGAAATCCGGATGTACGACGCTCAGCAGCAGCAAGGTACTGAGCAGCTCATCACTGCATCACTGTGCTGCGTAAATAGAGCCAGAGGTACCATGAAAATCCTTCATCGCTTCAAATAGCAGATGCCTGAAGAGGATCCGGGTTACTGCCATGTGTAGTTTCATGTTGGTCCTTACTGCCAACATTTATTTTATTATTGTAGTTCAGGAATTCTCTGCCAGCACCCCCGGAGACACTCCAAGCGTTAGGATACCAAAGATGTGTTTCGCTTAGTGAATTAATTGATACCGTTTATCTTGCCCCGATGATTCTGCTACGGTTGCATCTTCCTAGCCGAAAACGTGCCTTTGGGTCCACGTGTTATCGACGGCGCCTCAGCGTGTGGAGGCAAATAACTACAGTACGTGTAACTTGATCTCCATTTGTAGCAGCCCGCTCCCGATGGATGACGGGCCTCGTGTTAAATACACTGTGATAACAGGGTCACGCTGTGGGATTTGGCAATTATTATAGATGATCCTTCATTTGTGAGGCTTCAGTGCTAAGCTTTTGAAGAGAGCGCAGTTCCTTTGTGTTCGCTAGTCCAAAGAGATCCTGTCCACTGAGTGTCCGCTGCTCCCTGTTCACTCCACAATTTCCCCATTTCACAGTTATGTCTGTTCATCTACAGGCTCCAATGCGTGTCGAGTGAACAACGGTGGCTGCGGTAGCCTGTGTCTGGCTATACCAGGGGGCAGACAGTGTGCCTGTGCAGAAGACCAAATATTAGACCCAGCTGACAATACCAGCTGCAAAGGTGGGTCCAAAAAGGAATACGTTGTGTTTGTGTGTCAGTCTGAAGGGTATTTCTTATTGCACAAGGTTTTATTTCCAGTGTTTTGGACATGTGTGACTGTGACTGTCTGTTTTTGTTACTGTTAGTACTTAGGGTTTGCATCGAATGCAGACTAGAAGGTGAGGCTATAATACCAGCAGCACAACCCCTGCTCACTCTGTGTAGATACATGTGGTACAATTTATGCGAAGGCATTTCCTGCACTACTGTGAATCCCAATCTACCTCTTTTTTATGTAACTTCTGTTGAGCTTGACACCAGCCTGTTGTGGCAGGGGTGGACTTTGACTAATGGGTTTCCAGATTTCATATAATTGCACGTTTCCACAAAAATGGCCACTTTCCCTCTGTTGCAAATAATTCTGAAAATATATCCTGCCTATTTTTGTGTCCTCAGTGACCTCTTCTCCACATTCTTTTTCTGTCTCCACAGCCAACCCGTCTTATGTACCACCTCCTCAGTGCCAGCCTGGAGAGTTCGCCTGTAAGAATAACCGCTGCATCCAGGAGCGCTGGAAATGTGACGGAGACAACGACTGTCTGGACAACAGCGACGAGGCTTCTGAGCTGTGCCGTGAGTTATTGCTTGCACACACACACACACACACACACACACACACACACGCAACATTCAAAACAGCTACCCCTTCTGTTGGCCAGATGAGTCAGATGAGCTGCAGCCGTCTGACTTTGACGGTCTGGTGATGCCAGAATGAAATGAGAGAGCAGACTCTGAATAGTGTAATGTGTGCTTTTATGCACTAATTCCTTGCCTGTGTGAGTACATGATATGTGAGAGTGTGTGTTTGTGCAAGGAGAAATGCAGTAATGTCTGTGAATCTCTCTCTGACAGACAGCTCTCTCTCTCTCTCCCTCTCTCTCTCTCTCTGCTTGTTTGTCTGTAGCCAACGTTCGGTAATGTTTCCATTCCAGACAAAATAAAACTCCAAAGTCCAAAACAGCTTGACCAGAGGTCACCGACTTTGTCCAAATAGATCCACCATTCAGGAATACAAGATTAAAGCCACATGCAGATATCCATTATATTTTTTACCACTATAGTTATAAAAATTGTATACAGACTGTCAGTGATCTGCTGTTGTCTGACTGCTGCATAGTTACAGTCACCTTACAGTAAGCTTGAGTTTAAATTAGTGATGCTTAAAATCCGTCTGCCTCTTCCTTCACGACGTCTCATTCTTCTAGTTATTCATTGTGTCCTTTCTTCTCTCCAGACCAGCACACGTGCCCCACGGACAGATTCAAGTGCAAAAACAACCGCTGCATCCCTCTACGCTGGTTGTGTGACGGGGACAATGACTGCGGGAATGACGAGGACGAGTCTAACACCACCTGCTCAGGTACACAAACAAATACCAAAGAAATACCAATGAAATATAAATCGGTGTTGAATGTCATTAATGCCACCGTGTTGTGTTTTAGCTCGTACCTGTCCACCTAATCAGTACTCATGTGCTAGTGGACGCTGCATCCCTCTCTCCTGGACGTGCGACTTGGACGATGATTGCGGCGATCGGTCTGATGAACTTCTTTCCTGTGGTTGGGCCAATTTTTCTCACATCATTGCCATAGTGATATTTGGCGGTCTCCTGGGGCCATTTTGCCATTTGAATGAGCGATGTTAAAGCACCAACATGTCTAAACTCCTGTTCTGTCCACAGCCTACCCCACATGTTTCCCCCTCACGCAGTTCACCTGCAACAACGGACGATGCATCAACATAAACTGGCGCTGTGATAATGGTTAGTTTCCTGTCTTCGTACAGTTGTGCTGTGCATGTTTTGCCGTCAGCCTCATGTCGGCATACTGTACACTCTCCTTTTTGTCACCTCATGTGTTTGTGTGTTTTTACCTTTCTTTCCTGTTTTTTGTTGTTCTGTGTTGTTGTGTTGTGTTGTGCCGTTCGCCCACTCTGCTGTCTTCCGTTGGTTCTGTCTTTCAGAAAAGGATTGTGGGGACGGCTCTGATGAGTTGAATTGTCCAAACCTGACCGGTTAGTGCATAGATCAACATGCACCACAGCAGCCATGTGGCTCAGAAATGGATAGGGCTGCTTCTCTGCTAACTGAATATATGGCTACTGCTGTAGTCAATGCTGCTGCCTTTCATTTAGTCTGCTGCACACTGGTTTCAAGCTAAATGGGATTTTACACATATTAAACCCCTCAGTCAGACGGGGCAAAACTTGGAAAACTAAATGTGGAGTTAATTTGTCAGTTCATTGAACTTTATTTTATTTTATATAGATTTGATAAAAATGAGTGATTGAATAATAAACACGTAATATATATTTTTGACTCATAAATACGGAGCTGAGTCCTGTATAAAGTCCACAGTTAAGTTAGACGTTACGTTGTCCTTTAACGATAGTATGGGGAGAAAGGTGCTTCTGATGCTTCTGGTGCTCTGCTGCCAAGCTCAATGTAACAGCGCTGGGTTCATTCCCTCTTGGTGCATGGTCTGATCTATGCAGTTTCTGTCATCTCTCTCATATTCTGTTTCATTTGAATCCATGGTTTTCAGTGTCACTGCTCTTACTGTGAAAAACACAAATGACATTAATACAGAAATAGATTTTTACTTTGAGGCAGTGGGCGCCTCATAATGTCATAGTGGGTGTAGTTTGACTGTATTTGTGTTTCAGATAACGACTGTGGGGACAACAGCGATGAGGCAGGATGTAGTCACTCCTGTTCTAGCGCTCAGTTTAAGTGTAACAGCGGTCGCTGCATCCCAGACTACTGGACGTGTGATGGGGATAATGACTGTGGGGACTACAGTGACGAGACGCATGCAAACTGCACCAATCAGGGTTAGTACCGTAACGCGACGGGGTTTCCTACAGTCACCCACAGTAGGAAAACTGCAGCGAATCCTAACAAATGATGCGCAATTTG
Organism: Microctenopoma stevenorrisi; assembly: GCA_032270685.1. Taxonomy (NCBI): domain Eukaryota; kingdom Metazoa; phylum Chordata; class Actinopteri; order Anabantiformes; family Anabantidae; genus Microctenopoma; species Microctenopoma stevenorrisi. The sequence continues at coordinate 9,472,748 of JAUMTR010000022.1, forward strand.
CCCCGCTTCTTGTTTTTCACACCTTTTTTTTTACATCAGAATGAAATGATATGTCTCGTTGATTATTTTTAACATTCTGTTGTGAATTATGATTATGTTCTCACTGAGTGTTGCACAGACTGGCCTCACAGCCAAAATAATCTGTGCATGTTGCACTAAGTAGTAGGTAAATATGGATACCAGTCATGAAGAAGGCATTTTACTAACCAGTGAGAAATAAAAGCTAAATCTAACATTAAAAGTCTCACAGACAACTTGCCACTGGGTCCTTTTTATAGGCTACAGCTGTGACAGGTGGTTGCTGTTATCAGAGGTGGGTGGTTGCATTGTTCCACTGTTTTGTCATTTATTCTGTGAAGTGCTCTCAGCAGAGAAACCTTGTATCATGTATTTACATTATAGTCAGCAGATGTAATAGGCCCCTCGTCCTCATTAGTCACGCTGGCACCACTGACATTTAATAAATCCCACTAGTGTCATAAAGGGACTAATATAATTGTTCTCTTTTAAATACCAACAAATGATATGCAGTGGATATTAGTACTCATAATCGTGCTGTTAAGAGCAACTGTGGAACAATAACACAAGTGATTCGCTGTCAGCCGTTGCTAATGCTTTATTGAATGCGTCGGTCGGTTCAGCCTTTCCCATAGTTAAGATTTGTTGCTAACCAGAAGAGCATGCCATCATAGAGTAATGTGCTGTATCCCCTACCACAGCCACTCGGCCTCCGGGAGGCTGTCACACAGATGAGTTTCAGTGCCGAATGGATGGCCTGTGCATCCCCTCGCGCTGGCGCTGCGACGGGGACACTGACTGCATGGATCTGAGTGATGAGAAGAACTGTGAGGGCTTCACGCAAACGTGCGATCCAGCTGTGAAGTTTGGCTGCAGAGACTCTGGTGAGAAGATCGTACCTGAAATAAAGCTGCGTGTGAAGTCTATGGAGTCATTTAGGTATTTATCATTCAAGCAACCCCGCCTTCTGCCCGTAGCGCGCTGCATCAGCAAAGCCTGGGTGTGCGATGGCAACAGTGACTGCGAGGACAACTCCGACGAGGACAATTGCGAGACGCTGGTGTGTAAGCTCTCTCGCCATGTATGCGCCAACGATTCCACCATCTGCCTGCCGTCAGAGAAACTTTGCGATGGCAAGGATGACTGTCCAGATGGCTCTGATGAGAAACTCTGTGGTAAGAGACAGCAGGACCCAGGTTATGTTTGAATAAAGGGAGTGCCGCAGCAGCAAGGAAAACTCTGCCTCTAAAATCATGGCTTCAGCGGTTTAATAACAATTCTTTGCAGCTCTCCCCTGCTTCACTCCTTATTTTCTCTGTGTTTTAGATCTGTGCTCATTGGACAATGGCGACTGTAGCCATAACTGCACAGTGGCTCCAGGGGAGGGCGTGATCTGTTCCTGTCCACTGGGCATGGAGTTAGGGCCTGACAACAAGACCTGTCAGATCCAGAGCTTCTGCGCCAAACACCTTAAGTGCAGTCAACGCTGCGAACAGGACAAGTTCAGTGTGAAATGCTCGTGCTATGAGGGCTGGGAACTAGAGCCCGACATGGAGAACTGCAAAAGCACGGGTAAGGGACGAAGGAAACAGGGCAGAGGCTTAAGTCAAGAGACGTTAGTGAAACCTTTGAACACTAGATTGATGGTAGATGTACAAGGGGCACGTTAGAGAGGTGACTCTGGGCTTAGTCGGGATTCATGACTGGGGTTTGGGCTCAAGCAGAGGGGAAGCTGACATAGAAGGAAACTGTGTGGTTGGAGAAGATGCTAAATGGTAATTCTTATTTGGACAATAGACATATCGCTGAAGAGTAAATATCTGACAGGGGGGTTCCCTAGGAAACCTGAGCCTAGGTTTCTAGCTGTTGCTCTTATTAAATAAAAAGAAATATGAAAGTATGAAGTGAACAGAAGATACATTCTTCTTATTAAAGGCAGCTAGAGAGCAAAGCATTTCTCAGTCACACATTAAATGAATTTTATCATCCACATAAGGAATATAGTTATCTCCCTGCAGCAACAACCAATGAGGAGACATGACTTCATGGTTGTGTTTCTCCAGCCTCCAGCAACCCGTCATTCAGCCTGCTACGCGTCTGGCCGTCTGTTAGGCACAGATAACTCCCGCCTTATTTACACTGTGTTCTAATTACCCAGGATTAAAGCCACGTTCAACACAGCCCCTCTTTCAGTGGACAAGTCACACACTGCAGTGTAACATGATGTTTTCCAGCAGAGCAGTTCTGCAGTGTTTGCTGTATAAATCAACGGCGACCAGGGGTTTAACTCTTTGCTCTCTTCTTAGTTACAGTCTAAATGTAAAGGTAGCTGCTGATCTCTCTGCTTCATTTCCACAGATCCTTTCAAGCCCTTCATCATTTTCTCAAACCGCCACGAGATCCGTCGCATCGATCTGAATAAGGGAGAGTTTAGCGTGTTGGTCCCAGGTTTAAGAAATACCATCGCCCTTGATTTCCATCTTAGCCAGAGTTCCCTCTATTGGACTGATGTAGTGGAGGACAAGATCTATCGTGGGAAACTGTCTGAGAATGGAGGTGAGTATTGGCCTCAAAAGACATTGTTGTGTCGGTAATTGGATTATATTTAGATGTACACGATTCACATTTCAAGGAAACCCTTTTTTTCAAGGCCCGTTAGATTTCAGAGCTTTCAGCTGCTTCACATTGTCTTCATCAATGAATGGAGACATCAGTGCATTTACATTTATGATTAAGACATAACCGTTAAGTAATGAAAAACATTTAGTGTATAATAGTGTGTAGTTTATTAAAAAGATATGTAGGACAAATTGTGATTTGAGTTTTTTAGAGTGCTGGCTTTTATTGGGTGAAAGTGAAGAAGAAGATCCAGTACAGCAGGTAAAGCTTCACTAACTTACTACTCTAACTGGCTCCAAAAAGGCCAGTCGACTCAGTCATGACCACGACGATTAGCAAACAAGCTCCTGTCCTATCTGAGCACATCGTGTGCATTTCAACGTGCCTGTGGTTGCCACATTTGCAGTTACAGCCAATAAACTGCAAACAGCGAGTGTGTGTTTTCATTTCTACAGACAGGATAATGACAAATAATTAGACATGTCCCTCTGATTAGGGCCTCAGTAAAAAATGAAAGGGTTACAAAGAGGTTGGAACATGTGTCTCTCTGCAAGACACCACATATTTAGATTTGTAAGGCCTATTCTGTAATTGTAGTATCACACCCCCTGCTGAGACGCTACTATATTTGCTTATGTTTCCATTTATAGTACTGACGTGTTTTCTCCAAAATGTAACATCTAACCATTTGATTAAAGTAATTTCAGTTAGCGATGAAATGCTAATTGTGAATTTAAACTGTTTGATAACATTTACATAATTTGAAGCAAAGTGGATCAGTGCTTCGGGTTGTAGCACAATCCAGAAATGTTACCTTAAGCAAGTTCAAGCCTTTTTATTCGTTATCTGTAGCATTGAAACAATAAACAATATGAAATAATGAAAAATGTATTCATTAAGAAACGCCCTGGAGGAGCATGTGTTTTATTGAGCTGAATGATTAAACAGGATTAGTTCAGATTTCTCAAGCTGTTTTACACAAAGACTCATTCTCTAGTTTCTTTCTTCTCCAGTGATGGATAGATGCACGTTCTCTTATGTGTTTCCCATCTGTCCTTGTAGCTTTAACCAGTTTCGATGTAGTAATCCAGTATGGGCTGGCCACCCCAGAGGGTCTAGCAGTAGACTGGATTGCAGGAAACATTTATTGGGTGGAAAGCAACCTGGATCAGATCGAGGTGGCCAAGTTGGATGGCACCATGAGGACCACGCTGCTGGCTGGGGAGGTGGAGCACCCTCGAGCTATTGCCCTGGACCCCCGAGATGGGTAACGACCACGCTGCTTACTCGCATCAAACAAAACGACTACAGTAGTATTCAAAGCTAAACGCTTTGGCCATTGTGAAGCTGCCTTTACACACTCGTCTGCGAACATTACTTATGAACAATGTCTTTGTTGTCTCGTGACATTGCAGGATCCTCTTCTGGACAGACTGGGACGCCAGCTTGCCAAGGATTGAGGCTGCATCCATGAGTGGAGAGGGCAGGAAGACCATACATAAAGAAATCGGTAATGGAGGCTGGCCAAATGGACTCACTGTGGATTATCTAGAGCGCCGCATCCTCTGGATCGATGCCAGGTCAGACACAGAGAGCTCACGCCAGCACGTTTGTTTGATGTGTATATAGTGTCCTTAACTTCTACCACAGGAATACAAACTGTACTTTGTGCTTGACACAGGTCTGATGCCATTTACTCCGCTAAGTATGACGGCTCTGGGCTGATTGAGGTTCTGAGGGGACACGAATACCTGTCGCATCCCTTTGCCGTCACCATGTATGGTGGAGAGGTTTATTGGACCGACTGGAGGACTAACACGTTGGCCAAGGCAAACAAGTGGACCGGGAGCAACGTCACTGTAGTCCAGAGAACCAACACACAGCCGTTTGACCTCCAGGTCTACCATCCATCCAGACAGCCACAAGGTGAGAAACACACAGAGGAAGCCGCATCCACATTATACGTTACTAGATGTTTGATAAGCCGTTCCTGATCGTTTCTTCGTACCTTGCTCCCCCAGTTCCGAACCCGTGTGCAGCTAAAGATGGGAAGGAGCCCTGCTCTCATCTGTGTCTCATCAACTACAATCAGACCTTCTCATGTGCCTGTCCACATCTCATGAAACTGGGCCCGGACAAACGCACTTGTTATGGTAAGCAAGAACACATGACGGACATACGGTGAATGCAGGTACTGGCTCGTGTTCACCCTCTGAGCGGACGGTTCTCCTCTCCGTGTGAAAGAACTGGCCTCGCTGCGAGGAGCTGTGGCTGAGACAGCTTCGGTGGACGTTGAGGGCGAAAAGTGTGAGCAGGCCTGTTTATTCGGTCTGGGAGTTTAGTATTCAGGGCAGCACTTTCTATTATCTTCAGGGGTAATGGAATGGAGAGCCCTATTCTGTGTGACACAGGCATCAGCCACAGCCCTCTTCATCCACCACAGTGTTTGGACTGGCCGATACAGCCTGACACTTTTATTGCTATTCCCATCTCCCTTTCTCCTTCCCTCTCTCTATTGAATGATAAAAGAACTGTGGAGACCAATGTAGCTGTAATGTGTCTCGATTGATTGAATTCCCTCTCGTCTGTCATGCCTGCGCTATTGATCTAACCAGCCATACACAATCATTAGAGTCAGAGATGCAATTGGATTTGAGTTTGTTCAAGTGGCAGGAATAATGCGCAGATGCATCCATCCGTGCTGCAACATGTATCCACAGCTCTGACGTTAGTGTGCGCTCGTGCATTTGACTTTTGACTTGAGGGTGCGTTTTAATGCTGTAGCTCTGGATAATAAGTGAAGCGTGCATCAGCCTGTCTTCTCTCCTCCGCAGAGTCTCGCCAGTTTCTGTTGTATGCCCGCCAGATCGAGATCAGGGGAGTGGACATTGACAACCCCTACTACAACTACATCATCTCCTTTACTGTGCCGGACATCGACAACGTGACTGTGGTGGACTATGACGCGCTGGAGCACCGTATATACTGGTCTGATGTCCGCACCCAGACCATCAAGAGAGCTTTCATCAATGGCACTGGAGTTGAGACTGTGGTCTCTGCTGGTATGGAGAAACCCATGCAGTGTATTATACATATGCAGATTAGCTTCCTTCACATCCAGATCTTTAGGTATAAACTTTATTCTACCTTTAAGGGCCCATGAAGTCTTCATTCCTCGATGATGTGAGGTGATGGTAAACAACTAACTATGTTGTACAACAGTTGTTTGTGTGACTTATTTTACACATCAAAAGCGTGGAAGGCAATTATTTGTTCTCTGAAGCACTTCGTATGAACAGCAGTTATCCACTGCTTAGGAATTGTAACTCGACACGTGGCGAGCTGTCTATGTGAATATCTGCAGTTTCACCACGTGTGTCAGCGAAACCAATGGCTGCAGGTTAAAGATTAGACACAAATACCTGTTGTTTTAAAAGCTACGTGGTTCATTAACTACAGTTATCATAATACATTACAACAGTAAGGACTTGGTTTTTATACAGTGTGACTGATGACGTTGATCAGTTGTTTTGTGTGTATTTTGTTTTATGTTTCTTCTTTCAGATTTGCCCAACGCCCACGGCCTGGCTGTAGACTGGGTGTCCAGAAACCTGTTCTGGACCAGCTATGATGCCAATAAAAAACAGATTAATGTTGCCAGACTGGACGGTTCCTTTAAAAACGCTGTCATCCAGGGCCTGGACAAACCACACTGTCTAGTGCTCCATCCAATACTGGGGTTGGTCATGTGCACACTCTTCCTAAAGCTGTCACACAGACACACTTCTGATTTCACCTTTCACCTACAACTCACATGTGAGCACACACACAGTCATACAAACCGAGGAGCTGTTTTGCTGTCAGCAGGGACAGACAATAGTTTGGTATGAACGGTTGCTGACAGGAAGTGGTTCTGGTTTTTCTCTCTCATTGTTTTACACCCTCCATTTCTATTTTAAAAGATGTCCTCTGTGCTCACATAGACGATCTGTGAATTATTTACAGCCAAGGTCTCTGTCACTGTCATCCTGTCTCTTTTTGCCTCTTTAGTCAAATGTACATTTCTTTCAGTCCAACCTCATCCTTCAAGTGCTCCTGAATCTGGTGGTGGCCTTTCCTCTCTTCTCACTATCAGACCAGAAACAAGCCATCTCCTCTATACCTGTATATTACCTTTTGTCCTGCAGTTGTGTATTTCGGATGGATGAAGAGATGATATTTTCTTTCTCTGCTTTTTTCTATTTTTTTTGTGAAGAAAAATAATTGTTTGAAGAATTATTCCTAGTCTTATTTAAGTGGAGGAATGTTTCCAATCTGAGCATTGTTGGCACAGGGAAAAATAAGAAGCAGATGCTGAATCCATATGCTGCAGTTAGCTTCTCTTTCTAGCACACAAACACACTTCCCAGAGTACATTCAGAACTGGGCGGGTGCAGTTTTTAATTTTTTATTTAAAGTCATCATAACAAACAAATAAAGGATGTGGTGGATGTGGTTGGATTTAACAGGAAGTGGGTACTGGGGGCGATGCCATTTAAATATGTGCACATCAATGGCTCCACAAATCCACAGCATTTTTCTTGTTACTATAGCCATAAGTATTATTTTACAGAAGAAGTCTTCTCAGTGAAATCCTGAGAGAAATGAGACATTGTAAGTGTGCTGTGAGCTGGACTGAGTGAAAACGTTCATTACGGTTAATTTTGACATCCTGTTGCTCCACCTGCATTCTCCAGGAAACTCTACTGGACAGATGGGGACAACATCAGCATGGCCAACACAGACGGCAGCAACCGTAGTGTCCTTTTCACTAACCAGAAAGGCCCAGTCGGTGAGTGGCGTGCTGCATTTTCTGTGCAACCACATGAGAGACAGCTCACTCCAGTGACCATGAAGGTTATTAAACATCAGCTCTGCCAATGTTTCCCAGGTCTCTCAATTGACTTTGACACGGAGCAGCTTTACTGGATCAGCTCAGGAAACAGCACCATCAGTCGCTGTAATCTGGATGGCTCTGGACTGGAGTTACTCGAGGGGGTCAAGGGCAAGCTGTCCAAGGCTACTGCTCTGGCCATCATGGGTATGTGTCCAGATGTCGGTTTCAGACAATGAGAGAGAGTTCAGCCACGCTCAGTGTCTCATGTTTATACTGTCCTTCCAGTGTTAGAGCCGGCTCACTTAGAGAGTATTGATTGTTCCGTCTTGTGCTGTATCTTTTAGGAGACAAGTTGTGGTGGGCAGACCAAGGCACCGACCAGATAGGAACCTGTGACAAAAAGGATGGTGGCAATTGGAAAGTCCTGAGGAACAGCACTTCCCCAATGATGCACATGAAAATCTACAATGAAACAGTGCAGAAAGGTGCAGGACTGGCTGCCACGTGACAATCTTTTCACAAACTAGGCAAAACATCTGTTTTGGCGAAATTACTTGGCAGGGATGAAAATGTGCTGTTGTCTTGTCAAGGGGCTGTCTGCTTATCTAAGCCAAAGCACGTCTGTCTCTGTTACTCCTCTTTTATTTGTGGTGTGTATTTGTTCTAATGTTTTTGTGTTTCCAGGCACCAATCTCTGCAGTAATAACAATGGAGACTGTTCCCAGCTGTGTCTACCCACCTCCCCAACCACCAGAGCCTGCATGTGCACAGCAGGATACAGCCTACGCAGAGGGCAGCAGTCTTGTGAGGGTACGACGTATTCGTACACATAGAATGATGTTGTTGACTGAGATATTTAAAAAGTTTCTCAAAGCATAACTTGTTGTCTGCAGGTGTTGGATCATTCCTGTTGTACTCTGTACACGAGGGCATACGTGGTATTCCTCTGGACCCATCAGACAAGTCTGATGCCCTTGTACCAGTTTCCGGCACATCCCTAGCTGTGGGCATAGATTTCCATGCTGGTAAAACATTTTCTACTAATGCAAATTCTCTATGTCACTTGCATGCATACACGGAGAAAGTCCAACTCAACAATGCATATACCATTTATTTTCCCAGACAATGACACTATCTACTGGGTAGACATGGGCCTAAGCACCATTAGCAGGGCCAAGAGAGACCAGACCTGGCGAGAGGATGTGGTCACTAATGGCATTGGCAGAGTGGAAGGGATTGCTGTTGACTGGATAGCAGGTGAGAGCAACATCAGGATCCTGTTACAGTATCAGTTAAACATAAAACTCATTCCTCGGATCAGGTTTAGCATCGAAGTAGACCAGAAAAAGTAAAAGCACACGCTCGAAACCTGCCGGAGAATCATTGCTGCTTCTTCGTTCCCCGCAGGTAACATCTACTGGACAGACCAAGGCTTTGATGTGATTGAGGTGGCCAGACTGAATGGCTCTTTCCGCTACGTGGTGATCTCCCAGGGCCTGGACAAGCCTCGTGCCATCACTGTCCACCCTGAAAAAGGGTAAGAGGTGTAGCTTCAACTACCTTTGTAGCTGTCTTCTGTAATTTCTCTCATTATTGATTATATGTGTGCTCTGCTGTTTCTATGTCTATAGCTACCTGTTCTGGACCGAGTGGGGCCAGTACCCTCGTATTGAACGGTCTCGTCTGGATGGCTCTCAGAGGGCTGTCCTGGTCAATGTCAGTATCAGCTGGCCCAATGGTATCTCCATTGACTATAAGGTACAGTGTCACATTTCTATCAGTGTATTTGTACTATACTGTATTTGTAAAGTACTATGTATGAACCATATGAAACATTTGTGTCTGTGTGCACATAGGACGGTCTGCTGTACTGGTGTGATGCCCGGACGGACAAAATTGAACGCATTAACCTTGAGACCGGCGAAAACCGGGAAGTGGTGCTGGCAAGCAACAACATGGACATGTTCTCTGTTTCTGTGTTTGAGAGCTACATCTACTGGAGCGACAGGTCAGACATGCTTTTCCTCATTCTTGGAATATTTCTGTTCTATTTTTGTATTTTTTTGCAACTGCACGCTTATTTTCCATTTTTTGTCTGCTTTGAAACAGGACCCACGCTAATGGCTCCATTAAGCGAGGCAGCAAGGACAATGCAACAGACTCTGTCTCACTGAGGACTGGTATTGGGGTGCAGCTAAAGGACATCAAGGTTTTCAACAGGGCCAGGCAGCATGGTAAGCAAGCGCATTGTTTGTTAAACTAAAACCTATTCAAGGTGGATTTGAACAGAATTACTGTAAGTTCAGTTTACAATAAGTTTTATGTCTATTTGCAGGAACAAACGTGTGCAAAGACAAAAATGGTGGCTGTCAGCAGCTGTGTCTTTTCCGTGGCAACGGGCAGCGTACGTGTGCTTGCGCTCATGGCATGCTGGCTGAAGATGGGCGCGGCTGCCGTGACTACGATGGCTACCTGCTCTACTCGGAGCGCACAATTCTTAAGAGCGTCCACCTGTCCGATGAAAACAACCTGAATGCGCCCATAAAACCATTTGAAGATCCAGAGCACATGAAGAATGTCATCGCTCTCACTTTCGATTACAGGGGAGGAGGAGGAAAGGGGGCTAACCGTATCTTCTTCAGTGACATTCACTTTGGCAACATCCAGCAGATCAGCGATGATGGATCGGACCGCAAGACTGTAGTAGAGAGTGAGTGTTTCCACGTCTGAAGATTGTTTGAACCTTTCCTACGCCATCTCATCTATAACAATCAGCCTCCATTGACCACACTTCCCTGTTTATCCCGGCCAGTGATCGATGTGGGCCCTGCTGTTAGACAGAATTTATTTGGTGAATAGCAGAGATACTTGGCTGTAAACATCAGCTGCCCGAGTGCAAAGTCTTCCTGGAGAGGACAGCAGCTTTATTTCTTCAAAATACTTTGAACCCCGCTGACCTAATTTGAACCAGGAAGCTTTTATTCTGAGGCTGTGGCCAAACTAGAAACAGCATTAGGACCTTTCCTGTCTATTCCTTTACGCTTCAAACAAGCTCAGAGACAGATGGACCTTCATTCACATTATCTCTGCACAATAAAACACAGGTGCACAGGTAATGTTTTCCCAAAGTGCTTTTATTTTGATGTGTTTTACAAGGAATGCACAAATCAGGGTAGTAGGGTGGTTTGTCTCAGTGGAGCAGCACCTACTAGCAAACGCTCTGCTTTTCCTGTACAATATCCAGTAAATGTTGTTTTGTCAGAAAGATGTTGCCCACAGTAGCAGATGCTGCCAATTTCCTTATGAAAGAATTTTTTTTTTATTGTAGGAGTGTTTGTGTGTCAGGTGTTCCGTTTTATCGAGGTAGCTGCTGATAGTAATATTGTCAGGCAGCAGCCGTAGCCACAGCCCCACTTGCTCTTTGTCCTCTCCTTTTGAACAGATTTAATAGGTCCTGTCTGAACTTTTGCGACATGAGCACATAGAGTATTGGATTCACTACAGTGGAGGAGGTTGCCATGAAGCGTGCAAACACAGTGAAGGGGCCGTAACGTGGCGAGGTGCCAGTGGCCCCTGAGCTTTTATCTGCCAGGAGTGCCAGCGTCAGTCCGTAGGATGGCAGCCAGCACAGGGTGAAAGCCAGCACCAGCATGGCTGACGTCTGGGTCACTTTGCTCTGGTAGCGCTCCACTTGGGGTGCCCGGCCGGCATGCTGACCACGCCACAGGAACAAGTATATGCTCCCATACGCCACCGCGATGGTGACCAGTGGAAGCAAGAAGGCCATGAGGAAGTGAAACACCCCATAGATCACCTGGTCCTGGTGGGACAGGAAAGCAAAGCAAGCGAGGCCGTCTTGGGCTTGTCGGGGGGTTCTCACATAGCGAAAAACTAGCTGAGGAGCAGCCAGACAGCAGGCTGGAATCCAGAGAAGCACGGCAGCTATAGACACCCGTCGAGGGGAGAGGAGGGAGTAAGCTCTGGCAGGTTGCACCACCGTCAGGTAGCGTGATACAGCCAGCGTGGCCAGTGTGAAGACACTGGCAGAGGAGCAGGCCGATCCTAAGAATCCCACCAAACGACACACGACTTCCCCAAATGGCCATTGCTGCATAGCTATAGCAACAGTGTGGAAGGGAACCATGGAGAGCAAAAGGAGGTCCGCAGCACTCAGAGCCAGCAGGAGAATATCCGTACCCGTGCCTGTCATGGAGCTTTGAGAAAACTGTCCAGCACGCGGTACCCCTCTCCTCTGCCTCCCACATAGGATCACAATCACCATGGTGTGCCCCACAACCCCCAGCAGCAGAATCAGAACATCTAAAATTGGGACTAGAACCCGCTCCACACTGCCCAGGCCAGGGTCACTGCTGTTCCCCAGCACATGGTCTGGACCTGTAGCTTTCCACAGCAACATCCTGTCTTCAGTTGGAATGATGTCTTCCTGTCATACTCCTACTGTTAGCACAGAATACACGGGGCACTTGTGGTTCAGTCAATATGCTTAAGCTGGTCATAAAACTACTGATAATACATGAGGGAAAGATTACTCCCACTCTGAGTCAGTAGTGGTGTACTTAGAAATAACATCACACAGAGCAGCAGTTATTTCACAGCAGGGTTAACCAGCTCAAAATGAGTCGTGATGGACTGCAGGTGATTATCGAACAAAATACGTACGTTTATGTTCCCTCTGACTTCGTGAAATAGACTCTTTCTCCCAGACACTGTCCTTCAAAGTACAAAGAACAGCCATTTGTGTGTTAAATCTCCTTTCCACTGTCCACCTTCGTCACAGGTGGTACTTTTTGTCAGGAAATTATGTTGGACGGTATCGATACCTTTCTCCAAACATCAGAGTGTGCTGTGATTTCCTGACACCTCAGCCAAAGTCATTAGTCCTCTTGATTTATCAAATCGGGGCCGTGTTCAGCAATCCCAAAACAGATTTCCAGCCTCCAAGGAAGGAATCTCTTGAGAAACATGTTGGTAGCCGTGGTGGAAGAGTGAGGTGAAGAGAAGCTCTGCAGTGGGATAGGATTAACCACAGTAAATGACGGGTGAACTCTGGACTGATTATCCCAGAGTAGGACAGAGGTGGGCTGGCCTGATCTCTGTGGGAGGGTCCAACGAGGCCAAGCATAGTTTTTCCCAGGGTCTGAAGTGATCTGACATTGTTCTGCACGAGTTGCCCCTCATCACAGGGACATACAACATAAACTGTATAAAAGTGGCGCATGCAAAGACAAACAGAGAGAAGTAGTTTTTGCCTACAGGCATCAAGATGACTACTGACTGTTGGTCTGGTAGCAAAGATACAGGGCTATCAAACCCACTGCAGATAACTTCAAGACAGGCCAGCGTCATTGTGCAGAAAGCCAGACGTGCTGGGGTGAACAACGGTGTGAAGACAGACGCACCAAGTGTTAAATGCGAGACTTTGAGTGCTGCAGGCTAGAGCTTTACAATAAATTAACAACACTGAAGAAAGAGGAAATGGAGGTGGATGGATTTTATGTTTGCGTTCCATCGATTTTCAGGGCACTGATTTATGAGTGCCAGAAGCAGAGGGGAGTTGTTTGTGCGTTGCATGCCTCTGCCCGGCTCTCCAGTTTCCTTCAGAGTCTCACAACGCGTCGTCGACAAATGCTGGTTCACGTCTGCAGCGGCCCATTGGAGACGTTGAGGCGTAGTGTCAAGGTTCCCGCGGTGGTGAGCGTTGCTGATCGTCTGAGGTCATATCCAGCTGTGATCATGAGACCCTCTGTGTTACATAACCAGTAATACTCGTTATTTGGCATTGGAGTGGTTTGGTGTGTGTCTGTTTTCTGAAGTACACAGATGTGCGTGTGTGCTGTTGCGACAGAGCATTGTTGCTCCTCCACCTTGGCTAACTCTCCTCTGTCTTCCGTCCTCCCTGCAGGCGAGGAGCTCCGAACCTCTTACTCATTTTAAGGAATGTGGAGCGGAGAAATGACTTTTTACTTCTCCTCTGCTGATGAGGTGGTCTGATGGAAAGTCCTACCATAGCCCGTAACTGTTTTTGGGACTTTTTTTCGTGAGCTATTTGTTGGATCAAAGCCTTGACTCACACTGTGTTCTTGGTCATTAATACAAGCCTGTCATGTTTGTAGCCCTGACTCTATGTTGCCACACAGCGGTCTGCCAGCACTGAGTTGCTGCCAAGCAGTTCAGACTCGGCCTTTTAGCATAGAGCTGGGACTGACGTGCTTCTTTTAGGTCCTCTCTCTTTTTTCCTTCTGTATTCCTCTCTCTTTACCTTCTCTTGTCTCTGTGTGTTTTCCCTTTAACGCTGTCCTCTGTTTTCAGATGTGGGCTCGGTGGAGGGCCTGGCGTACCACAGGGGCTGGGACATGTTGTACTGGACTAGCTACACTACTTCGACCATCACCCGACACACAGTGGATCAGAGCCACTGGGGCGCTGTTGACCGGCACACTGTGGTCACCATGTCTGGAGATGACCACCCACGAGCCTTTGTTCTTGATGAGTGTCAGAGGTTAGATTTGTTTCTCACATCACACATATACACACGATACTGCTCCTGCAGAGTTCGATGGCAAAAACCCGCCACTTGTCGACTGCAGTGATTTTACTCTCTCCTCCAGCCTCATGTTCTGGACCAACTGGAACGAGCAGTCTCCCAGCATCATGCGCGCCACGCTGACTGGAACCAACGTCCTCGTGATCATTGGCACCGACATCCGAACCCCCAACGGGCTAGCTATAGACCACCGCGCTGAAAAGCTTTACTTCTCCGACGCCACGCTGGACAAGATAGAGCGCTGCGAGTACGACGGCAGTCGGCGCTATGTGAGCGGCACGCGCACACACACGTAGTGTAATTGTGTTATGGGGTTTGCGTAATAACAGACGTCAGTTCATCCTTTGAAGTTTGTCGCAAGGCCGGAAAGTCTAATGTCAAGACTGTGGCGGTGCTTCCCCCTGCAGGTGGTGTTGAAGAATGAACCGGTCCATCCTTTCGGCCTGGCTGTGTATGGTGACTACATCTTCTGGACTGACTGGGTGAGGAGGGCTGTGCTCCGTGCTGATAAATACACAGGAGGAGACATGAAGGTGCTGCGCGCTGACATCCCCCAGCAGCCAATGGGCATTGTTGCAGTGGCCAACGACACCAATAGCTGTGAGTTTCTATACAGCAGCAGTGATCCAACTAATACTACATTTATTGCTGGGCCTGTGGTTATTTGATATTATATCATAGGGAGAAAAGGTGATATTTATAGACTTTTAGAAGTTTTTTTCTGCCTTCTTGAAGGAGATGTTGTACTTTAGCACACAAAAACTAAAACACCTGAACAAAGATGTGATTCTGCTCCAGCAGAGCAGTTAATGAGATGACAAAAGTAATCTGAGAGTGACACACACACACAGAGGCTCCTCCAGAATGAGCCCACCTGCTCTGTGTTACTACACACACACATTCTCTCCATACAGCTTCAGCTCTTCCTCCATCTTGTCACATCTCATGTTGTCTGTATTCTTCTGAATCGATGCAGCCCCATATTTTTCCTCGGCCGTACCATCAGCCTTCTTCTCTCTCAAGTTGCCTCCTTCTATAAACTGTCTTGTGCTCCAGTACCCACGCCGGCCAGACCAACCCGAGAGCCTGTAGTAATATCTGCAAATCCCATTTAGATTGAGTCACATTGAATTGTGCATTCAACAGAAGCAGAGGCATCGCCACATTCATACGGACGTATCTGTCCGCTGATGTGGATGGACATGTGAAAGGACGGGGGGGGGGTGTTGGCTCGTGTGTCAGGGGGTTGAATGTAGAGGCAGGAATTCTCCTTCACTGATGTGTGTGTGTGTGTGTGTGTGTGTGTGTGTGTGTAGGCGAGTTCTCTCTGTGTCGTGTTAACAACGGAGGATGTCAGGACCTGTGTCTGTTGACCTCTGAGGGACGGGTCAACTGCAGCTGCCGTGGCGACAGGAAGCTTGTGGAGGACGACACCTGCGTAGGTAATACAAGAAAGGACTTCACAAGGAATAGAATTTGTGATTTACTTTATATGGAATATGCTGTGCAGGAACTAGTTTGGAGGCTTTGAAAGGATTTGAATAGCTGTACATTCATAGCTGTATAGGCAATCCTTCCTAAATCCATTTCTCTGCCTTGGCCTCTCAGCCCTCAACACTACATGTAACAACATTGATGAGTTTGAGTGTGGAAATGGAGACTGCATAAAGTACAGCCTGACTTGCGATGGCGCGGCCCACTGCAAGGACAAGTCTGATGAGAAACAGTCCTACTGTGGTGAGTGGAGTGTTTTCCTCAACCAAAACATTTTCAGCCAGGCGCTTGTTGTCGACGTTTGTAATTTGAGTCCACTTTATTTCCTGTGTGGTTCTCAGCCAACCGTGTGTGTAAGAAGGGCTACAGGCAGTGCGTGAATGGCCGTTGTGTGGGGCACAGCTCCTGGTGCAACGGGCAGGACGACTGTGGAGACAATTCGGATGAACTCTTCTGTAACAGTGAGTTGAGCCTCTGGATTAAACAAGTTGTTGTTTTTTTTTCCTGCCTGCAGTAGTATGAAATTCTACCTCGACAACCTTGTTTGTTTGCATGCGTGCAGCCACACTGTGCTCAGCCGATCAGTTCCAGTGCAGAGACGGAGGCTGTATCACCAACTCCAGCAAGTGTAACCAGAAGGTGGACTGCGATGACGCCAGTGATGAGATGAACTGCCGTGAGTTCTGCAACAGTCAGAACGACTATAATGAGGAAAACTTCTTTCTCTCGGGATGTGCTATAAAGTGGTTCTGTTCTCTTTGTTCAGCTGCCACCGACTGCTCCAGTTACTTCCATCTGGGAGTGAAGGGAGTGACATTTCAGAAGTGTGGGTTCACCACACTCTGCTATGCTCCTTCATGGCAGTGTGATGGAGCTAATGACTGTGGAGACTTTTCAGATGAAAGAAACTGCCCAGGTATTTTAACCACCTCTGAAACACACATATTCTCTCACACATAAATTTACATGCTGCATTCAAGGAAAAACGAAAAAACAGAACGTTACTTCCATTAAATTCATGAAAGACATTTTCCATTTCTCACTTCATTCCTTACCTGTCGATGTTTTCTTCAACTCACCACCTTTCTGTCACTCTTGCAGGAAGTGGCAAAGCGAAGTGTCCCGCTACCTTCTTTGCCTGTCCGAGTGGCCGATGTATCCTTATGAGCTGGACGTGTGATAAGGACAACGACTGTGAGGACGGCGCAGACGAGGCCCACTGTGGTACATAGAGATACTAAAGCCTAAATCATCTACAGCAAACGTTTGGTGCTGTTTTTTCTTATTTTGATTTCTGCCCCTCTAGATAAGTTCTGCTCAGCCTCCCAGTTCGAGTGTAGGAACCACCGCTGTATTCCCAGCCGCTGGGTGTGTGACGGAGCCGATGACTGCGGTGACAGCAGTGATGAGGACAGCAAGTGCAGTAAGTGGTTTAAGGATGTTAAAATAACCTTTACGTGAGACCTTTAGTCTGTTTGCATTCAGTCTATTTTGTATGATAATTGTGTTTTTCCGCGATGACCTTTTTCCATCACAGAAACCAGAACCTGCAGTCCTGAGGCATTCCAGTGCCCTGGCTCACATGTGTGCGTCCCCCAACTCTGGAAGTGTGATGGGGACAAAGATTGTCCTGATGGAGCCGACGAGAGTGTCAAAGCTGGCTGCGGTGAGTACAGGCAGGGACAGGACGTGGAAGTGAAAACATTTTAAAAAAAGGAGCGCGTAACTCTACGCTGTGTCTCCGATGTGTCTCAGTGTTCAACAACACGTGCAGCAGCAGTGAGTTCATGTGCCAGAACCGACAGTGCATCCCCAAACATTTTATGTGTGACCATGACAAAGACTGCAGCGATGGCTCTGATGAGTCTCCAGAGTGTGGTGAGTGGAGCGTGACCTCTTCTACCTGATTGTAAAAGCTCACTCTTCTTTGCTGGCCAACTCTCTCTCGATGCTTCTGTCTGCAGAATATCCAACCTGTGGTCCCAATGAGTTCCGCTGTGCCAATGGTCGCTGCCTCATCCAGAGCTCGTGGGAGTGTGACGGAGACTTTGACTGCCATGACCAGTCAGACGAGGCACCCAAGAACCTACGCTGCACCGGCCCAGGTGAAATTCACACAGCCTCTCCAGAGTCCCTTCATTTTAAAAGATGTGTTAGTCTGTTGATGTTAATCTGGTTGTCTGTGTTCATCTGAAAGTATAACTTAAATATGGCACATTTTTATTTGTAACCTTTAAGCAAGTTGCTGTTGCAGAATTTAAAAAAAGCAGAGAAGTCTCATCCAACACACTAAAGCCAGGACTTGCTGTTATGTTTATAAGAATTGAAAACTAAGGCTCTGAAATAATATTGGCCACATTGGTTGACTTTTTCGCTTTCTTTGTTTCCCATGTAATTTCCTCTTTTTCATGGCACAGAGAAGAAATGCAATGATACCACATATGCCTGCAATAATGGAAACTGTGTCAATGAGACACTGCTGTGTGACCATAAGGATGACTGTGGTGACGGCTCCGATGAGCTCAACTGCTTTATTAATGAGTGCTTGAACAGCAAACTGAGTGGCTGCTCACAGCTCTGTGAAGACTTGAAAATAGGCTTCAAGGTTAGTGGAGTTCCTATTCCAGCTGTCTGTGTGTGTGTGTAAAACAAACAGCAGGCATTGTTTCTTTACCTGCTCCGTACCCTGCCTCCTCACAGTGTAGATGCCATCCCGGCTTCCGTCTGAAAGACGACGGGAAGACTTGTGTTGACGTAGATGAGTGTACAACAACCTATCCCTGCACGCAGCGCTGCATCAACACACACGGAAGCTTCCACTGTCTGTGTGTGGAGGGGTTCCAGCTGAGCCCTGAAAACCCCACTATATGCAAGTCTATCTCTGGTAAGACACGTGGGAGATTAATAACATTTAGCCCTTAAAGTGTTGAAGGTGAATCCAGCCTCTTAAGAAGTCTCTGTGCCTACAGAGGAGGAGCCTTTCCTGATCTTTGCAAACCGCTATTACCTGAGAAAGCTCAACTTGGATGGAACAAACTACACACTCATCAAACAGGTGAGTCCCGCACACACAGAATGTCCTGCTGTATCTCAGGACCAGATTCACGTATCTCCTGTGCTTTGACAGGGCTTGAACAATGCTGTGGCTCTGGACTTTGACTACCGGCAGCAGATGATTTATTGGACAGATGTGACCACCCAGGGCAGCATGATCCGACGCATGCACATCAACGGCAGTGATGTCCAGGTCAGTGTTGTAGCCTTTTGTGGAGGGAAGATTGGATATGAAATGCCCGGCTAGCTTTCCTCCTCGACATTAAACCTGCATTTAACATGATTAATTAAACTATTGTGTGCTTGCATGTGCAGTGAAAACCCAGAAAAAAGCAATAAAATCCTTCATTTTGAGGCACAAATGCTGGAACTATACACTGCATGCTCATTTGTTAGGTCCTTCATCGCACATCACTCAGCAATCCAGACGGCTTGGCAGTCGACTGGGTGGGAGGCAACCTGTACTGGTGCGATAAGGGACGAGACACCATCGAGGTATCGAAGCTGAGCGGAGCATACCGGACAGTTCTGGTCAACAGCGGTCTGAGGGAGCCGCGTGCTGTGGCTGTGGACGTTCGCTATGGGTGAGTCAGAGTCCCTCATTTTAAATATTAATCATAATACTAAAGCAAACTAATAAGGCTCATCCCTGACAGGTATTTATACTGGTCAGACTGGGGTGATAACCCCCACATAGGGAGGATCGGAATGGACGGCACCAACAGAAGTGTCATTGTGCAGGACAGGATCACTTGGCCCAATGGTCTGACGCTGGACTTTATTAATGACCGCATCTACTGGGCTGATGCTCGAGAGGACTACATTGCATTTGCCAGCCTGGATGGATCCAACAGACACATAGGTAACACACACACATATAAACACAGAGGAGTGTGTTTGTGCACTTCTGGAGTTATTGCTCTTAACGGATTTGTCTTTGCAGTTCTTGCTCAGGATATCCCCCACATCTTTGCTATGACCCTGTTTGAGGAGTACATCTACTGGACAGACTGGGAGACAAAGTCCATCAACAGAGCACATAAGACCCTGGGAATCAACAAGACCATGCTGATCAGCACCTTACACAGACCAATGGACATCCACATTTACCACCCTTACCGCCAACCTGAAGGTGAGACTAACCCGTCTTCAACAGCACATGTCCTGGTCCTGGTCCTTGTCTGATCAGCTCCTTGTTCGCTCTTTCCTTGTTATGTAGTTGCTGACCACCCATGTCAGATCAACAATGGAGGCTGCAGTAATCTGTGTCTTCTCTCACCTGGAGAGGGCTACAAGTGTGCCTGCCCTACCAACTTTTATCTAGCGGCTGATGGCAAACAGTGCTTGTCCAACTGCACTGCGAGTCAGGTGTGCCGTCTCGAGGTTCATCATTTTCGACATTACTCACTGATTAACACAATTAGAGAAATCATGATCTTTTCTTTTTCTTTTAGTTTGTATGCAAAAATGACAAATGCATTCCATTCTGGTGGAAGTGTGACACCGAAGATGACTGCGGGGACCGCTCAGACGAACCCGCGGAGTGCCGTGAGTGACCCGGTGGTTTACTGTTGATTCAGTGTGGTGGTATATTATTTTGTAGATTTATTATCATCGTTATGTTTGTCAAGAATGTGTTTTGTTCTCTCCCTGCAGCTGAGTTTAAATGTAGACCAGGCCAGTTCCAGTGTGGCACTGGTATCTGCACTAACCCAGCGTACATCTGTGATGGAGACAATGACTGCCAGGACAACTCTGATGAGGCCAATTGCGGTACACGCACCCCCCCACACACTAACATGTTTTACATCTTTCTTCTTGCTCGTCCATATAATAAAAACACTTTTTTCTGTTTCCAGACATCCACGTGTGTCTGCCCAGTCAGTTTAAATGCACTCACCCCAGTCGCTGCATCCCTGGCATCTTCCGTTGCAATGGACAGGACAACTGTGGAGAGGGAGAGGACGAGAAAGACTGTCGTAAGTTTTCTAGCTCCTTTAGACCCATCAGCTTTTTCCTGCTCGTGGCAGTGCATAAAGGACGTGGACCCTGACGGACAGAGCATGTACCTCTGTTCATCTTTCTCAACAAATCACTGTAATCGGACTAATATTGGTCTCCAGAGGATGATTGTAGTGACCCCATGACCTTTCCTATATCATATGCCTTAGGCTACCGTTTTAATTTATACATCTAATGAGTACATAGAAAATTACTGAAAACTTTATATCCTCAGGAGGATCTCTGTCCATTTTGACCTTTGCTTGGTAAACGCCCTTAGGCCAAATGATGTTGCATAATATAATTACCATGACATTTGCTCAGCACATTCATCCCCCACAGTGTGATGTTACATAAGCTGTAAATTGTTCTGAGGGTCAGAATTTACATCTTAGCACCTTTAACAGCAAGGCTGTAACAAAAATCATGTTGTTGTTATGTATTGAACATCACACTCTCAAAGACTTCAGCATTTGTAATCTTTGTAGAAATGGATTCATTTTGCAGCATTTCTTTATCTGAAGTTATGGAGTAAAGTAAATAGTCTAAGCTTTCTGTCTTTTGTGCAGCGGAAGTGACATGTGCGCCCAACCAGTTCCAGTGTGCTATCACCAAACGCTGCATCCCACGTGTGTGGGTGTGTGACAGGGATAATGACTGTGTGGATGGATCTGATGAGCCGGCCAACTGCAGTAAGATACAGCTTATTATTATTGTTACGGCACCAAATAACATATCTACTAATGAAGGGGATGTTCTAATATAACCTAATTACTGAACAGATTATACTAAGCAAGTGATGTTAGAGATGTTCACAGTATGCCATGCTGAATATAGAAAATATTGTTTATTAAGGACAGCACAATGATACAGCTTCCAGCAGGAGCACTGATTTATTTGGAGGGTCATTATTAAGGATCAGAATTCAAAAAAAGGAGCAGTTCATTCTGCATTAATTATTCCAACCGTCTATTTGTCATCCTTTCATTCACCAGTATGGTCTTGATAATGTGTCTAATCCAATAAGTCCTCGGTGTTGTAGCTCAAATGATGTGTGGCGAGGATGAGTTCCGCTGTAAGGACTCGGGGCGCTGCATCCCGGCGCGCTGGAAGTGTGACGGGGAAGACGACTGTGGAGATGCGTCAGATGAACCCAAGGAAGAGTGTGGTAAGAGTGGAGGGTTATAAGGGAGATGAAAAGGAATTAGAGTGAGTGCTAGCTGGTGGAAAAAGAACTAGAGTCACATTTGTACTGACCATGTGTGTGCGCTCCTCAGATGAGCGAACGTGTGAGCCGTACCAGTTCCGCTGTAAGAACAACCGCTGTGTGCCCGGCCGCTGGCAGTGTGACTATGACAATGACTGTGGCGACAACTCGGACGAAGACAAGTGTGGTAGGTTCCTTCTGTTGTTCTTGAGTGGTCACACAGTCACAATCACAGCTCCTTGTCTTTCTGAATACAGTGATTTATGATATATTATGAGCTCTACTGTAAGTCAGGCTATAGTGGTAAGCTATGTGTCACCTCTCACTACGTGTACGTCTTATAGTTACTCAACTACATGCATGGTTGATTTCTTTTCGTGTTGAGAGTCTGTGGCCATTTGCACATCTCACATCATCTCGTGTCTATTTTGCATTTCACACTGGCCTGTTGCTGATCCAGAGGTAGGTGATTTCAGCTCAATCATTCGCAACCTCAGGTGTCTGGTCCTCTCTGTGCCCTAAGCTTGTCTTTAGTTTTGAGCTTTTTACTTCCGTTTCAATCCCCATAGCTCCCATAGCTCCTCCACCGCATACAGTACAGTATGTTGTACCATCCCCACCCCTGTGCCCAGTGAGTTCACCTTGTGATATGAATTCTGAACCTTGTTTAAGTCGTGTATGTCTGGCCATCAGCAGAGTACCCCGTGTTCTTCTCTCTTCTTTTCCTCACAGCTCTCCTTGCTCCTTGCCTCTACTCTCTGTGACTCTTTAATAACATTTTGTCACTTTGCTGAGCCTTGCTCTGTCTGTTCTCAGTACCCCGTCAGTGTTCAGAGAGCGAGTTTTCCTGCAGCAACGGCCGCTGCATTGCTGGGCGCTGGAAGTGCGATGGAGACCACGACTGTGCTGATGGCTCGGACGAGGTATCGGAAAACGTCTCCTGACATTATGCTTGGAAACCTGTACCGGTGGTACTGATGAAGATAACTCTGTTTTTGTCCAGAATGGTTGTGATGTGAAGTGTGACAGTGATCAATTCCAGTGCAAAAACGCCCACTGCATCCCCATCCGCTGGCGCTGTGACGCTGATGCTGATTGTATGGATGGAAGTGATGAGGAGAAATGTGACGGTGGTGGTAAGTGACACACACACACACACACACACACACACACACACACACACACACATTTGTGTACCTCCACGTAGCAGTCGAATCCATTTAACATTAATTCATCTCTGTCTGCTATTGCATTTCAGTGGAAAGACGCTGCCCGATGTATGAGTTCCAGTGCAATAACACGCTCTGTAAGCCCCTGGCCTGGCAGTGTGACGGTGAGGACGACTGTGGAGACAACTCAGATGAGAACCCAGATCAGTGCGGTAAGAATCTCTGCATTTGACATATTAATAATACTCCTGAAGACCGTTGGGTACACTACATGTAAAAAACGTGTGTCTCCTTCTGTCCTTTAGTCAAATTACAGTGTCCCCCCACAAGACAGTTTCGCTGTCACAACGACCGCGTGTGCCTGCCGGTATCAAAGCGCTGTGATGGAGTCAACAACTGCGGAGACAACAGTGATGAACTAAACTGCCGTGAGTTTAAAATATGAATATTATTAAAGACATTTTAGTAGCTTTGAGAAACTGACAACAGTAGAGCAGAGAGAAATTGCACATGGTAATTGGGATAATAATTAACTGTGTAACTCTTGTATTGCCTCAGGAGTGTCTCCTTCCACACCAGTATGTCAAAAGGAGGAGTTCCAGTGCTCCACCGGCCGTTGCATCAGCTCTGCCTTGGTCTGTAACTACTTCAACGACTGCGAGGACTACGGTTCTGATGAGATCGACTGCAATAAGAAAGGTGTGCTATGTGATACAGTCATATAAAGTACCGACTGAGCATACATCCTGTGTGTGGATACATGCTCCCTGTTTCTTCGCCTTCAGACACAGTGCTGAATGACTGTCACAGTAACAGGACAGTGTGTGGAGACGGAGATGAAGCTCACTGTGTGGTGAACGGTACCGACTCCTTCTGCTCCTGCAAACCTGGCTTCCAGCCCAGAGGACGGAACAGATGTGAAGGTACAGTTTTCTGCACACGGACGGTATTTTTCACACAGAATTTACTGCTATGGCTACAACCTGCTCCAAAACTATGTGTAATGTGTGTCACGGGACCTTCGGGTGTTTGACAGATAAGAACGAGTGTAAGCAGTTTGGAGTCTGTTCCCATATCTGCAACAACACTAAGGGTTCCTACAAGTGCAGTTGCCACAAGTACTTCACCAGAATTAATGATACCTGCAAGGCTGATAGTGAGTACTCCAACCACCGCTGACTTTCGCTATCTATGCACTTGTTTGCATTGAATTTTGCTTATCTGCCCTAAATTCTTCACGTCGACATCATCTCCCAGCTCAAAGACAAGTGCTCTACATCGCGGATGACAGCGAGATCCGCAGCTTAGACCCTTCAATCCTAAACTGGCGCTATGAGCAGATCTTCCAGGGTGACGCCAATGTGCGCATTGACGCCATGGATCTACACATCAAGACACACCGCATTTACTGGACAAACTGGCACACGGGGCGCATTTCTTCCTATGATTTGCCTTCTACCTCCACGTCCCCCAACAGCAACCGTAATCGACGCCAGAGTGAGTCCAGGGTCACCAACCTGGAGGTGAGCGTGTATATGTCTGCTGCTGGATGCATGTGCTGTCAAATATAAACTGGTTCTTACTGCGGTTCTGGGTGTCTACGTTCAGATTCCAGATTTGAAGATGCCACGTGGAATTGCTGTGGACTGGGTAGCAGGCAACCTGTACTGGACTGACTCCGGAAGAGACGTCATTGAGGTGGCCCAGATGAGTGGGGGACGCCATCGCAAAACCCTCATCTATGGCATGATCGACGAGCCTTACACCATTGTGGTCGACCCCCAGAGAGGGTGCGTAAGACTTGGAGATATGAATTCAGTTAAATACGAAAAAATTTCATTTGTAGCAGGAGTGGTTAAAGCATCTTTCACATTTCCATGATCAGGAAAATGTACTGGGCAGACTGGGGGAACCACCCGAAGATCGAAACAGCTGCTATGGATGGAACAATGAGAGAAATCCTGGTGGAGGAAAACATCCAATGGCCAACAGGTACAACACACATGGTCATACGCGAGAACTTACTCAGTTTATGTTCAATGCAAGAGTGACTTGCTAATATTTGCTCTCTGTTTGTACAGGTCTGGCAGTGGACTACTTCAACGAGCGTCTGTACTGGGCTGATGCAAAACTGTCCTTGATCTGCAGCGTGAAGCTGAATGGCAGCGATGCAGTTGTGGCTGTGAACAGCATCAAGAACAGTTGAGTGGCGTAATAATCACGTGGACTGTGTCTTAACCAAAGCTAACGATCAGTCTTTGTGACTGATCGTTGTGTTAAATGAGTGTTAAATGTGTTAATTAACTTGTCTTGTGTGTTTCTGCACAGAACTCCATCAACCCTTCAGCATCGACGTGTTTGAGGACTACGTCTACGGTGTCACCTACATCAACAACTATGTCTTCCGAGTAAATAAGTTTGGCAAAGGCCCCGTTGAGAATCTAACAACAGGAATGAACCATGCCACAGATATAGTTTTGTACCACCGCTACAAACAACCCGAGAGTGAGTGATGCTCACTAAAACACGCATGAGAAGGCGATGACTGGAGCAGGAGCCGCCGTTCTTTATTTTTAATACCGTCTCTCGCTCTGTTTTTGTCAGTGGCTAATCCCTGTGACAGGAAGAAATGTGAATGGCTGTGTCTGCTGAGCCCCAGTGGACCAGTTTGTACCTGTCCCAATGGACGCGTTCTGGACAATGGTACATGTGTTGAGTTGCCCACTCCCACTTTGTCTCCTATCTGTGAGTAAACACACACACACTCGCACATTGCCATGTGAATTCCTCTGCATTACTGAAAAAACTTTTTCTCTACAGCTCCTCCCAGTGGCCCATGCACGGTTCTGTGTCAGAACGGGGGCAGCTGTTTCCTCAATGCCCACAAGCTGCCCAAGTGTCGCTGCCAGCCTAATTATGGCGGAGAACGATGTGAGATCAACCAGTGCAGGGACTACTGCAAAAACGGAGGCACATGCACACCTTCACCTACAGGTCAAATGGAGACATTTCAAGCTTATTTTTGGTCATCGAGCATATCGCTTTTACTAGTACAGTAGATGATAAAACTGTAATTACAATGCTCTGTCTCTTCTTCCACAGGCTCTCCTACATGCAGATGTCTGCCGGGCTTCACAGGTCCAAACTGTAACCTGCATACGTGTAGGGATTACTGCAAGAACGGCGGCAGCTGTACAGTTAGTCCAGGAAACCAGCCGACGTGCCACTGCCCACATGACTTTCTGGGCGACCAGTGCCAGTATAGTGAGTGTCCTCTTTGTTTTAAAAGTGTTCCTATAGATCTAATAATCCGTGGGAAACTTTACAGAAAAGTCAGATTTGCAATCAGAGAAGCTGCAATAGATGTGATGAGGTTGCCTAACAATCCCCTTACGTGTGTGTGTGTGTGTGTGTGAGCAGGAAGCTGTGAAGGCCACTGCCTGAACGAAGGCACATGTCTACAGCGAGAAAATGGCTCCCAAATATGCCGCTGTCTGCCCCAGTACAGTGGCAAGACATGCGAAATTGACAAATGTCACTACTGTCGTGACGGCGAGTGTATCCCAAGCAGCAGTTTGTCAACTCCAGATGTGTTCACCTGCCGGTAGGAGCGCCCCCACAGAACTAGCACTAATGTAAAGTCGTCCTACCTTTCTGTTAAAACACATGCTCTCTTCAATAGATGCACAAATGGCAGAATCCAGCCCAGCTGTTACATGTGTGACACGAATGAGTACTGTGCAAACGGACAGTGCTCTATAAACCCCTCAACCCGCCTTCCAGAGTGCAAGTGAGGAGCAGAGAGTCTCAGCGAAATATTGGTTTCAAGTCCTGATGTTGTCAGCGCTTACAAACGCGTGTCTCTTTGCTCTCGTCTGTCGCGTGTAGATGTACGCCGGGCTGGGTGGGACACCGCTGTGAGTCTGTGGAAAGTGGTGACGGCTCCTCGGCATCCGGTGGACGTATGTCAACACTGTACACACAATAATAGTAGCAGAGGTTTCTTTCATTTTGCTGTGATGAAGACGACAGTTGTTTTTATGTGTGTGTGTGTGTGTAGGCACAGCATCCATAGTGATTCCTGTGCTGGTCCTGTTGCTGCTGATTCTGCTCACTGGGGGAGCAGTGGTCTGGTACAGGAAAAGAATGAGAGGGTGAGTAACAGTTTGACACCTTTACAACAGGAGACGGACCGATCTCTTGTTAGTTTCGTATTCTCCCTTATCTTCCTTCTTTCCTTTCTTCCCGCTGAACTTTTCAGCTCCTCTCTGTAAACACATCTTTTCTGCTCCCCAGGTCTAGCCGGCCCGGCAAAACCGGCTCCAGGCGCTTGCGGTAATGGTTGCCAGGGTTACACCTTTCCTCCATAACCTCATTTGATTTTGCATCCTGATCTTTCCTTCACCCATGAGTCTTTGCTGGCGTACAGTGTTTGGCCGTGTTGTGAATGTTGCACCATTTTCTCCGGTGTTCATGGGAGCTGTAACTCATCCTGCTGCAGCAGTATCTCTCTCTTTTTGACGAATCGCCTTCTTCAGAGCAGCCCCAGGGCAGATCTATTGCATCGAATAGATCTGTTTCTAGCCAGCGCTGCAGATTTCTCATACTGTTGTCCATCGTATTGTGTCGTGTCGTAACGTACTGTGCTGTGGTTTGTTTTGTGCGAGTGTCTCTCATAGTGAGACACGGACAGCACGATAGCATTCTTACGAGCTCAGGTTGCAAAACCCAACGTGATAAGCGTGGCAGCGATAGTAGAGGCAGGTAGCCGAACCTGTACTTCCACTCAGCATCAGATCTATCGTGGGTTTGTTAACTTTCCCATGTCCAGCTCCACTGTGTGTGGATCTGTACTGGGCTACACGAATGCTGGGTCTGTGTAGGTGCCTATGCTGTCTCATTGTTCCCTCAGCCTGGATGGTGGTTAGAGTCATGCAACGTCTCTTCCCTCGCGTTGTACTGTGGCTGTGTCCCTGCTTGTATTGTTTAGGCTCCCACAACCTCAAACAAAACATGGAGGTAAAACTTTGCCCTTACTCTTTTGTGAAGGGCCAAGGGCTTCCAGCACCAAAGGATGACCAACGGGGCCATGAATGTGGAGATTGGAAATCCCGCCTACAAGATCTATGAGGGCGAGCCTGACGATGATGCCGGAGAGCTGCTAGACGCAGACTTCACTTTGGACCCAGACAAGGTAAAGAAAAACAACATACTTCAAATACAATCAAATTATGATTTTTATATTGAGATTATAGAAAATCTAATGACTGAATACTCTTTCTTCCAGCCCACCAACTTCACGAACCCAGTATACGCCACTCTGTATATGGGAGCTCACAACAGCCGCAACTCTCTGGCCAGCACAGATGAGAAGAAAGAGTTGCTCTCGCGCGGAGACGAGGAGCCGCTTGTGGACCCACTGGCATAGACTGTCCATCAGCCAGGAACATGCTATTCCAAACAGACCCCCTTCTTGCCTTTTAAAGAAAAACAAATCTTTAAAAAAAAAGATTTTAAAAAAGTGTGAAAGAAAATTGATGAAGTGTGAACACTGTATAAAATGTACAAAAATGAAGGACTACTTTTGTATGTGATTGCAGTATTATATTTTGTTCTTTTGAGATTCCTCTGGTCAAAAATTACATTTTCTATGAGAGATTTTTAATTTACACGTTGTCCCTTACCTTTTACCTAAATAGCCACTACCTCTGTGCAAAAAGAAATGGAAACAAGAAAATCACGAGAAAAGATGATATTATTGGAACAATTTTAATTTTTTATTTTTGTATGAATTGTATAGAAAAGAAAAAAACGTTGTTCCATTTCACCAGTGCCAACTGTTTGTTGTTTGTGTTGACTTTGAGCAGGAAAAGGCAAAACTCAAACGTTTTCTAAATCGGTACGTGCATATGTTGTCTTGCTGGATTCCTCGTAAGATGTGTGTGATAGCACAGTGTGTGTATAGCACATGTAAATGTCAGTACCAGATGGCAACTACAGTATTTCCACATGATTATTTCTCAGAGAACAATGTTACATGATTGTGTTGTCTTCCTTGCACAGAGCATCATATTTTACAGTGGGCTTTATACCGTAAGATGTAAAGCAGGATCTGTTTGTTTTTATCACATTGTTTGACAGTTGGAGCTCATGTGTTGTTGATGTGAGAGGATGAGACGCGTTGTGTGTCTGGTGTGTGTGTAATTATGGCGTTGCATTATGAGGAAGTTGGTCACAGGTTTTACATTCCAGGCAGCATGTTGGGTGGAGATTACACGTGTAAAGAGGTGGTAAGGATGAATGTCTTCATGGGGGACAGTTGCCTTGATCCCAGAGTCATGGCATTTCTGCACCATTTAGCTGTTTGTCACAACAGTCTTCCTCTGAACGGAAAGGAAGGCTCCAGTTATGGTGAACTGGGATGGAAAAAGATAAATTTCTTGCTTGTCTTTTGTCTCTGTAGTCCAGTTTTTTGTTAAGTGCAGGTAACCCCTGGAATCTGGAATTGTGAGTAGATTCATCTTTAAAGGATCAGTGTGTACATTCAGTTTGGTAATGTCTCAGTCTTAAGTGCATTAGGTTCATTTGGTCCTTAGCGTTTGTATTTCTAATGAGCTCGTTCTGATCTTTCTCTTCTCTGTGCCCTGCTGCTGCTAACGCTACCATTCTGGTCGCTCTGACACGTCCTTACGCTCAGCCTCTGTCCTAAAATGCTGCTTCCGTCAGAAATGTGTCAGCCATATTTTAATGCATGTAAAAAAGTAACACCAATCTTTAACGTAACTACGATAACAAGTTTTTATTTCGCTTAGCTGTCAGCAAGTGTTATTTTATGCTGTTGTATATGTTTTGTCTTTAATTGAGAGAACAATCATTTTACCTAAAGAACATTTTTGCAAAATCATACATGCATTTTCAGAATAGTTTTTTTGATTAGTCCTTGTTTTTTGAATGATACATAGCTTTTATAGTACACAATGATGCATGGTGGCTCAGACCTTCTTCTGGAAAGAGAATAATGTTTAATTTTGGAGTACTTTACAAACTAAATAACATATTGTTATAAATAAAATTTAAAAACTGTACAGAAAACAAGCTGAAGCATTTTGTGTTTTGTCGACACCCTGCGCTGAAAATGAAGAAAAGAGTCAGTGCAGTGGTTGGTTTGATTATTTATTAGGCACACAGTAAATCTACTGGACAGAAAAGCAGACATGGCTAACTGTACGTATTCAAATGTCTTATAAATTTGAATGAATTTCTTATTATGAATTCTGAAATTTTATAGATAAAAGGAAATAAAAAAATAGAAAAATATCTATTTTTTATCTAAAAAATAGATAAAAGGAAATAAAAGACATGAAATTAGAAAATGTAAAATAAACTTGATTAAACTGGTGCACCTCAATTTAAACCTGACTCGTTAAATGAACATTTTTAAAAATAGATTTATTTTTTAAGAAAAAAAGCTGCACACTACAGTGTATTTTGTGTAATTGTTTGCTTCAAATAATTGTAATTTTGGATTTTCTTTACACAGCCTAAGTTAGACTTGTGTGTCACAACAAACCAAAGCCATGTTTGATCTTCACTTGATGCCTTTAGCCTTCAGCTCCTCTCTCACTCTGCTCAGGTAGCCAGTATCAGGATACCCAAAACTATGAGAAAAGAGTGTGTACGGGGGTTAACAACAGGTCCTCAGAGTTCAAACTTTAAAGAATATCTGGATAAGAAAAGTTGTGACTCTACCACTCTGGTCCTCCTGAAGTGGACGTCTTGTGGTGAATGTCATTCCAGGTCACCTGGTTCTCTGCCCCAGTTGTTCTGGACGTCCCAACAGTGAA
>JAUMTR010000022.1:9514649-9553001 GCA_032270685.1 Microctenopoma stevenorrisi
ATACATCTTGTGGTTCTGATGTGGATGAAGAGGGAAGATCCACTGATGCATTCTCTGGTGATAGTGTCTTCTGCTGTGGTGATGTCGGACTAAAAGACAATATTGTGACAGCTTTTTTGTCTTTGCTGGTCAATGTCAGTCCATTCAATGCCTGAAGCTCCACCAGCGCTTAAAAAGAAAACAAGCATATGATGATCAATTTACCAACATAAATTGGTAGGTTATCAGGTGGTTATTTGAGATGTAGTTTTTAGAAATCAATATTAAAACATATATATTCCTCACCTGGAGCAGGTTTAATTCTTATCACAAATCTCCCATCTTTTAAGGTGTTTAAAACTGAACAGTCTGTGCCAGATTTTTTTTTGCTGAACCACGTCTGAAGAAGCTTTTCCAGCTGAATCTTTGATTTCAGTGGTCGAACAGGTTCTGACCACTTTACTGAGAGAGTAATCAGAGATTCTTCTTCACCCTGCATAATGCAAAATTAAACTGTTTCAAACATACAACAGTAAGCTAAATAAATAAAAAGCATAAACTGTTTTAAAATTGTTCTTTACATAATGTTGCAACTTGAAGGTGTTGTCATCTCACAGTCAATCCAATAAAGGACATCAGTAAAGAGACAATGTGAAGATTTTTTTAATATTAAATTAAGTCACACATTCATAAGTGTGTATTAATATATATTCTAATGGTGTTTTATTTTAGCCTAGATGGAAATAACTGCAACAAAAATGTAGCTTAGTTTGAAACTTTTCATCTGGTGAAAATGCATGTGAAAATGTAAATATAAATGTAATATATCGAAAACGAATTCCTTTTTCACTTTATTCTTTTGATTCCTGTTCTTATACTAACAGGGTAACACAACATCAGTGTTTTGCAGCCTGGTTGCTCAGTGGTTAAGGCAGAGGGCTGGGATGCAGGAATAGCGGGATTGATTCCCAGCTGAGTCACCCAGCCCATCCCCCACACCAGGTATGTCCCTGAGGGAGACACTCAGTGCTAGTTCCCCGAGCGCCGCCTGTGGCTGCTCACTGCTCCCCCCAAGGGGGGATGGGTCAAATGC
Source organism: Microctenopoma stevenorrisi (assembly GCA_032270685.1). Classification (NCBI taxonomy): domain Eukaryota; kingdom Metazoa; phylum Chordata; class Actinopteri; order Anabantiformes; family Anabantidae; genus Microctenopoma; species Microctenopoma stevenorrisi. Next base: position 9,515,722 of record JAUMTR010000022.1, read on the forward strand.
AGAGAATACATTTTGTTGTAACGTGTGAAAAACTGTATCAATGACAATAAAATGGATTATTCTTTTATATATTCGTTCCTGTAATCATTTGGAGCCACTCAACCAGTTTGGGCGTCACTGCCCCGAGTGTTCCCGTATCCACTGGGACCACTGTTACCTTCACTTTCCACATCTTTTCTAGCTCCTCTCTCAGCCCTTGGTATTTCTCGAGCTACTCATGTTCCTTCTTCCTGATTTTACCAGTGCTTGGGATTGCTACATCTATCACTTCAGCCTTCTTCCTCTGCTGGTCCACCACTACTATGTCCGGTTGGTTAGCCATTACCAGCTTCTCAGTCTGTACCCCACAGGATTCATTCTCAGCCACTTTTAGAGGTGTCTCCCACCTTGACCTTGGGACTTCCAAAAAAGCTCAAATTAATGGTATTTAATTTCATTTTCACTGCAGCACTTAATTAAGGTTGCATTCAGAGCAGGTCTACACCTTGTTCTTTTACTAAACTAAGCAGCCTCATGATATTTATATCATTCCTGTCTTTACACCGTGACTATTCTCTGATCTCTGTGTCGGCATTGAACGAAACGTGCGCGCGCGCACAGTGCGCGGGCGTTGATTCATAAGCTGCATGTTATTAAAATAGTTCAGTTGCTCTGTTGCCTGCAGCCATTAAAGAAACACATGAAAACAATGATACCTTTAAGTGTTGGTGTCTGTGTCCGCCTGGAGCTTGAATACAGCTAGAAAAGTTCTTTCATTTACAAACCGAACAGTACCTGTTCTGTACCACCGACCCGAGCCAGTCTTTACCCGCCCCGTCCTCTCACCACCTCTTTGAAGGTGCTGAGTACTAATACATGTATTAGTACTAATATATGTATTTATACTCAGCTCTTACCCATTGGTTTTCTGAGCGTCAGCAGCGCAAACAGTTTGACAACGTACGACGTTAGCATCACAGTCATGGCCTAATTAAAATGAACGAGTCTAATCCCATGTTAAATAAAGTTACGCGAAAATGTAATACCTCGTAGAATGACGATTAATACCTTTTATTACTTTTTCATTATTGCTTATGTGATTTCCTACCTTTTAATACTTTTTAAAACCCCGGAGACCCCCTGTGGGTACAATCATTAGAAGATGTTGGGGTTTCAGACTTTCTCACACATAACAAAAATATGAAATTTAGATAAGAAAATGAATATTACTTATAAACTATTTAATGAATTCGTGGGGATTAACATATCAACAGTTAAAATATCATTAGAGGACTCAACAACTGTAACTTCACATACTCCCTGTCTCCATGAACACTTTTCACACAGCTCCAGTCACTCACAGTGTAGATGTCCATGTCCTCTACCTCCATCGTGTTTGACATTTTCAGTGGGACGCGAACTCTAATCAAACAAACAAACATTTTGGTTTCATGTGTTTTACACAGCAGCACACGGACATGATCTGTAGACACTTGGTTTCTCTTCACTTTCGGGTGCGACAGGTTAATGCAGACTTTTGTGGCATATAACTCGCGTTTCGACTTATTTCTTACGACACAACGTTACAAACGTTATTTCTACGACGTGCACATATATACAACACGAACACTGAATAAATATCATATCTCTCACCTTCACTCAAACGCAGCTTCTTCGTGATAAATGAAAGTGAAAGTGTTGTCGCTCTGCAACGTCGCAGTAAACTATTGCACAATAATAACTTACTAATTATAATTAGCTTTTTATTCTGAAAATTTTCTCAGTAAACGAGAAAACGAGATAATAGCATAATAAGCAACAACATGTTGTTATTCTAACAAACACTGCCCAAACAAAAAGTTAGACATGTAAAATCTGTTTATTGTTGCTACCATCTTTCAGTATCCCATCATCCCATCCAAATATTTCCAAATATACACAAAATCAAACTAAAAGCAGTTTAAATGTAACAAAAGGTGTAACAAATGCAAAGCAGAATTCAAAAAGAAATGTCAAAAGTGCTGTGATGTACAGAATAACTAAAGAGTAACCCTGTCACACAGTATATCCAAAATACTGATATTACAATAGCATTCATGAGCAATACATACAAAAAACAGAAATATCTGGAGTTACTTCATATATTTAGTAACCTTCACTGCAACTCAGCTACTTCAGCCTACTTATCTTTGGTGAGAGTACTTATGTATGTAAATATAGTGCAGTTTCATTCTGTACTACGGTTTATGTTAATTCACAAAGTGAGGTGGATGCAGGTAAGGCTGCCACAGTGAAACTGTGAGACAGGAGGGAGAAGGCATCGGTGTGTGCTGCAGCATCGACAAAATGCTGAGTAATGATACTGTCACAGTGCCATGACATCAGCAAGCAAAGCAACTACTCAGCTTCGTCTTTCAGCGTGAACCTGGGATAAAAATAGACACTCATTTAATAAAAAAACAACGCTGATCAAACTCTGAGACAATTAATAAAAGTGTTATTAGATAATGCTAAAAAAACATGCGCAGTACCACTTAGACCAACTTCATGGTTACGTCAGCTCTACTCACCATTCTGTGACACCAGAAATCAGGTTGACCTGAGCCAACTCGATCTGCACCTGAAGGACAAGAATGACACGTCAACATCTATATTTCTGTTAAAATCAGTCTATAAAATCTGCGTGTATATACAGAAAACATGATTTTAAGTTAGTGTGTGTGTGTGTATGTCTTATGCAATAAGAGAGGACGAATGATAGACTAACCTGTCCAAAGACATCACGGCTCCTGAAGGAAGCCGAGTTATTCTTCACTGAAACACTGAGGCATCTGAATCTCATGTCCTCCGCAGACAGATCATACTCAAATCTTAGAAAAGGTGTCAAAGATAAAACGGACACACCAATGATACAAAAGTGCAAGATATACGTAAATGAATAAAAATCCTGAATCCGAATATGAATCCAGTGCATTTACCCAGTTAGACAATCACCTCTCATTATATTCTGGGTTGTGGTCTCTTTTCTTCACTGCCGTCTTCTTCTTGGTGGCCTTGCTTTTGTCAGGTAGCAGCATGAGGGAGACGTAGCTGTCTACGCCATCTTTACTTTGAGATAACAGACCCCTGGACACAAAAAAGAACGAGTATCAAATGATTGTACAAGTAAGTAAATTTGTGGCGTTGACGTGAACACGATCTGACTGAATGGGTTTTGTCAGACTATTTAAGGGAGACACACCTGCAGGCATGGACAACGACGATTAGCTTTTTCTCGTGGGAGGCGTATGAAAGAGACAACTTCACCTGCCCATTTCCAGGGCAAGCAGAGGCAGCACAGGGCAGAGTCCCCGCACTGATCAGGTCCACCATTTTGGAATCCAGAATCTATTGAAAACAAACCAAAATAGCAAAACAGGAGTGTTTATTAGTGAAAACACATAATTAATAATTAATGTTTGTGTGTAAAAGTGCACATGTCTGCTTTCACACCTTGAGTTCAGCCCTCAGCAGGATCTTACTCTCAGCTGAGGCTCCGTCCAGATGGAACCACTTGTCCATGACTAGTTGTGGCTCTGCAAGCAGCTCCTTCACCGTGACCACCAGTGATCCCATTGGCTGGTCCCAGCCACTTGACAACTACCATGCAAGAGGGAGATTTTAAATTTCCCTCCAACATTACCACTGCCTAACAAATTCAGCTGCTTACGAGGTGCATAAAAGTAAACAAAGCTCTTGCCTTTACTACAAGCATCTGATGTTTAGGGTCACGGACCAGGAAGTGGAAAGACTCGTTCCACTGCGGGTTGTCGCTGCGCTCACACAGCTTACGAAAATAAAGTCAGTTATTAGAAGTTATTAAAATGATCCTATACTCATCAAACTGAACAGAGAGCCCTGTGTGTGAGTCTCACTTTGGTTTTGAATGTTGTTTCACCCAGAACAAGCTCAGCTCCTGCTTTAGGTTCCTTTCCACTTTTCTTCAACTGATATGGAAAAGAGAAACATTTTAGTGTTATTATATTTTAAATAATTTTTGTGAACTGGACAGTATGTAAATGAAATGCAGGAGGCTTACAGGTAATGAATGTGCTCGGTCAATATGCACAAAGAGCAGAGCAGCAGAGGGGACGGCTTTGTTCTTATAAGACTGCAGAGCCTGGAGCTGCAACACCTGCAACACAGAGCACAGCCTGGTAATTACGTTGCAATGCGACTTATGTGCCCTGCCTGTTGATCTGCTTTATCTGCAGAGTGAGGCTACAACATGTGTGTATTATGTCTGTGAACATGGGTGAAGACGCACCTGGTCAAGCCTGACAGTATTTGACACGGTAGGAACCCACTCCAGAATCAAGTGAACCTGTCCGGACTTCACATCTTTCAGAGTGTACCACTGCAACACAAATAAAGTCAGCAGCAAGGCAACACCATTCATATAAGGAATTGAAAGAGCTCCCATGTCACCACTTCAGATCCCAAGGTAATGACTAACCTGATCCGTGTACTGCGATCTGATGACCTCATTGAAGTTAATACTGAACCTGCAAACACGAAACAAAACAACATTTCAGTGTTTTACTAAAAGCTACGATTTCATGTGCTGACATTAAGGAGTAGTGCATTTTTATGTTGTGTAGAAACAGAACTTTCAAGATTAATGAAGGTTAGTTTACAGGAAAAGTTCATGTATCTTTGACTTGCAGCTTTAAAGTATATATGCGTCAGCTTTCAGGTCCAAACCACTGTACTTTTTCCATAATTTGGCATTTTTTAAAAATCCTATTAAAGCATGAAGAAACTGGTCTGTCTGCACATGTATTACATATATCTAGATGCATTTCAGTGCAGTGTCTATGTTAGATTTATCACAACGTATAATAATGTACACAGGTCTATGCACCTTTTATCTCGAGCACTGGTATAAACACTGAGAAGAGTACGTGACACACACCTGCCGAGGAAGTCGTCAGAGTCCATATCCTTATCAAATGCTTCAAACTTGATCTCCTGAACACTGTGTTCATTCAAAACCAGCTGTTAAAAAACATCCATGTTAGTAAAAAACGACATAAATACATTCTGACAAATGTGAAAACTATGAAATGTACTTTATGTGGAGTACTTCATACCTCATACATTTCATTCCATGTTGGGTTGAGATTCTCTTTGATGACATGACTCTTAAATGTCATCCCTCCTATGAAGATCTTGACATAGGGGTCACTCTTGCCTTTCACCATGCCCCCCATCAAGTTGTCCTTGGCAACCAGATTTTGGGCCTCCAGCAAGTGAATCCTCAGCAGCCCCTGCAGGATGAACAGTGTAGGTGATTGAACAGACACAGCATCTGTAGTTCAGTTATGGGCAGCTGATATAAGCTGTTCATTTCACAGGGCCAAGATCATCAGGCTATAGCACAAGAAGGACATTTCCTTTGCTATTTAATAAAAACCTCTGCTACGTCCAGGCTTTATACAGATGTTATTTAGTGATACACAGAAAAAACAGGGGAAGATGGGATAACCCCAGCACTATTTTATGTGATACTTCTACTAAAAGTAGAATAATGAAAATATATGGGAAAAACCTAAGATGATGAGCAGCAGTCCGAAGACACTTCTTCCATCTGACTAAAATAAAGACCTAAAGCAAACCCACCTCTTTCCCAAAGTCTGGGTTAGGGGCGGTGTGGGATGGAAGAACTTCTCCAGCTTTCGGGATTACTTCAAGCTCGGCTGGTCCCAGGCTTTTAGGAGGCAGACCACTCACTGTGGCATGGGCGAGGTCATCCACCCCAGCACTGCATTCAGTCAGAGGTTTAAACATGTTTAGTGTCTGGGTTCTTTGTGGAGATAACCAAAAAAGGATCAAACACAATTTGAATGGATATAAACTATCTTATAAAAATCTGAAACTTTTTGAAACACCAGCTGTCTGAACATCAAAGAAGGTCGAACTCAGAGGTGTGACGGTACAAACTCTTTATCTGTGATGGCGCTGCTTTTCTAGTGAAGCTTCATCGTGTGGTCATTTCTGGTCTGTCTGACTGTACACTGGAGACAACTGATCTAGTTTCTGCAAAGTGTTCTACAGTGATATGCCCTGGCCCTTTTGCAGCCATGACTGGTGCTGAGAGAATAACAATCAGATTTCTCTTTGCTCTGGCACCATGTGTTCTGCTAGAAACCAGAAGCACAGACATATTTCTTTTAACTGATTTACTTGAATAAGCCTCTGGAGAGTAGATCGAATCATCTGAATGCATCCTTCGCTCTATTGAAGGTCAAGGAGACATGAACCTTGTATAAACATGTACAAAGGAGCTAATGAAATGAAATGAAATTTACTTTAGTGCAGAAGGTTAAAGATCTTTTGTACCCAACTGGTTTAATGGATTATCTTTCATCATTATTTCTGCTGTGTCATTATGTTATTGATACTTATGTTTTTGCTCTTCTTCAAATGTTTGGTTCTTTGGTGGATAAGAAGGAAAGAAGAAAGATTCTGCAAACTAGATCTTACCCCTCGTTTTGTTTTAGCTGTGGTTTTAAGTCTCCTTTAACTGCTGTGCCGGACTTCGTTGGCCGCTCCTCTGCATCTTTGGATTCTTTCACCAGCTGAACAATATCACACCGAAGTTATGAAGTTGAAAACAGACATGGTATAGTTTTAACAGACCCTTAAATGACAACCACTACTCACTGCGGCCTTGGGGGGTTTATCAGGTGCAGTGTGGGTGACATGTGGTTCTGGAGGAGTAGCTTTTTCTGTGCTGACTGCAGCATGTGCTGCTCCTGCTCCAGGTTGTTCAGCCTGGTTGGATACAGACCTGAAAACACACAGCGCTGATAAGATCAACACAGCTATGCTTCTGACTGAGGCTAACAGAGTTCTATCCTTTTTAGCTTCACTGAGCTACATCTTGTTTTCATTTCTAGTTTATTATTTATATATTTTACGTTTGCATGAACATAATCATACACAAAACTCTCACACAGCTGTGTCGTGCAGCTTTGGCAGCTGTGAGCTTTTTTCCTTCTCACTAGCTGCTTTGAATGTCTCAGCAGTGATGGTGTCCACCTTTGGACCAGTTAGCGTAGGACATGGAACTTCAGTCATCCTTGAGTCGAGGACCTGTGAACAACATGTTAGTTAGTTATTCTCAGAGAGACAATGGCACCATCTCCCTGTTAATGTAAATTCTCTCACCTTCAGTTCAGCCCTCACTAAAATCTCACTTTCAGGTAAAGCTCCATCCAGCTGCATCCACTGGTCCAGGACCAGCTGTGGCTCAGAGAGTAGGTCTCTCACAGGAACTACCAAAGATCCCACTGGCTGGTCCCATGCACTGGACAACTACAGAGATGGAACACGTGTACACCTGATGTCAGCCTGTGACTGTTGTATGTAGGGACAACGAGACAAACAGTACATTCACCTTTATTATGAGTGTCTCCTCTGTGGGGTCCCGAACCAAAAAGTAGAATGCCTCATTCCACTGAGGTGATCTGGAGCTGTCGCACACCTTCAGACAGAAAGAGACACAAATGTCTATTTACACTACTCTATTATTCTTACAGACACAGGGAACATGCAAACTGTAGAGCAGTACAAAAATGCTGACACGCTGTAATACTAAAATGGGACATTATGGTGCACTGCTGCCAAACATTGTCTTTTTTAATACTGTCACTAGGGGCACAAAGGGATTTTAAATCAACACAAATATGATGATAATGAAATGATTTTTCTGCACTGGCAAAGCTGTGTGTGTGTTTGTGTGTTTGTATCCTTGTTATCAGTGTCATACCTTGGTTTTATGAGTTGTTTTACCAAATACAAGCTCGGCCCCAGCCTGGGGTTCTTTTCCGCTCTTCTTCAACTGGACACAGAAAAACACATAACGTTACATGAGCAGCTTTTAAGCACTCTCTGAAATGAAGACTGTTATTTTGGCACCTTTACCAACACCCACATCACTTCCTCTGGGATGTGGTACATTTAGGACTGGCCATTCTTCAGTGCAAGGCCTACCCCACCTAGTTACTTCCTCTAATATATAGCAGTTTGTTTTCCATTAGTCCATAAGTCCTTCTCTGCCTGTTTGTACCCAGCTGCTGCTCACTAACTATGCCTTCATCCAGGGAAAATTAGAAAATACGTAGAGTAAATCTTTCATCAACATAAGATTTCCAAACCTTTGTGTGTATCCATCTACTAAGACAGTAAAACTCACAGGCAATGAGTGTGCTCTGTCCACATAGACAAAGAGCAGGCCTGCAGAGGGACTGGCCTTGTTCCTGTACGACTGGAGCGACTGCAGCTGCATGACCTGCAGTGGAAAATCAAATTAAAAATACATTACAGTGACTCAGCACCGAGGTGCACGGTGAATGAACTGAGGAGCAGATCTTAATATAAAGTGTACGAACGTGGTCGAGGCTGTCGTTATGGGACACTGCTGGAACCCACTCCAGTATCATGCGAACACGGCCAGACTTCACATCACTGAGCGGGTACCACTGAAACGTAGACGTAGCTTTACTGAGTCGCAGGCTATGATTACACCTGAGGAACACATATTTACAGTGAGCCTGGAACACACACCTGGTCTGAGTACTGGGAATGGATGATGTCTGCCACACTGGTTTTGAATCTGTCCACAATAAAGAAAAACACACTTTAGACACTGGAACAAACGTAAAATAATATTTATAGAATATTTGTTCTACGGTGTAAAGTCTATTTATATTCAAAATAGCCAATAGGAACACAGCATAATATATTAGCTTTATATTTGTGTGGTTAAATTTGTTTACTTTGGGCCTATGAATACATCAGTTTACTGAACATCATGCTTAGATAATGAAGAGCTAGAAACCTCAACATTAAGCCTCACCTGCCCAGGAAGTCGTCTTTGTCCATGTCTTTGTCGTACACTTCTACCTGCATCTCCTGCCCTGGCTGAGGTCTCAGCACAACCTGTGGCAACACACAGACGTTAAGTTTGGGTGTTTTTAACTTTTTAAGTCGCACTTCAGGGAATCCAAATGGTACCGTTCCTGCTACACACCTCATACAACTCGTTCCAGCCTGGGTTTAAATTCTCCTTGATCACGCTGCTTTTGAATGTGACGTCTCCAACGCAGATCTTGGCGTAGGGGTCACTCTTGCCCTTCACCATACCACCCATCATGTTATCTTTGGCAATTAGATCCTGGCCCTCCAGTAAGATGATTCTCAGCAGCCCCTACAGGAAGGAGATCGTTCATCTTCATTTGGAGTTTCTTTATTTAAAGTGATTGCTTTAAGTTATGTTGTTTTTATGCTGTACTGTAGATCACCACTGTGCAAAGTTACCTCACTGGCAAAACCGAGATCTGGAGACGTATGACGAGGTTGAGCTACAGCAGGGCTTGGTGGTTCTTTCAACTTCTCTTCAGTCACAGCTCCTGTTTTCTTTACATCAGCATCTTTGTGCAAAGCCACAGAAGAGACAACGGTGTCCACTGGAGGAGTCTCCACAGAACCTGACCTAAATACAAATAGTTGCTTGCAGTAGCAGTAAAAATGAAAAGTCGTGAAAGGTTATTTTGAATGATCATGCTCACCTTGCAACTTTTTCTGTCTCCCGTTTTTGGTTAGCAGGAGAAGGGTCTGATGCTGAAATGGCCATTGGTTTATCAGTGGCCCCCGGACATCTGCTAGGAATCAGCATCTGCAGTTGAATTAGATTTTTAGTTTGTTAACCAGCTTTGTAACAATAATAACTGTAAACAGTTGTTTTTGCAGAACAACAACCAACTTTAACTGTCTCCAAAGTGCTGTGACAATGGAAGAAAACATAAAGACATACTACACACAGTTCCACGGGGTGAGAGCCATATAAGAGCCCAACACAGACAAAGAAAACACTTTAAATATAGATATTACACGTACAGCACAGAAAAATGTAGAAACAAAATATAATACAGAGATATTACTGACATATAAAGACAGAAGACTTGTTTCACCTTAAGTTCAGCCCTGAGAAGAACCTGACTCTCCGGTGAGGCTCCATCCAGATGAAACCACTGGTCCAGAACCAGCCCTGGCTCCGACAGCAACTCTCGAATTGGAACCACCAGGGAACCAATAGGCAGTGTCCAGCTGTGGGAGAGCTACGAAAACACAACACAACACAACACAGGGAGTTAGGACAGGAGCATTTATATATCACCAATCACACCACTTACATTGACAGTGCTCTGACTGAGCTCACCTTAACTACAAGAATTTCTTCTCTGGGGTCTCGCACTTGAAACCAGAACGCCTCGTTCCACTGAGGGCATGTAGTGCGATCACACACCTATAAAAGAGATGTCAGAGGCGGAGTCAGTTTTGTCACTGACAGCGCTAAAGTGGTACCTTAAATACCGTGTTGCTATAGGTTTGGTGTCTTACTGTAGTTTTGCGGGAGAGTTCTCTAAGTGTAAGCTCTGCTCCTACTTTTGGGTCTTTCCCACTCTTCTTCACCTGCAGAGAGACAAGACTGTTAACAGAAAGTTTCATGGCAATGGTTAATTCTACAGATCATCCTTCACAGTAGTACAGAAACTCACTGGTAAGCCATCCGCTAGCTCGATAAACACAAACAGCAGGCCTGCTGAGGGAACGGTCTTGTTCTGGTATGACTGTTTGGAATAGAACTGAAGAACCTAAAGACACACACACAAAAAAACTGTTGAGAAGGAACTTATCTTATCAGAACGTGTCCGTGTGACTAGATCTGAAAATACCAACCTGGTCCAATCTGTCCGACACTGTGGCTGTGGGAACCCATTCCAGTACTAAGTGAACCCGACCAGTCTTCACGTCAGTCAGATTGTACCACTTAGAAACACAGAAAAAAAAATAATTTATTGCAGGAACTATGGGCTCTGATCTAAACACGAGAGACACCAACATGCGGAGTTGCGTCACTAAATAATTCTAGAGGCGGTGCTTAAGAGTAGGACTTATGCAGAACACATTTCATAATGTTTCTGTGTAATGATGAAACACAAAGGCAGCGTTTAGTTGACAGTTCCCTAATTTTAACCACAATCAAAACCTGAAAACGCAGCATTGTGTTTGGCTACAAGTATCCCACCTGATCAGTGTACTGAGAATCAACGATGTCCTTCAGACCGATCTTTAGCCTGGATGTCAAGGAATATAACATAAGATTACATTTTATATTCTTTAGTATACGATTATATATTATATAATACATATTTGGGCTACCTGCCCATGAAGTCATCCTTCATGTCCATGTCTTTGTCAAATACCTCCACATGCAGCTCCTGGCCTGGCAACTGGGTGAGAACAACCTGAGAGAAAATAAAGACACACATTTCAAAAGGCTTTCTCAAACCAGTGATAGAAGACATTTCTAAGCACACGCAAACTTCAATCTAATATTTTATACCAACAATTATCACGTTTAGGAAAAACTGTGTTCCTTACTTACCTCATACATCTCGTTCCAGGTTGGGTTAAGATTTCCCTTGATAACATGACTTGTGAATGTTTCTCCCCCAATGTTGATTTTGACATATGGATCACTTTTTCCCTTTACAACACCTCCCATCAGGTTATCTTTGGGAACAAGGTTCTGGCCCGCCAACAGGTGAATTCTAAGCAATCCCTTTAAAAAAAACAAAAACATGTTTAATATCTCATGTGCAACATATTCAGACCATTGACGTAAAGCCACTGAATCGCAATCCTACTTTACCTCTGTGGCAAAGCTTGGATGGGGGGAGGTCTGCTGGGGCAGGTGTTTGGACAGTCCAGCTGCCAGATTAGATGACACATCAGACACAATACGCTCCTCATCTAACCACAGGACCTATGTTACAGGGTAAGAAAAGAGAGAGTCAGAAATAGGCTAAAAAATGGGACCATTTTATTTTAAGAATAAATTGTTTTTATTCTAGCGGCCTGGTAGCTCAATGGGTTAGGCGTCAGACTGGGATGCAGAAGGTTGTGGGTTTGAACCCCGTCTGACTCCTAATCCATCCCCTACCAGGTGTGTCTCTGAGCCAGACACCCAGCACTAGCTCCCTTTAAGTCGCTTTGGATAAAAGTGTCTGCCAAGCATAGTAGGGTAAGGTAAAGTATTCTCGGCAGAAACATCCTCAAATATACTTTTCAGCTACTGTGTGCTTGTTTTTCTCAGTTATTCTCAGTCTAAAGCAGTACAGGATTAGAAGTTTTTTTGCAATTCACCCTGAGAACTGTGTTGATATAGATGCGACTGGCAGATCCAGACTTCTCCAACTGAAACCACTGGTCCAGACAGAGACCAGAGTTGGACAGCAGGCGAGACAGCGGGATGGTCAGACTGCCAAGTGACTGCACACGATCAGCATCTTTCACCTGGTTAATTTAACATGACACAACAGGAAACCACAATCAGGCCTACAACAAGTTTTTTTATCACAATGGCAAACTCAAAGTTTAGTAAACAGCAGTCTGAAATGTGTTACCTCAACTTTTATGTCCTGGTTGCGGGGATCGTGGATGAAGAAGGTGAAAGCTTCTGACCATTCTGGATTAATGGTTGTATAACAAATCTAAAGACAAAAGAATAGGAGCGATTAAAGAGCCAGAGGCATAATGATGCTACAATATTGTAATTGACCCTCAGTAAATATACCTTGCTTTCTTTAGTGACGTCCTGCACAGACAACTGCACCAAGGGATTGGGCTCTTTATTTCCTTTCTTTAACTAAAAGACAGAAATATGTAAGCGACAAAATCACAACCTCAGCAGAGCATCTGCTGTTCTGACAATAACTGGTTAACGTGAATAATAATGTGTATGAGGCTACTACCATAGTAACAGCACAAACAGATGAAGGGAAAAAACAAGGCAAAAAGCGTAACCAGGAAGTGTAACTCCGTATCGAAAGAAACCACAAACATTTTTTTCAAGAATTCAGCGAGCGCTGTTCCCGTTTGTGAATGATTTCACAGTAGGAAACGTGTGTTACCATCCTTGGACACTGTTAGCCACACTCATGCATAATGCAAGGCAGTAAGGAGGTTAATGTTAAACAGTAATTACATCTCTAACTCAGATTAACCACACACAGGAAGTAGCTCTGTTAGGCACGAAACGTGGGCAGAGAGGGTAGAGATGCACCGTTTGACACACAGGAAGGACTCACAGGAAGTGCCTCAGCCTTGTCCAGATATACAACCAAGATGGCTGAAGAAGGTCGACTTGCATTCTTGCAGGTGACACTCTCGTTCCTCTTTATGACCTGGGAGAAAACAGCAAACTGTTTTTTTTTCTGGTGTAGTGTTCATAAATCACAATAACCTCTAGAACTACTTGAAAGTAATGCATTGGTGGAAATGACTCAAACCTGCTCGAGTCGATCAGTACTGGGCAGCAAAGCCAACCACTCCAGTGTGAAATGAACCTGTCCTGAGTCAGTGTCTTTCAAAGTGAACCACTGAGGAGACAAATGCATTCATTTACTATCCAGAGATTGGACATTTGCATATACAACTGAAGTTTATGACCGAGATGATAAAAGGGTTTTTAACTTACATCATTAACAACAATGGATTTCTTCACCATGCCCAAATCCAATTTGGTCCTATGTGGAAGACAAGTATGCAACACTAGATTATTATTTTATGAAAAAAGGATCATAGCACCCAACATCTTATTATATGAAAAAGATAAATGTGAGTCCTCCTGCCCATGAAAGATGAGATGAGAGGTGATTCAACATAGGTGCACAGGAGACATGAGTAGTGCTTATGTACCTGCCCAGGAAATCATCCTTGTCTGGGTCTTTATCATAGACCTCCACATCCAGCTCTTGGCCAGGGACTTCATGGACTATAACCTGATGTACCAGACACACATAGGGACGTGAAACTGACTGCGTATAGATCTGCCGTATGTGGACGCTGAGAGCTTTTGAAAGAATGGCAGTAGACTAACACACAACAGGGTGAAATGGTACGTGATACCCAATGCAGAAGGTGACCACATGGACCGTTCTTACCTCATACATTTCTCCCCACTTGGGAGAGGCTGTGTTGTCTATGTGTTTGGAAGTGAAGGTCTGAGGGCCCACTCTCAATATGGCATAGGGGTCAGACAATCCAGCCATGACCCCCTTCACATAGCTGTCTTTTGCTGCTAGATTCTCTGCCTCCATTAGGTGGATGCGTACAACGCCCTAAAAAAAAAACACAACAACTTGTAAACCTAAATGGTGTCTGGAACTTACGTCACCACCTACAGGTGCATATTCAGGTCTTACCCTGGGCAAAGGACAGCGTAGTTGGGCCACGTGTAAGCCGGGAACCAGAGGAACAACAAGACGGTTGGGCAAAACCAAGAAGGAGGCAATGGCATCCATTATCATGCTGTCTGACATGACACTGAGAAGGAGACAGTGGAATTACTTTACTCTAGAACAAAAACACTGCACGGTTAGGTTTATTGTGAGGTTGTGTCTATTACTGAGTGGCACCAGCCGTTTATTTCAGCATGACTCACTTCAGTCCAGGGATGTCCAACATATTAGTTAGGCCAGTCCAATTGATATCCAGTTTCTGGGAAGAGATTAGAGTGAAAAATGTGCTGTGTGCAGCAAATCAATCAGGATGAATGAGAAATCAATAAGGCCTAAACGGAGATACATGGTGGCGACGAGAGCAAAGAGAAAAGGACAAACAGAGGTGACTGCAGATCAACCTACCGGCCTCTGAATGAAAAACATAGTGACGGCACCCACTATGGGCACGTCTCCAATCAGAGGCTCGAGAATCACTCGCATCATCCCGTGGAGCTAAAGACAGAGAGTCAGAAATACTGTCTGTGAAATGATGGTTACACACTAACAAAGGCCTTAAGCTTAAGTTAAATGAACAACTCTAAACTAAGACTTCCACATACAGTTTACATGTATCCAAGTGATATATTCATGCTTGGTGAGACACACCTGTATTCCTTTCACTCCAGCTTTGCAGAAATATCTTTTCACCTCAACGTTGATCTCTACATTTCCAACATAACTGAGGAACCAAAATAAAAGTAATGTTGATAGTGTTTTCTCAAAGCCTAAAAGTTTATTCAAAGGTCATTGCGACTGAAAAACAAACATTCACCTGATGTACAGATCCAGCAGGACTTGTCCTCTGTCGTTCTCTGTGTGGGCCTTGATGCCCACAACCTTCATAGCCTGAAGCAAACAGAAAAACACAACATTTACTTGCACAACTTCGACAACGTGCATAATATTGCAGAAGTCTTTACAGCAGCGTCATTCTGTAGATGAGGTATCAGCGGCATTACCTTGTCTCCCATATCCACTTTCGTGAAACTGAGGGTCTGCAGGTGAGTGCTGGAGGCTCGGATAGACGGAGCAATGGTTTCCACTAACAGCTTCTCGAGGTATTGGCCGACAAAGGGCCACACCTGCTGCAGCACCTGGTCAGGCCAGCAGGCACCGGGAGACAACCACAAGCACATTTAACTTCCCTACAGCGTACACCCAGAGGCAACTGCTTCCAGTAACCATTTAGCCACAAACAATATAATCAAACTGTCTACGAGAGGGCAGAGAGATTAAGGTCAGGTGAGTCCCCTCTACTGCACACTTTGTGAGGAGAAGAGCCACTGTCCTCGGGGGTTTATGAAGCAGTTCTGATTCTGATTCTTCTGATTTAACTCAATGAGTGCTGTGCGCTCCATGCAGGAATGTGCCACTGTTTTCTGAACACTGTTGCTGTGTAAACACGTTTCGTTTGTGATCAATTCCTTCTGGGAAAGAATCTAAGAATAGAGGCTGTGTGCTTGTGTGACTCTGGAATAAGAACCACAGAGTTTGCTACAGTCTGGCATAACTGGAGAGTGAGTCATCAGCCGCCTGTTCCTGTGGAGGACGACAATCTGCTGATCTACCCTCCAGTAAACACGCTCAGACCTCTGCTTTGTCTCGTCTCCCGAGGTCCCTGTTAGCAGGAAAACTTTTCTTCTGTATTTTTCTATCAGTGGCCCACGCTGATCTGGACTACAGTGCAAAAGAAACTGGGTGGAGGTGGGGAGACAATAGCTGCAGTTTTATTTTGTTAGGGGGACTGAGCAACCCTCCCCCCTTCCTGTGAGCTGGCCAGAAATAAAATGGAAAAGTTGAGAGAGCTGCTCGGCACTGACCCTGTTCTCTGCAGTGCAGACCGACAGGCTACACTAATGGCGGTGTTGCCTTTCTGGTAGTGGAAGTAACGGCAGCAAAGCCACCATCTATCTGCTAGCACCAGCTGGCCTGGCACACACTGCAAAGCGTCAATCAACACAACAGCTGGACGACTGAATGGCTAACGTGTTAGCTTAGAGGGTTAGTGACAAAGGAACAAACGGAAAACACCCCTCACCTTATTGAGCCACTCGACCTTCTCAACATCTGGAAAGTTGACCTGAGACAAAGAGAAACAATGAGGATGTATAGAGGGAGGTAAACAAACTGATCTGGAAACAGGTCTGGAAATGTGTTCAGCAGCAAACATCTCGGTGCTCTTTGCACCAGCATTTAGACTGAGCACATATTCAGTAAGAAATAACTAGTTGGTAAGTGCACAATTCAAGCATCCCATGGTAGGACAGATATCGTTATTACTCTGTTTATCGCTGCATTAAGATCACACGTGAGGATACTTTAGCAGTGTAAGTGCACAAAATGTTGTCTCCATTTATATTTCATGGGAATCTATTACAGAAATTCCCAACACAGGTCATTTGTTATGCCTAGTAGGAAGCAGAACTGGAAAGCACTGTGAAAGGGCCTCTTTGTGAGTACTTTAATAAGAAGTACCGTGTCTGTATATGGGCAGACCATCACTGAAGTATCCAGGGGAACCTGGTTTGGGTGTGGCCAGATGTTCTGAGTCAAAACAAAACCATGTGGGCTTCAGCATTTCCATTTTTGGTGCATGTAATAAGAGCACTGTGTTGTTCAGAGAGCTTTTTAAAATGAGCCTGAACAAAAGAATAAATGGTTAAAAGTTGTGCACCAACTTTGCAAACAAACTTTAGTCTAATAATAAAAAACTTAAGGAAATGAGGGATGTAGTGTAATAACTCAGAGAACACTGCCAATGGGACTCATACAAAACGTTTTCCAGGCGTGTTTTACACTAAACTCTGTAGACTAGCAGTGATTCAGTAAACACAGACCACACGCAGCGGCTGCGGGGAACCTGGTTTTACGTTGTGTAGTTACCACCCCACACCTGGCACACGGTGGCTTCGTGTTCGTGTACTGGGATTTGTTCATTTCTTACCCACGCAGGGAGGTCTCTCTTGATTTTAGACATTCTCAAAGGTGCGTGCTCCTGCTCGTCGTCGAGCAGCTGCATGGCTGACTTCAGGCGCGCCTCCTTGGCCTCTCGCGCATGTTTCCATCCCGTGTAGACCATCATCCCGCACACCAGCAGGCTGGTACTGACCCGGTAGTAGCCGGCCAGGTAAATAGGCAGCAAAGCTCCCAAACACTTGCCAAAGGTCCAGAGTACAGCGACGGCGCTGATTCCCCGCGGTTCCGCAGCTCGCGTGTCCAGCGCAGTCAGCGCCTTCTTCTCCGCGCCGCCTGCGCTCGGAGCCTCCGCGAGCTTCGCCTCGCTCGGCTCCGCTTTGTCGTTTTGCATCATGTATTTGATGAATCCAACCGTTAACAGTAAGGAAATTGTACCGTTACGCGCGTTCTGGCGGCTTGTCTACAGTTTCATTCCCAACTTACCGAGTGAACTAAGTCGCTGCTGCGCGCTGCGTCTTTACTGAGGCTCGCGTCGCATCTTCTTTCGTCTTTACTACGGTAGCACTTTTTACCAGACAGGCACAGACACAGGCACAGACAGGGGCAGCAGATGCAGACGAGGGTAAGTTTGGCTCCTGAACCAGCCCAGTCATCTGCATGAAAACACGCCCATTGGAAGAAGAAAAAAAAGCACGTTTGACTCTTTCGGTGCTGCGCCAGCACAGACGCGCAATTACCGTAATTACTGCAGCATAGCGTTATCGAAAACGCTATTTCACCACGTATAACGCACGATATTCACAATGACTGCCAGGTGATATACAGGACGTGCTCATTTCAAAAAGGCTGTGTTACAGCCGTGTGCACAATGCAAAGAGCAGACTGTGCAATCTCCTCGACCCCTAAATCCAACAGAAGCGGACAAGCCCTTGCCAAATAGTTATCATTCTTTATGGTAAGCCAACAGCAAATGCTCCACTTGTTTAGAGCCACACGGATTTGAAGAAGCACAAAATGAAAGGTTCTGCGCGTTTACATAATGTGACTACACCCAAACAACTCAAGCAACAGAATTAACATCAGCATTTTCCAAACGAAATGGTTTGTCTGGGCAAGACTCACTGATCTTACCTGTTTGAACTGTTATAAAAGTACCGGAACACAGGAAGACAGCTGCAAACAAAATGTCAGGTTAAACGGGGTTCGTTGTTGTGGCTTTTTTTTCTTTTAATGTGCAAGGTACCAAAGTTTATTTACACCAGAACAATCCACAAACATAAAAAACACAAACTGCTTCTAAGCTTTTGAGTCCCCACTAAAACACAGCTGTACTGCAGAGATGGCTCGAACACTGGATGGCTGCACAGGTTTGGTGAATAAACCTTTGCACAAGTTCACAGGTCAGTCTGTCTGGGGAAAAAAGGGACCAAAACGTTGAGGCTGAACAGAGAAGTCCTTCTCCTGCCCTCTGGTGGAGGAATGTCTGTCCCTGTTCTGTCACCAGTTGAGTCTCTTACACACATTAAAAGGAGACCGTCTATGTTAAACGTCCTCACAGAGACTGAGGATGCTAGGCTCTGACTTAGGGTTATACAGTTCTGATAAGGAATCAGTTAGTGAGGCAGAGTGGTGATCCTCATGCTTTGACTCACGATTGGGTAAGACACCATCGGGGTGGTGGCATGACTCATGGTTATGCCAGGCAGAGGCTGCGTCATGCTCACTGCCACTGGTGCCACAGACACAGCCACGGGCGCCATAGAAACAGGAGGTGCCATCCCTTGTGCAATGGTCTGCGCAAGAGCGGCCGAGAGGGGAGTGATCTCGGGGTTGAGGTGAGGTGGAGGCGCTGTAGGCGGAGCTGCATTCGCAGGCGGCGCTGCAGGAGCACCGGCGGAAGCTACGAGGTCCTGTTGAGAGACGGGCCGAGGCTGCAGCCCTGCACTGCTGAGGGTGGTGTGAGTCTGGGCAATGCTGTGATTGTAGGAACTCACGGCACCCACAGGGGGGGCCAGACTCTGCTCAGCGGGTGCAGGAGTTGAAGAGAGGGTAATCACTTTGGCCTGGCTTCGAAACTGGGCGTTCTGCTCCAAGAGAACCTCGTTTGTGGCAATGAGGTTTGAAACCTAAGAGAAACACAGGACGTGGATTAGAAAAATAACCTCATCATAAAAAACATTTCCACCACTAGGTTTGAATATGATATAATGTCCTGGACTAATGTTGTTGTTGACTAATGTTGTTTGAAAACTGGTTGTGATGGTGGTTGCAACAGCTTTGTTCAGCCATTAATAACTGCAATCTGTATATCCATAAGCCCCAAATTTAAAAACACTGGTTTGGACGCTGCTGTCCTACTAAATTGCTTGACTCGAACTATGACGATGACAAAAACTAAATCAGTAACTCATCTTTCCGGGTGATGTTAAATCAATGAAGCTTGGAAACGTCAGCAATTAGTTATGTTATTCAAAATTTTGAATTATAATTAGTCAAACAAATGCTAATCTAAAGCCCTAACAATCTCATTTTATTACTGCCAAACATTACTCTGCATTTAGGTTTGGGAGTTTATATAGTCTAACTATATTTCAGTATCTACCAAATAGCGAAGACTGTGACTAAAAAACAAATATTTTTCCATCCTTGTGAAATATTATTCTT
Organism: Microctenopoma stevenorrisi; assembly: GCA_032270685.1. Lineage (NCBI taxonomy): Eukaryota > Metazoa > Chordata > Actinopteri > Anabantiformes > Anabantidae > Microctenopoma > Microctenopoma stevenorrisi. The sequence continues at coordinate 9,535,674 of JAUMTR010000022.1, forward strand.
TTTCTAACCTGCTTCTTCAAGTCCCCCACTCTTTTTCTTAGTAGGGAGTTTTCTTCCTCCAGGAACCTGTACTCCAGGGGACGCGGTGGCAAGGTGGCTTGAACACCCAGTTCATAGTGTCCACCTCCGCTCCCATCTGCGAGACGTAGCCCCTCCAACCGCCTCCTCTTCAACTGCAGGGCAGTGTGGTCCAGAGAGGCCTCTAGAGAACTAGCGTCGAACAGACCACTCTCAAGCAGAGGGTCATACACTGAACATGAGCTCCTGTCATAACGCCGTTGTCCTGAAGAACTCATGGAGAGACAACCACTTATCCCACCTCCGAGTACTCCCCCGACTCCCGATATAACTGGATCTCTGCAACCACCCAAGCTGGGGCAGCCCATCCCAATCATATTACTCCCACCTCCACCTCCAACAAGTCCTTGCATAGTTCCGCAAGCACCACCTCCTCCAACAGTGATGCCTCCCCCAGCGGTCACCATTCCACTGGGCCCGGGACCCATAACACCACCCACACCAGGCCGCGGTGGTTCATATTCATAGTCCCTTTGAACATGCCGAAATTTGCATTTGTTGCCCCTTTGGCACTCTCCCTTCAGGAAGTCTCTGCAGATAGGGACCTCCCCACGGCTATGGGGAAGATCCATGGGGGACAGGCCCAGCCGTGCCGCAACTTTTCCCCTTAATCTGAGGGGTAGCTCTCCAGTTTTCTTGTAATAGTCCTCATCCTCCTTAGATCCGTGGACAAAGCGGCAGCTGGAGCGCATGCACTCCTTATTCTGATGATCGTGACAAAAGATAAACTCATTCTTTTGCACTCCCAAGTCAGGCACCTCATTAAAATCTGGGTGCCTGAAGCGGCAGCGCTTCCCTCTCTTGCAGACATTGCGTATGAAGTCCCTGCAGACGCCGTCCAATGCCAGTCCTGCACCATGCCCCCGTCCTCCACCATTCCCACAACTATTGCCGTTTCCAAGTGCCCCTCCTCCCCCCATGCTCCCTGAGCCGTTTCCCCCAACACTTCCTCCTGATCCTCCTCTGCCCTCTGCTGAACCTCCCGCCAGACCAGACACAGGTCCTCCTTCCTCACCCAAATTACCACCACTCCCACCACCACCGGACAGGTAGGAACTGTCCCGGTCAGGCATGGCGCTTGGCCCAGCTCAAAGGGAAAATAGCACTCATGTGTCTGAGCTGACGTGACCTGGCAAACATTCACATACACAGGTACACAAGTCATGAACAGTTTGTGACTTGGAGTTCCGTAATCTCCCTTTCAGGCACCTGCAACACACAAAAAACACCAGGACAGGTTTTAGACAAATATTTATTACTGACGTGCACGACGTACGAAAGATGTCACTTAGGAGTGAAGTCTTACAGTTAGGTCACAACTATGCAGCGGAAGTAACACGTGACAACGACTGGTAAATAAGCAGCTCTGGTCTCGTTTCTGAAGAATGAGCAGCTGTCAGTGTGGTGACAAAACCACACAAATCACCTAATAGACCTCACCACCCTAAACTACAATGTATGCACGTGATGGTTCGCGGCAAATTAAGCACACCGTGTTGTATCATATTTCTGAATAACAAGCCTATTATGGCGCTACGAGCCAGGGTGCGCTGGCTAGCTGGCTAATATTAGCTAGCGAACGTCATAGAGCTAGCTCGCTACAAGCTAATGTTGTCTTACCAAGGAGTAACGAGGCGCACAATCCAGACTACAGCTGAGCGACTCGTATGTAAAAACACCTTCCTCCGATTCACTGAAAGCTATACCCAAGCGTCTACTAACAACAGCAACCAAGGTTGTGTTATTTTTGGTAATCCATCAAAGCCCCGCTGCTGTTTATCGCGGTTCTTTTGCACCAACGAAGAAGACAAACTTCACTTCCGTTTCCGTGGGTTGGCGCTTTAAGCCCCCTAGCGGTATAATTACGGAATGACATATCTATCTAATTTTTTCAGCTTTGCTGTGTTGTCCTTAAAAAACAATAAATAATTAATACAGGTCGTAAAGGTCGCCTTACAGGATCCAGTGGCAGTTTCCAGCTACAGCACGATGAGCTGTGCAGAAAATATCTATTAAGGAGGTCACGCTTCTTTGGATGCACACTTTATGGTGTTTTACACGTAGTTTGATTGAAACGGGTGCACATTAACACACTTTTAAAACGCGGAACTCGTGTTAAAAGCGTAAACGAGGAAGACGGCTGATTGCTGCGGACGCGTAGACCAGCCGCCAGATATGTCAACATGCAGATGAGCTGTCAGACCGCATCGTAGCTGCACGTCCAGATAAAAGTTTGTTTGAGTTCCTCGTCTGCTGCTCAGGCCTCAGCATGGCAGCGCGGGCCGATCTCCGCTGGATGCGAGCCCTCGCGGTGCTGCTGCTGTGCTTATCTGCAGCCCTGCCTGGCGCCTCGGAGACGAGCAGAACCTACTATGACACGCTCGATGTGGAGCCGACAGCAACCGACAGCCAGATAAAAAGGGCTTTCCGAAAGCTGGCCGTGAAGTGTCACCCCGATAAGAACAAAAGCTCCGACGCAGAGAGGACGTTCAGAGAGATTGCTGAAGGTAAAACACGCCCGCAGCACACTGACCTCCTTATAGAAATGGACTTACCTCAGGTGAAACTCATTTCTTGTGTGGTTCTGTTGGACTATTGTCATGCACTATATGGAGAGGTGCTTCTAATGCCTGCGGTCTCCAAAATGACCACAGAGCCAAACGTTATGACATTTATGACGCTTGATCCATTGCAGGGCTGTGATGTTTGAGCTAGATGTACATGATCCAGTTCAACTCTGTTTCGTCTTCTGGTAGCTTACACAGTGCTGTCCAACAAGGAGAAGAGGAGGCTGTATGACAGTGTGGACCATGACACTTTCCTAACAAATGAGGCCTCTGTCCACCCTGAGGATGAGGATGAGGACGAGATGAGCTTCCACTTCAGTTTCGCTGATGTCTTCCATGACTTTGAAGACAGCTTCCTCACGGAGGAGTCACATTTCCACTGGAGCTTTAAACAGGATGGGGACGATGAGGACGCTCTATACGAACATTACAGTTTTGAGGAGCCTGGCTTTAATTTATACTTTGAAAATGAGGAAGAGTATCATTACTGATATGCACTGTGGTTGTAATGTACTGTCTTTTATTGATGGCAACGTCTCCTTATTAAACGGTTAACTCTGTATCCAGGGCTTTTATTCTGCCTCCCTCATGAGATGACTTGTGGGCTCGTGATGTTTACAGGTTCATGTGGTTGTACGGCTGACAGCTCGGTAACTGATTAGACCGTTAGGCCACTTTTCCTGTGTGGGTGTGTCAGAGGCCCCAAGTTACTGACTAACACACCATTTACTCATCGTTTGCCCTGCGCCAGCACTTTAGATTTGGCACCGTACTCCCAGGACGAATGTGCACTTTGACCCAGAGGATATCCTGTGCGTTCTCAGCAGTTGGCGTGTGAGTGCACTAAAACCATCACGAGACAAAAGATCTTTGCAGCTTCGTGCGGGTAAAAGGAGAATTAAACACACACTTAAATACACTGGAGACGCTGGCTTTGTAGCTCGAGAATGATGGTAGGTATTGCGCAATTTGTTGTTTTTCACTACATCTGAGTATCATGTGATGTCGTTTTACAGAAATCCAAATATACGGTGTGGGCTGAGTGACGTTTTATATTCTCTTCACATTTAGTTCGCCTATTGTGAATTTGATCCTAGCTAAAAGTGACAGCCATGTTATTACAGGAAGAGGTAAAAGAAGGGACATCTGCTCTGAGTGTCCACGGTCATAACATCAAAGTCACAGAGGTGCTAAATGACGGGGACGCACTGACCTTTCTAATTGTGTCTCAAAAGGTGGGAAAGTCGTTCGTGTGTATGTGGTTTCTTGCAGAAATTGACATCATTTGATGTAGAGTAATGCTGCAGAGTGCTAGGATGGTTGCATGTGTTTGAGCTTCAGTATTACAGAGACATGTCTGTGTCAGGTGTCTGGGACAGGAGAGTACCATGTGCACAGGACCTATGAGGATTTTGAGTGGCTGCAGCAGCACCTGTTCTCTCAGGACGACGTGCCCGGGATACAGGGAGTGATAGTAAGTATTTTCTTTCTTCTGTCCTCAGTTTAAGTCGGTCTGACTTGTAAATCTAGACAGACTCCTTAACAGGTCAGAGTAGAACAGCCTCATTTACAAGCTACACGCCACGGCTGAATAGTAGGTGCTCTTATAACACAATGCTTTTGTACCTAAAGGAATCGCAGAACAAAGTGTTTAAATGTGCTGCTGCCATCCAAGTTACGAGGCCTTCTCCTGCCCCTTTTTTTACAGCGCCCTTCCTGTGTAATCAGGAAGCGGATTTTATTGCTGTGACTCTGCTGCTTGTTCCAGTTCTGTAGAAAACGAAGCAGAAGCTTTGTACAAAGTTGCATTAGATTCATTTGTGTTTCTAGCAAGAATAATTTTGTATAGGTTACTACTTCTGTACAGTGACGTGTCCTCTCAGCAAGGTTAGGGTGGTGCTCTGTTGTGCAGACAGGTTCATTTGATGTGCATTTGTAACTCAAAATGCTGCATAACTCAAGCAGCAATGACCTTATTAAGGAGCATCTTCACATAAGGAGAGTTTTTAAAAAAAAAAAAAGAAGAAATGTTGCCATAAAAATAAAGACTGTAAATAACTATACGCTCTGTTTTCTTTGAAGTTTCCTCCTCTCCCTGCAAAGGCTCAGGTGAATCCATCAGCCAAGGTTATGAAGCAGCTTGGTGAGTAAGACCACCTCCACCCAAAAAGATAAGAAGAATAAATGAAAGAAATCAACCAAATATATTTTCCTTTCTAGTGTCAAGTCTTTTTCCAGTGTGTGTGTTGTTGGATTTCCTGCAGGTTTCCTTGGTTTAGGTGAGCTGCAGCTATACTGTAAAGCACTGGAAATCTTTCTCCAGCAGGTGGCTTCACACGGCATACTCTGCAAAAACAAAGCCGTGGAGGACTTCCTTACTAGCACAGAAGTAAGCGGCTGCAAATAAACGTTTCAGTGGTCTTATCTGTCAGGGATGGAGGTTTCTAGTGATACAGTGGTTTGATCGTAACACTCCTTATGACGGGAACATTTTATATACTGTTCAAACTGTTAGACTCTGAGTTATCTTCGCTTTCTCTGTGTCCTCGTGTGCAGCCTCCGGGTAAACAAAGAGCGAGAAAAAACATTTTCAACCGGCTAAGTCAAGCTGTGGAAGAGATGAGGAAAGAAGGACATAAGGTACACGGGGGAAGTCATGCAGAAAGAATTTACAGCTCTCACACCTGTATGTGAGGCTCTAACACTCCAATGATTCGTGTCCACAGGACGTGGACGAGTTCTTTCAAACTGAACGTGATCATAACATCACAGTAACTGGCTTCACCAGAACGGCAGCCGAGGTGAGTCCATCACGTGTTCGTTCTCCTCCCTCACACCTCCGCGCACACACACACTGTTCTGTTTGAGTTTTTTGGAAACTTTGTTTTTCTTGCAGAGGTTCCTGGATGTTGTGTTAGCTGAGCAAAGTAAGAAAAGTGTTTCACCTTTTCATGTCTGTCAAAACAGGCAAAGTAACAATGTAATGAGTTGTTTTATATTATTAATGATGGTACACATCACAGTGTTCATTTATTTTATCTAATGTTCTGCTTGTTGCAGAAATAGCAGTGGCCTTTGGACACTTCTCAGCTGCTCTGCAGGTCTGTGTCGAACCAGGGGAGGATCCGGATAAACGAGCTTTCTCTAAGTGAGGCAGTTCTAGTATTTCACATGTAGTTTACGCAGTGGTTGCGAACAATTAGTGTGATTCTACACAAATGAACACTTTTTTCTTTCAGGGTTTGTGTGAAATTATCTGAAGTCTTTGATTCCATGAAGGTAAGCTGTTGTCTTGTTTTAATAGGAATGGGCTTCTATTGCGAATCACTGTTTCTTAATTAGCTAATCTGATAATGTGCTTGTGTGTGAGCAGACAAACATGATGAATGTTGCTAAGAACAATGGGAACACTCTTGGGCTAGGCCTGGACCTGGAGTCACGCTACCAAGAAGCAGAAAAGGTGTGTCTCCTGCTTCTTAAGTAAATGAATTTGAGTTGAAATGATTCTGTGCATATCACACTGAAACATGTGACTAACATTCTCGTACGTAACGTGATTGTGTATCCAATGCAGGAAATGCTCTTTAGAAGAACCTGTAAACTAGTGGAGTTAGAGAGTGCCAGAAGGAACGCAGAGAGGGCGAAGCCTGTGAAGAAGGCTGCTGTGAGTGTCTGTCAGCAGATGTGCATTTTTGCTTGTGACCAGCAGATGTCAGTATTGTTCTGCTGATGCAATGCAGCAAGTTGGGACTAGATCACTAAGAAGAAATGTCACCCAAGTACAATTTATATATTTGCTTCAATTACAAGTATATCGTAATGATGATAATATAATATAATGATACTGAAACGCTGTCTATATTCATCAGATGGAAGAAGTGAAGAAGGCAACAGAGACAGAGTTTAATCATATTTGTGGAGTGGCTAAAGGAGAGGTAAATAGTCTGTTTTAAAACGGTATTTCCTGTGGCTTACATACATCCCCACCTCTGGTTTTTTGACATGTTTATGCCATGTGCTTTAACATGCATGCATGTGTTTGTTTGTTTTTTTACAAGATTGCGCGATTCAAGGGAGTCCGTGTGGAGGTGCTGCAGTTGGCGCTGGTTCAGTGGTGTGAACAGCAGCTTCGTACGGCCAAAGAAAGTGCTGACCAGTTCAACCAGCACCTGCAAGCCTTTAGAGGGATGGCCTACTGACCTCACTAGTGCCCTCTAAATGAAGCATCCCCAGTATGTTTAAAGATAGCACGAGATAACCAGATCATGTCCTTCACTCCTTTGTGCTGTGTTCAAATTCCTTATCGGGTTGAATCAAATGCATTGCAGATTTAAAAAACAGTGTTTTACACTGCACTCAGACATTTGTGCTGAGAGTGTATTGCAGTGCTCCTCCGTAGCCACTACATCAGCTGGGGTCACACAAAATAAAGTGTGATGAATTGATTCCCAAAGTACCTGCTTGCCTTTGTGTGTGTTTCTTACTCCTGGATCATTAATCAGTTCGTTTGACTGCAACTGCAAGGGCATAGTAGCAAGGACACTGTGCACTGGGCTTTTTCAAACTATTCTAGTCTGGCCAAATGCCTGCAAAGTAGTTCTCATGCATTGATTCTGTTTTCTTTACAGCTGTGTTGAACCTTTGGTGATCTGGCCTAAAATAAACAACATAGCTCATCTGGATCCGCTCAGTGTCATCCTCTCTTTTCGGTGCCTGCTGAACACTGTAGGGCAATATTTCTGCTCTGCCCAGCTGTGTACTTCATCTCTGTAATCTCTCCACTGGTGAATAAGTGGGAGTTCTCATTTGCGGGAATGAGTCAGGGAGAGAGATAGATGGTCAGTCGTAAGAGACGGTGTAGAGGAGGCTAGGTTCTTTGACAGTGGGGCAGATAAAGAGCGCTCGTGTCGTAGCGCGCCAACACTGTTTTCTATTCGAAAGAAGAAGAATCCTAACAAGCTACTTTCGGCTGGTTTCTCTGATCCTCTGACGTGTGTAACGGCGTCCTCCACCCTCATTCCCTCATTTAGCCACAGGCTGTTTGCAAAAACAATTACAACATTGAAACAATACTTTCAATTGTACATGTTCAATAAAAGCACAGAGAGTTTTGATAAGTAGTCTTAGGAATGGAAAATGTACATTTGGTGTTTACAGCAACAAGAGGATGCTGAGGAGCAGACATGCTAACATGTTTACAATGACGATGCTTAGGATGCTGATGTTACAGTGTAGTCTTTAATGTATCCCTTAATTTATTGGAAAAGCTCTTTATATCTATATCAGACCTATATCATCTATGTCACTGAAACACATCTAGATGTTTGCTTCTATTTTATTTTGTCAAGTTTGAATTAAACCCTGCAGTTTCATCATTTCATCGCACTCAATTTTTGTAGTTTATTGGATTTATTGAAGCACAGTAAAAGGTCAAAACAAGACATTAATTGATTATAATTATGACTCTGTCATTTTGTGTCTGTTTACTTGAGAAAAAGACAATCCTGGCAAAAGTGCAGAATGCTCTACTTACAGTGAGTCAGTGCATTTTGCCATATAAGCCCTAAAGTTCCTATTGAAAGCTGCGATGCTTTCATCCCTGCTGCTTGTCACTGCATTAAACCAGATGAATTTCACAAAAGGGGAGTCACATTTCTGGTTATTTTATTGTGCCTCTGCAGTAGCTGGTGCACATGGTGAGTGCACACGGACATGCGGGCACACTAATGAGAGCCCTTCTCAACTGCTGAGAGCATGACCCAGATCAAGGATGAGCGAGATCATGGCAGCACTGTGTGTGTGTGTGCGCGCGCACATCCCATTGAAAATATGCAGCTAGAACCGATTTGCTAAAGTAGCTCATTACTGGTGAAAAGCACAGACCTGACAAGGACGGGATTGTCAAGTGCAAAATGAAGGCAATAGACTTGACACAGCCATCCCAACCAAGCAAAACTGTACTAGCAAGAAGAGCAAAGCAGCCTGTTGGGGAAAGATAATAAGCAGAGAAACCACAACTGATTTCTCGTTTTCTAATCAGTGTTTACACAGGTTCTATTGTTACTTGTTTGACTTTTGATGTCTTGACTCACAGATTTTACACTGACTGTGTTAAGTTACTTGAATCAGTGGCATGACTGAAGTTTGTGTGTTTTAACCTCACAGAAACATTCTGACATAAATAAATCAGTTCTAAGAGATTTTGTTGGAGCAGAACTTTATTCTGTTGATCTTGTATTCATAATTTTTAGCAGTCAAAATGTAAAAAGGCAAAACAAACTATCGATTACTCACTTAGAAATCAAAGGGCAATACGTCATCATTTAATAATAATAATAATAATAACAAATACTTATTTCCTCCTGTGTTGACTCTCATGATACTTTTGTGGTCCCAGGTTCGGATGTGCTCTATCAAAAGTTAGTGAGCGTGTTGTAGCTGAGTTGAGTCCACCCAGGCATGTTGGCACCTCATTAAATCTAATCACTGCTGTACACAGTTTACGACTCATTAAAAGTTTGTTGTGGAGAAGGAAAGAAGAAAGAGACAAACGCCAGACTACAGATGCTACAACCATCTGATACAGCTTCGTAAGCCACATCCCATTCTGAATATGTAGCACAACACAAGGTAAATATTGCAAAACAGAACCTGGCGGCTCCTAAATCAACCCTGATGGCAGCACTCTGCTGATGATTTGGATAGTGGACGATTCAGAATATTTCTTTCCTTTGCTGTGCATTGCTGTGCCGTGCAAAGCATTAGACTTGCTAATTCAGTCCATTTCTCTGTTCACTGCTGAATAGGGCCATAAATATTAATATGTTCATAGTCCCGTCTTGTCTGCTTGTCATGTATTCGAAGGACTGTAGGTGATGGTATGATATTGCTAATTAGATTTGCAAGAATAATGTCAGCAGTGAACCCATGAACAAGCTGACATGCTGAGGTGATGACTTTCTCCACGTTAACAATACACAGCAGTGTTCTCTGAATCTGCACAGTCCACAGTTTCTCTTTTATTACACACCATCCACCAACATAATTCACTTTTGTTTCAGCATGTAAGGAGCTACTTAAATATAAAAGAAGGAAACAAACAGGGTATTACCAGATAAGACTGAGATAGAGTAGTGATGATGCAAAGGTAGAAAACAATTTAGACACACACACACACACACACACACACACACAAACATACAAATGCACCCATTAGAGTAAAATCAATTATTCATCAGTTTTTCCACAACAGCTTTGACCAGAGTAGTAGGCATGCAGCAACAAGCCTCCTCACTCCTGAGGTTATTTTGTCACATGTCTACAACATGTGGCATATTTCAGTCTCTGCCGCCAACAACGTGTGGGAACAATTGTATTACATAATGCGTGCAACATAACAATACTGGAGGAACTTGAGGAAAACCTGGCCCATGTGCTGTTTACCATCACTCTAAAGAAAGATCATTATTTTCGAAAATCTAATAGGCTCATTATACTTGAGAGTAAAAAAGACTCTCTGACTAAATTTCATTTCTACAGAGCAATCAGATTTAGTCTCAGTGTGCTTAATTTTCTATGGAATATATTATGTGTTAGATTTTTCAAAAATCTATTGATCAGTGGTTCATTTTTTTATCTGTCAGCTGCTTTACTGTGCCCGACGTGCAGCACAGGATTCATAGTTTTGTTCAAGGACACCTCAGAGGGGTGATACTTGCTGCCAAATTAGTTCAAACCATGACCTTCTACAGTAGTTGAAGGACAGCCTCTCTGCTCACTACGCCATCTTCGTGTTCCAAACAAATATACAAGGGCAAAGCAACCAGATGGAAAGTCATCCCAGGCCCCACATCAAACAGAGGTGGAACATCTGTTGCAGATATGTATTGAAGCTCATTCTGAAGCCTAACACAAGTCTCACCTCACCTTTCCTGCCGTTGCTTCCTCTGAGTCAGACTAGACTTTGCAATACAGATGGGATTGCAAATGCACCCTGGATACTGCTATTAAATTTCACTTTGAGGATTTGAAAGTCTCATTAAATCCCAGTCAGAGATAATGCATGGTAAACTCCCATTATGGTTTGATTAGAAGGCACAGGGCCTGCCGCTTTGCTGATTGTGTTTTTAATCAGATCCTTCTTGCTGCAGAGCAAAAAACAGCTAAGAGGAGAAAAAAGACAACAAAAAAAAAACAAGCTGAGCAAGCGGTAACAATTTCTATTTTCTCTAAGATAAAGTTAAATTATTGTATATTGAGAGAAATTAAATTGTTTTAGTGTTGTGACTGCAGAAATTAATAATTTGGTGGAGATGAAAACAACCTACAAGTAGAAATATATTTTGGTAAGCAATAAAGCCACAAGATAAAACCTGGACAACAGGACTGTGTTCATCCATCAGTTTTGGACAATAATTGACAGAAGCTACAGTAAAATAGCCACTGATATGTCAGAGTAAACCCTGGGCTGCACTATAAACGCCTTTTATGCACACTCCTAAACAACAAGAACACAAATCAAACTTTCTTGATATCAGGGCACAGAAATTAAGTTGCTGAGATCGGGAAGCATGTCAGTGAGTGCAGTGTTTGTGTGAGCAAGTAGTATAAAATGCAGCACTGCATATGCTGCATGGGAAGCCACTGCTTCAAGGTTAAAGCTAAAGGCACATTGTAAGATTTAGTCAGTAGACGTCACACTGTTATATTTTGAACAAACTTGACTTTGGTCGTGAAGCTTAGAGTATATTAAAAACGTAAAAAAAAGACACTGCAGTACAGTCTGGAAGTTCCTGTATGTGTACTTAGGTCTCTGAGGAGGAGTCTGTTCCCACCACAATGTCCTGTAATGTACAATTCCTGTGACGGTGCAGCTCCTCTCGCATGCTGCCCGAGCACTGATTCTCCCATCTGTCTTATTCAGCTAAGTCTATGAGAGACAGAGGGTTTTGTAACTGGAGCTGATAAAGAGTAATTTTCTGCTTTTCTGCAGTCTTTTTAGAGAAAAGCTGAGAAAAAAGAGAAGACACAAGATCGTTTGTGTTATCTCATTATGTCTATTGTCTAAAAAAAAACCAAAGTAACATTATCAGCTTTCATTTTTTCCTAGTTCCTGAACAAACTTCACAGTAAAAAAATCCATATTACATGGAGACAGGGAAAACTAATGATGTGATAAACATAGTGACTTTTTTAACTAGCTTTACCATCTATGTGCTTGTTTTCGCTCATCATATGTGCTGTTGATCTGTGTGTCCGTGTCTGACACACACACACACACACACCTCTTTTCTCCTAGTGTGAAGCAGCCAATTAGAGGCTGATTGGGGGAAGATGAACTGTAGAGGTGGAGGAAGTGAGTAGAAATTAGAGGAGAGGTGGTGAGACGGAGGAATGAACACAGTATAACTTAGACAAAAGAACAGAAAATACACAAACATTTTTGGAAAGGGGGAAATTCATCTTCCTACATGGCTGTGGTGTTATTAATCAAAGTCAGACAGCTGGGTGAATTATTCCCTGCCAGTGATAATGAATGATGAGGCAGAGTGTGTTCCAGTCTTGTCTGAATGAGCTTTCTCTTTGCTGGGATGAACTCTTCCTCCACTCAGGGAGAAACACAACACTGAGGGAGTACAGCAACGGCGCTTCTGCGTGAGTCATCATTGCCACAGGAACAGCGGGCTTAAGGTAAATGATGATAGAATCATCACGAACAACCGACGCAGTGAGTGTCTGAAACAATTACATATATTGTTGTAGATGACCTCTAGTGGCTCATACGTCTGAGAGTTGAGTAAATCATCTCGAAAGCCTTTGGATAGGTTGCCACGAGGTTTGGTTTACTGAGGCAGACCTTAGTAACTTTGGCGATCATTTAGGTACTAATCTACAGACAACATCCGGTCCGAGCACACAAACAGCAAAAAGTGAGCCTCAGCTTTACTTTGTGCCCCGTATGTTAACACTGCCATCATGAGCGTTAGCATGCTGCCTTTGACTCTTGTGCCCACATGCTCAACAAGTCAGTAAGCATTCGTGTTGCTATTATTTCTAATAACCTCACAACGACTGAACACATACACACATTAACGTGTGTTCTGTGCAGTTGATATTCAGACTGCAGCCCGTGTCAGCAGGACCAAGGCAGCCCAGCGTCTTGTCATCTCAAACGATGATCCGCAGAGGCTCACACAACAGCCTCTAATCTGCTCTGTGTAACCAGTAATGAATATGAATGAGGATATGAATATAGATCACCCACAACAATGAATATGGATGAAGGTAGTTTTTCCTGCCCCTGACTGATGGTGTGGGGGCACCGAGTGGAACAAATCAATCATCCTAGGGCGAGCTCATGATTGTCCTGCCTTTGCATTGATCTGTCAGTAAATACAGGACAACCTCAGAAGAAGGGGGTGGAATTGTGCGAATATAGAAACACAAGTCTTTCTTTGGGTTAGAAGTAAAATGACTGTATCTGCGAAGCTGCTGGTCAACTGACCTTTGCATTGTAGTGGTCTTAGAAAACCCTGAGCTGCATGTGCAATGCTTCACTGTAAGCATGCACTGATTCGTCTGCTGCTCCACTAATTAATAAGGAAAGGGTCCTGTATTGGTACATTTGAAGCTGTGGTAAACACATGGTAATGAATACAGCTGCCTTCACAAACGTATGGCATCACTACAGGATGTTTGTTTGGATGATGAACTGCATGAAAAACAAGCACACTTATTTTCCTTCAGTATCATTAAAATGATTAAACTGACTCCAGAGCGTAATGAGGTGTGTCTGTCAGATTACAGATGACCCAGTGGGAACTATGGGGTAAGGTCGCCCCGATTGAGTGATTGAACTATCCTCAAACACAAGATATCTGTCACTGGTTTTATCTGGCACCCTGATGCCTCAGGTTTTAACTTTACTTAGAAACAAAAAGGTGCCTACAGGCTGAAGCCCCTCAGTGTTTCATTAGAGGACTAATGCACCATCTCCTGTTCCTACAGCTGTGGGACCATTTACCACATCTTTACCTTGTGCTTCTCGCCCATTTACCCCAGGCCTTCCATTGCCAGTAATGAGTCAGGAAGCTCAAATGGTTGTGTGGATCACATTGATCCCCCACCATCTGTGGGCTATCGACTCTGCAGTCCTTGATCCCTGCGAGAGAGACGTGAGTCTTGGTTAGAGCTGAAATGTCTGTGTGGACACCTACACATTATTTAATTTTTCGGAGTTCAAAGGCGCTTTATCAGGGGGCTGAGGTACACGGCAGATTTACAAAAAGTAAACAGGAATTCTCACAAGGTTAATTAAACCCTATAAAATTAAATCAAGAAAATAGTCTCACACATAACCTTCATCAAATCCCACATTTATATTTACATGCCATTTTTGGGGACAGAGTCAGGCTAGTCATTTTCCTGTTTCCTGTCTTTATGCTATGTCAAGTTAGGCTAACCAGCTCTCTGACATGGCACAAAAAGTGATTGAACCTGCTAAGAGCCCAAAGACGTTCCCGTATCCACACTGTCAAATATCGGCGCTATCAAACTTCCTCTCTCCTCAAACTCCCCTGCTGTCCCCGGAGCAGCTCTGTCAAGGACCGTATCAACAATTGCAGGAAACACTGTGACAAGTGGGGCTGAGACAGCCCGTCTACCATGTGTCGTGAGATAGTTTGTCAGCGCAGCGTCTGACATTCTCCCAGGTGTGCAGTTTGTGTAAAAAATATACTAAAACCTCCACTGTCCATGTTAAAGCCCATCAAATGTTTGGACAATAAGATAACAGAAAGAGGCAGCAAATTAGGAATGAATTGTTAATTAGATGCCATTGTACACATAATTGGTGGATAATTCATGGCCACTCAAAATAAAACGTTGCATAATCATCTCTGTGGGGACTGTAATCGGCTTATATGGATGAATCTCTTTTGTACAAACCTACTCTGAAGGCTTTTTGGCTGCAGGAGGTGGTATCGCTCTGGGGTTGAATATTTGTGTCGCTTTCCTGCTTTATGATACACAACCAGTGTGCAGAAGCGTCTGCCACGGGTGTATATAAGAGCGCATTGCAGGCTAAATTTTTAAATTGTTGACAGGGCTCTAAATTCAGAGTTAAGCATAAGCTCATAGACAAGGATAGATATTTTTAAAGTGAGAAACTGCATTCCCAAGCCATATAAATCAGAGCTTTTCTCCTCTGTGTGTGTTGTAGAGCCAATTAGTTAGATGGATGTGCAGCGTTATCTGTATTCTGGCTCATCCCCACTACACAGGCACACAGCCTCTGGAAACTGCGGTGGTTGAATAGGCAGAGACACCAAAGTGTAGTGTAAACTCTAAACATATCACTTAGCACCATTACAAGCAGGGATATCAACTGTTTCTTTTACACATTTTTGTGTATCCTAAAAACACTGATCTTACGCTGTTGCAAAGATTTGATCATTTTTACCCTTGTTCCAGCAGTTGGATTTGAGTAAATTTGCCACTTGGCGTGTCCCTGGATGCCCCTGAACTGCAGACCAACACAGCTGATTAATCCTCATGCCAGTTATAATCCACACACACCACTATGATGCTGTCAGGGGATAGTTCTGCAAACTCGACAAGGCTTTTCCTAAGACAAGCTTTGACACGATTTCCAGTTCAAACATCAGAACACTGTAATTCTGTAGTATATCCACACCAATAATGATGTGGAATGAAAGAGTGACGCTGCGAGTGAACACGTGTAGTCATAAATGTACATTATGAATCAAAACTATTTGTTAAACATTTGTATTAACAGTTCACTGCTTCCACAGCTCGACACCTACACACAATATTCAAGTTTCAATATTCAAGATTCAAAACACCCAGAGGGAAATTCGCCTAGATACAGCTACTCTCATTTCAGAAGGATTAGAAGACTCATAACCATATATAGCACAAATGAATATAAATATTAGAAGATAAAATATATAAGATCAAAAAAGTATAAAAACAACAATTTCTAAAGCTGTTGTTCTCCCCTCTCCCCTTTACAGAGGGAGGCAGGGGAGGAATTGAAGAGTTTGATGGCCACAGGATGAAATGATACACCTGGTATGTGGGATGGGATGGGTGACTCAGCTGGGAATGGATCCCGGGATTCCTGCTTCCCAGCCCTCTGCCTTAACCACTGAGCTGACAGGCAGCTTGTCCATGATTGAGAGACCATCTTTCTCTCAGTTACCATGTGTATGTGTGAGTGTGTGAGTTTATAGTGGAGATTTTTTCTTCTTTGTAGTAGTATTTGACAATTACTGTAAAATAACCTATTTATTATATGGATTCATTTATTGCCTTTATCTTTTTACATTTACTTTTTACAACACTCACAGGAGCAAACTGATGTAGTGTCAAGTGTCATTTCACTTGATGATAGTAACTATGCATTAGGAGCAGGTTTGTGTCATTTGGTGAAGCAGAAAGTGGGATTTATAATGACATAATACCAGCTTTCTCCACAGTAGAAAGTGTATATGCACACTAATATGGCACGCAACAACACTCATGTAGGTCACTGTTTTACAGTTACATTTATATTTTTTGAGATAATCACTCTGAATGTTTCCACACGACGCATGTGCTCATGAAAAGTCCTGCAGAGAGGCCAGAGTTCACTGCTATGCACTTGAACACTGCTACACAGTCGACATCTGTAGTCTTTGGCTTTGTCTTTGCACTACAAACCTTGCTTGTGTGCAGGACTACGTGCGCTTGGCGCAGATGTTCACTTCCAATGATTATGCCCCCCGTCAGAGCCTGGGAACCCATGTGAAGTCTGCTCGAACTTGTGCTAACACTGTTCACACATATCAAATGCCTTCAGTCAGAGGAGTTTAGCACACACCCGTGGGACTTTGGGTGGGGGTTGGTCCGCCTGGTGCAATGCTTCTCCCTGTGCCCCCTTCCATATCCAATTGATGTTATAAAGGGTCTGGGTTAAAGGTCAGCCCTTCAGAGGTGGCAGGGTCATACTGCACCTCATGAATATGGAGGACCATTAGGCTCCAGGGACCATCTGGTCGACTCTGTTGGAATCTTAACAAATGAGCCTGCTGAGAGGGTGCCGTATTAGTGTAATTACTGTGGATTTCCCAGGCTTAAAAACAGTGGGAGTACTTGCTGGGTCTTTTTTTGCAATCAGCATCTGCAAGTGAATGAAACTGAATCTGAAGAAACAAAGTCAGTGTTAAAATATTCTCTGCTATAGTAAAATAATGCAACAAGAAATAACCACGACACTGTAAATATCTCATTTTTTATGCCTATTATAGTCGTGTACTTATAGACATGTTTCATGTGAGTTGGCACTTTCAAATTTGACAAATCTAATGGAAAAAACAACCTTTCTATTGACTATGAATGTCTAAGCAATGCAATCAAGCCCAGCTGTCCAGCGACCTTGATAACAATCTTATTCTGTCACAATAAGTGGGTCCTTGGAAGGACTTTTACCAGAGGTGAATCATTGACAAACCTCTTGTTGTTATTTCTCTCTACTTTCTCCTCCCTCTCATCATCAAACAGGTCTGTGGAGGATGCAGTCAACATGGGTCTACATTACATCCTAGATCTTGACTGCCCAGGCACATATGCCAGAGTTCTGTTTGTGGACTTCTCATCTGCATTTAACACCATCATCCCTGAG
>JAUMTR010000022.1:9561884-9582081 GCA_032270685.1 Microctenopoma stevenorrisi
ACGGTCTCGAGCTCATGCAGGGGAAGAAATGACTTGATTTTATTGATTAGTCTGAGCTGAAAAAAGGTAGACTTCACTTCATGTTATGTGACAAACACTAAACTAACTTGTTGAAACAAACTTGTTGGTATTAGTAAGCACTGATTTAACTGAGAAATATAAATCGATCTATCTATAAGTATATTTAATTAATAATCAATTACTGTTTATATATACCACCCTCTGTTAAAGTTGTATCAGATTCAGATTTCTTTATTTGTCACATGCATACAGTCATCAGATCATGTATTTATGTATGTTATTGACCTCATGACCTTATGTAACATTTAATCTTAATGCACAAAGTTGCATTCACTCCTAATGCATTTCATTAATAATGCAACTGCATTAATGTGTAAAATCCCCCAACGTGGTTTTCTGGGTGGATTTCTGCCCCATAAACTGTAAAAACACTGAAGGAATAATTATGGTGCTTCAAGAGAAGCTTATTGTTCGATTCCAATGACAAAGCAAATCTCACAGCTGTAACTTCCTACTAAGCTTCATTATGAACAGACAAAACCTGCACATGGCATCTGCCTGGCACACTTTATTTCTTGGTAGCTATAGCATGGATGAGGAACCATCCTGGCAACTCCCAAAGCAGAAGCTCAAGCAGTAAGTGATGAAGCGCTGTCATTTTCACTGCTCCCCTTAGAGAGGAAGGGAGGAGGAGGAGGAGGAGGATTAAGGGAGAAAGAATCCAAACAAGTGACAGGTCTGAGAGTAAAGACATATCTCTCTACATACACTGTCTGTGTGTCTCATGTGGTAATTAATAATTAGCAACCAGAAATATTTATGAACTCTTTGTCCTTGGCACCCGAATGTCTTTTTATTCCCTTTTCCCAAAAAGCTTTCAAACCTTTTACCTTACTGATAAACTTTAGGTGTTATTGGCTTGAGGAGTCTTAATGCAGAAATACGGAAACAATGAGAGCTCGTCAGATGCCCCTTCTCTCCCCCATCCTCTTTCACCAGCATTCTCATCTGGCAGCCCGTGGCCGGAC
This sequence comes from Microctenopoma stevenorrisi, assembly GCA_032270685.1. Lineage (NCBI taxonomy): Eukaryota > Metazoa > Chordata > Actinopteri > Anabantiformes > Anabantidae > Microctenopoma > Microctenopoma stevenorrisi. The sequence goes on from JAUMTR010000022.1 coordinate 9,562,934, forward strand.
AGGGTGGGACTTTGGTTCCCATGGTGGTGATAACAGAGCAGATGGTGAGGTTGCCCGCACGAGCACCGCTGTCGCTGTGAGACGCGTTCAGTCCAGCTGACCTGTATGGTAGGGACCTGCACCAGGCAGCTGCTCGTCACTAGAAGCTGCGCGCTGCAGCGTTTCGCTTTGGATCCGCGCGCCTCCAACAATACACCCAAGTGGTGTTTTCCATAGATGAGAATAATTCTTGTTAGAAGAGCTTATGATTTATGTAGTCCTGCACCCTTCGCGCATCGCATCATCTAGGACCTGCGGATACTGCATGGGTCAGAGAGAGCAGCCTGCAGCAGTCTCGCGTACGGAGGATCCAGCGCTTCATAGGTGAGAGCGACGTGTTTGTTTTATGCATGTCCTGAGATTTCTATACACAAATAATATCAAGTCTATGTCTTGTAAAATAAACCTCTCACTCAGTACAAAGGGGCAACGCTATCCGTTTGGTCCGGAATCATCAACTCGTAAAGATGAAGTCAGCATTTGTTTGTCTTAAGAAATGTACTGATCAACAAAAATGAAAGGAAACAATAACGCGTTCTCTCTCCGTGCTCCTCGTGTTACTGCCACAAAGTGGGAAAACACGGCGTTTATTGCATTTCTATTTCACTTTATACTTATCAATGTCTGTTTTAGTCTAATCAAAATGTATCCTCAGTAGTAGATAGATGGATAGATATTCTGCAGTCAGTACACAGTATATGATTATTAAGTCTAGATTCATAACTGAACTGAGAAATGGAAAGAAATAAAAAATGAAGTGAAAATGTGCATGCATATTACCCTTTGTGAGTTGCGAGGCTCTAGCGCATTATTAAACTAGTAGTCAGCCCTGACATTTCACTGCACAGGGACTCTAGGTTCAACTAACAATGTGGAATAACATTTTCACAAACTGCAGTATCACCTGCCAGTGCAGAATGCAGCTACTACGGGCTCATGTGCTCGATTTAGCCTATTTGAAAGAGTCACAAAGAACACAGAGAAGAAAAACCATTTATTCTTCCTTGGGTTTGTGATTGGACAGTTTTCTAGAAGAAGTTCATAAAGCAGGAGGATGTCTGCACTGATGTCCCAGCGGCGTCCCATCAGTGTACAAACTCACATTAACACACCATGTTAGTGAAGGTGCTATATACAACTGATCCAGATATAAACATAGAGCCAATGATAATGAGAGTTTAGGAGGCTGTGGCACCTTCCCCCAATCTTCACAATTCACAGTGACGTTATCTCCTAGTGTGAGTGTGAGGGTGTGAGCACATGCCAAAACAAAGACACATCTTGGTGTGTCTCTGTGTGTTTGGACAGGAGCCATTGTGAGTCATAGGGTATAACTCTGCAGCATGTGCTGGTCCTGGGGTTCCCACAGCAGTGGTGGGGGAACAGGAGTGCAACAGCTTGACCTTCTCCCTCTGTGAGAAGGATCTGTAGGGAAACATGATGGGTCACTGAAAGGTTAAGGATACTATGACTGAGTCAGCTGTTTTGTCATCATATGCTTTATTCAGCAATAAACTTACGATGAGTTTGTTTTTTCATTATTGTTATTATATGAAATAATATAAATAAAAAAGTTATTGTTTTATATAATATACTATAATTATATGCAATCACACATATTAACAGTGCATATTGTTTTGAAATAAAAAACTATAGGACTAATATTTTAAACTGGTGTGTTAAAATGTGCAGGTCTAATAGAAAAAAAACATAGGTTAATGAAAAACAGCATTATATTTTGGTTTACAGGTTAAATTGAACTGGGTCTCTCGTTGCATTTGCATTGGTTCAAACAGGGATTCCCTTGAGATTAAACACTTGGGCAGTGTCAGTATGATTGATCGATGCTCTAATGACAACATATTGGCTTCTCACCGACTCTGCAGTCAGGAGAGCTGAAGTGAGTGGGAGGATGACAGCAAAAAGGGAAGAAAAAAAATGAAAGCCAGAAAAGAAAAACTGTGTCGCGATCTATCTCAGGTCCACAGGGAAATAAAGTAACGATATAGGACTGCAGCATTTAGTTGTCACACTGCAACTTTTAAATCTTAATGAAGTGTGGAAGTACGCAGCATGCAAAGTTTCTGCATAGTAGATTTTTTCTATTCACGTCTGCAGTTCCGTCCTTTGGCCGTCCAAATGAAGCAGGACTCGATACCTTCTTCGCGTTGTCTCTGAGTGGACACGCATTCCTGTCCTTCTCAGCTCTACACCTCTACCATCAGCAGCTGCACCAAAGCCCTGTGTGATGTGAAGTGAGACACTTGCATACTAATGGTGCAGGAATAGGATGTCTCTCAGACAGGCCAGCGCAGTGAGGACATGAAGAAAACATCAGGCAGCAGTGCTAAACTTTTCAACAGCACATAAGCATTGAAACTGTCCGTCTTGAAAAACATATTACTTAACAGAATATTTGTGGAAATATATGTTTATATATCTATCTATATATAGATATACTGTATATATATATATTATATATAGTTGTATGCTAAAGTAGGGAAGAGTCAGACATTTGAGCATATGTGCTCACCAGGTTGTGTTTGCTGGTTATGGGGTGATGCCATTTTTGCACATGTTTTATATGATTTTCTTATATGTTTTTTTGCCTTCACTTTCTTGTGCGAGTGCCAGTTCTCACTGACATATTGCTTTGGCCGCCTGATGGCACTAATAACTGTCTTCTTGTGTCTTCTTATTTGGTTATGAAACCGACATGCTGGTGGCATAGCTGTTGCTATGGCGATGGCATGTCTGTGAGCCTGTTGTGCGGCTGCTGATTCAGAGACACTGCTTACATTTTTCCCTCAGTGAAAAGGGCCTCAGACTTAAAGGGGGAAAGCATTGGCTGTTATGTTAAAAATGATCAGAATCAGAAATGCTTTATTAATCCCTGAGGAAATTATGAAATGATGCAGTGTGCTATCATGTGAGCTTCCTTCTGGCTGCACCAGTAGCATTTGGTGGAGTGTAGTATTCATTGCATTTAAATGTGTACAAGATATAAAATCTAATTACTGGAAATTAACTAGGCTGAAAGAGTTAGCTTGAAATATGCATATAGCAGCTTATCTTTTATTTCTTTGATTGAAGCAATTACAATTCTTACAAAGAGTAACTAAATAAAAATGCTCCTGATTGATGGTCTTTTTACCTTTAGGGATGCCTGATTATGGTCATTGTTCCTGTATTGCTCACAGATCCCGTCCAGTCTTATAAATGCATTTATGAGACTCTAGTATGAAGCAGACAAAGCTCATTATAGCTCACAATTACATCTTTCTGTGTTGCTACCTCAGGGTCACTCCTCCTCTGGAGGTTTATGGGAAGCCAGTAGAAATACTGGCCAAAGTGCATTTGTAGATGGGTGTGTTTTATATGTATAATGTGTACTCAGATTAAAACCTCATAAGGATTGGGTGAGCAAAGACACTAAATCCCCCCTGCTGGAGGCTTCAGTTCAGACAGTCAGCTGGATAATACCAAGCTGTTGAGGGATTTTTCTGCCTTCTTCCACTCATCTGTTTGTGTACGCTTGTCACAGTGGGTGAGTCAAGTAAGAGTGGAAAAACTAAATGTGCTTTTTGTGATTGTGTAGGTATGTGTGCAGTATAGACACAAATGTTTTAATGTTTTGTTGTGTTTTTATATCAAATTATTATTATATTACTGCACTGTGCTGTTTTAGAAAAGAGATTGTCAATAGGTTTTTAGTATACAGGTGCTGGCTCAGCAACATATTAAATTAATTAATTCATAATAATCATTTTTGGGGTTGTTCTATCAAATTGATTCTGTATAACACTCACCCTCTGAGATATGATGCTGTAATCCTGGTCTCCCATCCTCCAACAACACCCATACACTGAATTTACAATTTTCTAGAAGTGACGGAAGGGGTTTATAGTTAAAGTTCATGTAGTTGTTTTGCTGTAAAACTTTTATATTGAGTTTTACTAAATTAGTAAAATAAAAATAGCTTTTAAGTACAGTGCTCCAAGGCAACCACTGCAGTGAATCTGTGGCTAACAATAGTATGTGTGGGTTTACTGGGCAACTTGTGAGTATTAATCTGTGTACTGCAGTGATTATGAAGCAGACCATCAGTGAAAAAGAGCATATGTGCTCAGCAGAACTGCCTTGGGTCAATAAGGTCAACACGTACACACGTTGAGAGGAAGGTGGGAGCGGATGCAGAACCCTATAGTGCAGCCAGGCTGCCAGAAACCTGATGGCAGGTGTCTGAGTTTTATGGCCTCAGCATGAAAGCTGCGATTACTCCACCTGTCTCCTCCAATTTAATATTCGAGCAATGTAACTCATGGAGGAAAAGAGAGAGGACATATCATCGAACTAAATATTTCTCAATATATCCCTACACAAGTAGTTTAATTAGAATACATATGATTGGAATATATGTGACACTGAATGATGCATTATTAAAAATACAGTGAAGAGCCTCGTGGTTAGCAGTTATGCCCAGTCAGGATCTATGAATAGAGCCGGGAAAAGGTGCAGGTCACTGCTGTCACATTTCAGTCATACCAGGGGAATCAGTTAGCGCAGTCGTGAGCGTGTCGAGTGTGACCGGGTCATTGCAGACAGCAGGCACCAAATGTGTTCTGACTCTGCGACAAATGCTTAAAATGCTCCTCTGACACATATCTGATCCACGTAATTTTGGCAAACATTTGATGTATTTTCACGTGGTATATTGTTCTAGTTTGCATTTGTTGAGCTGCTTTTATATTATTCTCCATGCAAATGTGGAGGAAAAACAGGTGTCAGCTCATTGTAGGGCATCAGCACAAATGACAAAAGAAAAAACACTTGAGCTGTATTATGTAAGGGGAACTTGTCAGTTTTGTTGTGATACACAATACACCGGATGCTCAACTTCAGTTTATTTATCAGAGGATAAATATGGTTTCTATGGGTGTGAGTCAGCCTAGAAGCTGACACTGTGGCCTATAGTTTGAGCGAGAGAAAGCAGAGTAATATGAACTTTCACAGAAGATATTTGTCACTTTCTGACAGTTTCTCCAAAACAACAAAACAACCTCATCCTTATATTTTCTGTTTTGAAGTGTTTGATCTAACTTGGATGAGTTCTGTGTAGTTATGACCCAGCCGTAAAACTTGCTCTTATAAATGGAAGACTCAACCCACATTTTTATGACTATATCCCATGGGCCTATATTATAAGTCGTCAGTGATTAACAGTGAAGAGTAGACACTCCCTGTATATTAAGCCTGTTGTGTAATGGGCTCACAGCCATAGTTGCTGGCTGTGCCCACCCCACACACTTGTTCACTGATACCAAGCTGGTACGCAGATAATCTAGCCAGCCCAGAGAGGAAAGCATGTTGGTAATCTCCGAGGAGATGGATACACAACACATCAGTGAAGCAGAGCTAATATTAACCCCATTTTCTTCGATAGAACATGGCAGTTCATACCGTACCAACATTTTGCATTCCCGTCTCTCCTATTTCGTATGTGAGACAAATCATTTAAAACATGGAACAACAAGATCATACATATGTTGAGTAAATTCTTGGGAATTTGCTGCTACTTGCTGTAGCAGGTTATTGTCTTCACGTGTCTCATTAAACAGTTTAACAAAGAGAATGAGCAGGGAAATGAGATTGTTTAGTAGTGTTCGAGGCAGGCATAGTCTCACCCAATTTAGTTTCAAGATACAGACAACTCAGAGTTATTCTTATTTTCGAACTGTGTCTGGCTGTGTAAGAGCTCATTAAAAGGCAGGAATGAGTCTCTACACAATAGCAGACCAACAAGACAAATTTGACAGATTCATTCTGCCCTGTTAGACACGTCAACTCAGTCTCCTAAATATGTGTGGGTGAAAATCTGCTACTGGCCTTGTTTGTGACCCTCTGCGAAGTATAACTATCACTTCTTCTGTTAAACCTTTTTACAGTTTCACTCCTACACCATGTCCTTTGGTGCTTTTTTTCAAACAAATAACCAGATCATTTGTTACCAGTGCACACACTAATACTTGCATTGTTCTCTGCTTTTTTTCTTTTAGGTTTTATCCTCACAGTGTGGAAGCACGGTGTAGAGGTGAAGTTTGCTTCTTTGGGCCTGCCTCTTTGCATATATTTTCCTTTGGATTAGAATTCACTACTCTTCAAAGGACCTAAAGCAGCTAGATAGTAACAAAGGAGACAAATGCTCATGGGCCTTCCCTTAACACCACTCTCCTGAACACTGCCTCTCATCTAAGCTTTGTGTGAGCATAGAGAGAGGAGACAACATGGCGCTCAGCTCAAAGCCTTGGCCTCGTTTAATCTGGCTGTGTGTGGGATTGCTTCTTTACTGTCTGTCACCCATACATGGCAAAGTATGTCCGCATTTGTGTGTATGTGAAATCCGTCCTTGGTTCACCCCTCAGTCAACCTACAAGGAGGCAACTACAGTGGACTGTAATGACCTGAGGCTCACACACATCCCTACCAACCTCTCAACCGATACCCAGGTTTTACTGCTCCAAAGTAATGCCATCTCACACACCAATGGAGAACTGGAGATGTTGTTCAACTTGACAGAGTTGGACCTGTCCCAGAACAACTTCAGCACTGTGGAAGCAGTGCGCCTTAGAAGCATGAACCACCTGACCACTTTACATCTAGAGGAGAACCAGATCAGTCAGCTGCCAGACCACTGTCTGGGAAACCTCTCTAACCTCCAAGAACTCTACATCAACCACAACCAGATAAGCTCCATCTCTCCTCGGGCATTTGCAGGCCTGCGCAGCTTGCTCAGATTGCATCTTAACTCTAACAGGCTCCATGTTATAGACAGCCGCTGGTTTGAGGAAACACCGAACCTTGAGATCCTCATGATCGGGGAGAACCCCGTCATTGGTCTCCTCGACATGAATTTTAAACCTCTACAAAGCCTGAGGAGTCTGGTACTTGCTGGCATGGATCTCACTGATGTTCCAGCAAATGCATTTGTAGGTCTGGATAACCTAGAAAGCATTTCTTTCTATGACAACAAATTAGTTCGAATCCCTCAACCAGCCCTTCAGAAAGTTCCCAATCTGAAGTTTTTGGATTTAAACAAAAATCCCGTTCACAAAATCCAGGAAGGTGACTTCAGGAACATGCTACGTCTAAAGGAGCTGGGCATCAACAGTATGATGGAATTAGTGTCTATCGACAGATATGCTCTGGACAACCTACCAGAACTAACAAAGTTAGAGGCCACAAACAACCCTAAGTTGTCCTATGTCCACAGGTTGGCCTTTAGGGACATGCCCTCCCTGGAGAGCCTGATGCTCAACAATAATGCCCTAACTGCCCTTTACCAGCAAACTGTGGTGCTGTTGCCTAATCTGCGGGAAATCAGTCTGCACAGCAACCCCTTGCGCTGTGATTGTGTCATTCAGTGGATGAGTTCTAACAGGACCACAGTGCGCTTCATGGAGCCCCTGGCCATGCTGTGCAGTTCCCCAGAAGATCTCAGGGGCCAGACGGTTCGAGAGCTGAGGCTTCTGGAGCCACCTGAGCAGTGCCTTCCCCTCATATCCCATGACACCTTTCCCAGCCACTTGAACCTTGATCTGGGCATGAGTGTTAGTCTGGACTGCAGGGCCATGGCTGAGCCAGAGCCTGAGATCTATTGGGTGACACCTCTTGGGAACAAAATCTCTATAGACACTGTGTCAGAGCGGTATCACTTGAGCAGTGAGGGGACCTTGCGACTGTCTCATGTGCAGGTGGAAGATTCTGGTCATTACACTTGTGTGGCCCAGAACACAGAGGGGACCGACACACGAGTTGCCACTATCCGCATAAATGGAACTCTGCTCGACAGTGCCCAGGTGATGAAAATCTATGTCAAGCAGACCGAGTCCCACTCCATTCTGGTCTCTTGGAAAGTGAACTCCAACGTCATGTCCTCCAATCTGAAGTGGGCCTCGGCTACCATGAAAATTGACAACCCACACATAACGTACACAGCTCGTGTCCCTGTAGACGTTCATGAGTACAACCTCACCCACCTTCAGCCAGCCACTGAGTACGAGGTATGTCTCACAGTCTCCAACATTCACCTGCAGACGCACAAGTCTTGTGTTAATGTGACAACACGTAGTGCCACCTTTGCCCTAGACCTGTCAGACCAGCACCCAAGCGCAGCGGTGCTAGCTGTCATGGCGACCATGCTGGCCTTTCTCAGTTTGGCCACTGTGGGAATCTACATGGCTCGCAGATGGAAGAGAAAAAACTACCACCACTCTCTGAAGAAATACATGCTGAAGACATCCTCCATCCCCCTTAATGAGCTCTACCCCCCTCTCATCAACCTCTGGGAGGCTGACAGTGACAAGGACAAAGATGGCAGCACAGAGGGAAAACCCTCTCCAGTTGATACCACACGCAGCTATTACATGTGGTGAAGATTGAGTAAGGAGGCCTGGCTGCCTCTCCAGCAGCACAAAAACACACTTTTGCCATTTTGGTGCAAAAGTTGAATATAGTAGCAAAAGTTTTTGTATTATTAGCTTTGCTAAAAAGCAGCAAAGTGATCAAGGACGGGATTTTTATTAGTATAGCGTATCGCCTTCGTTTGATTCTTTCTATCTCTTGATTGTTTTGGACTTCTCAAGATGGCAGCTGTATTTAGCCTCCAGGTTGTCTTTGTTGGTATGCTCTGTTTCTGTGGTGAATTTTTGACTCACTTTCTTTTGAGTTAATATTCTAGCAGCAGGGGCCAATGGTCATCCTACAGCATTATTAAGTAGAGATCAGTGTTTCTTTCTCTGTTTTGTAAAACAGGTCATCTGTACACTGATAGATAATGGAGTTTGTATTAACTTCAGTTATAAGCTGACAGTGGGGTTTAGACTTGTTAAACTGTCTACTGAATGTTAGCAATTGTGCAGTAATCAGTAATGTTGTATCAACTATAAATTTGAACTAATTTTTATTGCAAGAGAATAGGGTTTTAGTTTGCTAGTAAGTGTGATGTTAATGCTAGAAATACAAAATATTATAAATATTTTCTTTTTTTTTTACTAAAGTGAACTAGAAACCTTCAGGCTCTTTTCTCATTTACTCACTTATTTTGCTAGATTTTATTTGCCAGTTAGTTATTATTTCCATGTGTAATATGCATTCTTATGAAGTCAAAATAAATAATTTTGAGTTTTTTTGCAGACATATGGTCTTTTTTCAATTTTTGAGTTTAGTTTAGAGTTTGGGCAGACACTCTCACTTCCTGGTGAAACATGCTGTTCGCTTCGTGTGGATCCTCAATCTTATGCATAAATTATCCTTCTCAGTTAAAATCACCTTTATACTGTCTCATAACTTATTTTGTATACTCGCACTTTTGACAGTCAAGACAGACACGCATTTAGGTATGTGCTGCCCTCTTGTGGATTATGTTCACTACAACTATATTTTGAGCCAGTGACTAACCTATTGGAAGTTAACAACTGTCTTTGTATCTTCTATACATAAACAATTTAATGTAACATGTTTGAGGCAATGAGGACAAAGTCCTCTTTGTGGTGAGTTTTGTTTATTATAGCAATTTATAAAATTTAATCCATTCAAGCTAGAAAATGAAACAAAGTACATATAAAGATCTAACAGGTAAACAAAAATATTGATATAAAAATAGCCAGAAAAGTATCTGATTCACATTATATGTTCATGATTTTAATAGGCTCCAGCACCCCCCGCGACCCAACTGTTTATAAGCGGAAGATAATGGATGGATGGATGGTTTTATTCTACCATAGGAGCAGGTGTTACTGTTGCTCTGAAGAAGCACAGCGAAAACCAAGATTAGAGGCTGAGCTGTCTGGAGTATTCTGGCTTCGTGCAGCGCAGCGGTATCTGTAACAGTAGGACTAGAGGAAACAGGAAATAAGAGAAAATCATTTTTTGGTAATAAACAATGGAAACTAGTCTGTGACAGTATTAAAAAACAAACTACAACTCACACAGTGACCACCACTGTATTTCTAATTCCCTTCTGCTCACATGGCTTATTAATATGAATAAATCAGACCTCTGTGATTTTGGACATTTCCTGCACACAATTAGTCACATTCCCAATGTGAAACAATGCTGATGGAACACAAACTAGAATAGCCACCAGTGGGCAGAGAAAATGCTTCAGTCTCATATTCTGTGCCAGAAAGAAAAGGCAAAATAGCAGGGAAGCTCTAATTTATTTTTGCAGTTAAACAGGTAGAGAGTAAAAGAGAGCTCCCTCAGTCCCTTCAGAAATATTGATGCCAAAGACCCCACTGCCCAGGAAATCTAGCCAATAAATAAGCCATTTTATGGGTTGCAATATGTCTTTTGACAATATCAAGCTAACCTGATAATTGAACTGTAAAGAACAAGAGGCATAAAAATGCTTAAGTGCTTGTTTACTCTACCTTGTGGCACATGTACGAGCCTCCCTTCTTCACCTTGTCTGTGCCTGAAAGAGGACCTTTCTGAAAGAGAGAACAATAAAGAGGAATCGAGCTGAAAAATAACGAAAAAAAACCCAACTCTTAGCTTAGAGGTAATGTGTTCTTACAGGGTTGTGTTTTGGTTCTGTGGTGTGATGCACAGTCCACCAGTCTGAGGTCCATTCCCACGCATTCCCCACCATGTCATACAAACCAAAGCCATTGGCAGGAAAAGACATCGCCTTCAGGATGGGAAAGAAAAAAGTCACATCAGGTTAAAAACACAGCCTGGAAGATATGCACACCCAATCAGTCTGCACTGCATATTTTACGTTTGTGCACATGATTTGACAAACAAACTCACAAATATAGAGCATTTTTTGTTTTACTGGGGCCTTCAGACTTTTTTTTTTTACTGATTATTAATAATAAAACAAAACAATTTTCTGGCCTCCAACTGACAGAGAAACACAAAACATTATAGTGATTATATTGTGCATGTTGCATTCCCTCTTTACTAACTTAGAGTACACATCATTTATGAATAAAATGGATTAATGTTGTGTAATGGTTATTCATTTGCTCAACAGAAACTATGAGTAAATCTGTTTAGTGTTATGACAGTGGCCAACGAGCACTGCCATTCCTCCTCCTCGCTGACCTGAAATATGTCCTAACCACATCCCAATTATTGGTTTCTCCTTATTTTCTCTTTCTGACTTACAGGGGAGGTTTTGATGTATCCATCCTCCCCGGAGTTGTGGTTAGGGAAATCCCCTTGCCAGAGGTTGGCATAGTGTTGTCCTTTTGGGTTCAACTTGTTTCCCCAGGGGTAAAGTCTACATGCAGCAGTAGACACACAGAGTATACCAAGAAGTTAATTTGGGACATACTTTATGTGGAACATGTGCACTAGCACTGTTTTTAGTGATCAAACCTGTCTTTAAGGCCACCCCTGCAGGCATATTCCCATTCTGCCTCAGTGGGAAGTCTCTTGTTGGCCCAGGAACAAAAGGAAACAGCATCGGCCCAGGACACGTGTAGGACCGGATGGTCCTGTCTATGAAAACGGGCAATTAAAAAGTTAATTACGGAGTTCCTCTTGGGCTTATTAATGTTTGTCTTAAATAAATCAAACAAATACAACACATGTTTACTTCTATGCTGATAGTCACAGAGTAATAAAATATTTATTTTTGAAAGCATTGTGTGACTTTTAATATTTGAAGAAGAGAACATTTCTACCTGTCCGTGACACTGGAGTCTGGACCTTCAGGGTGCCTCCAGTGGGCGCCTTTGACTGGAAGCCACCAGGGGGCAGCAGCCACCTCATAAAAAAAGTGATTGCAATGACCAATATATTGGCTCATAAGCGTCATCTTAGCTCTCCCCCACAGTTCCATTTACAAACAGTCTTTGGTGTGCTGCAGTGGTACTAATGGTTTATCAAATTGCTGGACACAGAGAACCTTTGCTGCCACACGACCAGGCTGCACATGACAGCTGAGATGAAGCAGGTAAAACATGCTGTCAGGTTTTCATCTGTGTGAGGCTTGTTGTGCTCAGACTGCTTGCTGCTAATTACTAATAAGGCATGAAGACTATATTAAAGCATACTCTCAACACACAAACTTCTTTCAAATTTCTGTCACACATGAAAAACTGGATCTCTGGATTTACTTCTCTATGTACATGTAATTAGCAGGGAACATATGAAATTGTTAACTTAGGAATATTTACTTTGTTAGATAAATACTTCATTATAACTTAGCACTCATTTTGACTCTGCCCACATCAGTGCAGTGGAAAAATTGAGTCTCTGTTATATTCTTGTTTTCATACATTAAGCTACATTTAAACACAGTACAACCAACTAGAATTTAAATCTCTAAGATCAGTGATAACATTTTCAAAGGCAAAATATCTATCTATCTAAACAGACAGAAAAATCTCTTAAGTAGAAAAATGTGTCCAAGTCAAAAAACAATGTGTGTGAACTTCTCCCCATGGTCCAGACTGCTATGAGTTTCCATGGCAACCCCAAAGAGTGAGTATCCATCTGTGAACGATTACTTGGTTGCGTGTACTGTGTGTGTGCGTGTGAGACTGTGTCCTAATTTGGCTGTTTCTGTTGTGAAGATGCAGAAAAAGAAAAACTAACAAGGTTCTGTATGTCGTGTTTTTCTACAGTACAGCTACTTCATCCATGATGATGAGAAAAGGGGATCACACGGGTTAAGTCAACTTTTGAACACTCATACTTACTGCTTGGGTGATTTGGCTTTTGACTGTCTCACTCAAAAGTCCCTCAAATACAAACGAGTCTCCAATGTTCTCGGCCTAAAAGCGCAGAGATTAAGAGGCTGTGAGCAAAGGTGAAGACAATCACGTCAACAATGATAATCTACATAATAAAACATTCGCTGATAAATGTGTGAGTGCACACATCCCGTACCTCAGTAACATATCCTGTGGCATCGACAAAGCCCTGGAACTGCCTGTTAGTGACCTCCTGAATGTCCATGTAGAAGGAGTCCACGTGCACCAGCCTCTGAGGGCCCTCTCCATCTGGAGGGATGCCTGGGTTATCTGTTCCCATCAGGAATTCTCCTCCAGAAATCAGGACCATCTTCAAGTGAGAAATACACCTAATTCATTATGAGTTTTTACGAGCTGTTCTGTGGAACTTTTAGGTCTGAAGAAGAGTCTTTTAAAGACTTTTAAATTTAATCTCATCTCAATGAAAATATAGTTATGAGAGTGGTCTGGGCATCAGGCTGCGTAGTAACTGGGACAGAGGTGGAGTTCAATCCTAGTTCCTAGTTTAATGTGCTCTTTCATAATGGCGCCTGGAGTCACCTAACTGTCATTTAATATTGTCTGAGATTCTTCCGGATAAAGGGAACGTCCACACCCAGAGCTGACTGCAAGGCAGTCAGACTGCTTCGCTGGGACTGGAAAACCCTGTCATGCCATTGGTAGAGTGGAGAGCTTGGCACATGAACGTGAAACACATTGTCTTTCTTCAGTATAAGATGAGATTCATCTTTAAACAATAGCAAATACGTAAACTGAACTAACCTATGTCGACGGCACAAACATCCAGCCTGTCTTTGAACAGAGAGAAGAAGAATGCACTTTATTGATACGTTTCTGCATGTAGTCACCGACACTGAGTGGGTGAAATGACAGCTATGTGGTCAAGTTGGATGGAAACGTGTGCTGGGTTTAGGGAGAATAGCGAGTTTGGGTGAAGAGTGAGAGCTTACAAACTGTGGAATGAAAATCAGTGTCCACACATCCTGACTGTATGACTGAGGATCACTTCCCGTCTCTCGTTTCTTTAGAGCAGCACATCTGCTTCGTGTTCCAGGAGCATACCTGGCTTTGCACCTTCTTGTCCTCTCCCTGAGCTTCCGACGTCCTGTCATTTGCGCCTCTGGAGTACTTGAAGGCTGGGTCGCCGTCCTCCACCTGACCCACTGGCGAAGCGGCTCTCTGGAGGTTTTCACAGCCGCAGCCCGCTGCTCCCTGCGCGGCCGCGGGTTCCTGCTTCGCCTGGCTGGAACTCTCAAGACACCACAACCTGTTTACACCGCCGACAACGAACAACAGCGTAAAACACCGCCACATTGTCGCGAGGCAAGTCCCAGAGAGCGCTCATGCTGTCGATACTTCCGCAAAGTCACGTGGTCCGTCAGCTGGCTGCAGTGCAACGAGCTGTAACCGTTTCCTGCCCGAAGTCTACTTTTCTATGAACCTAGCACAGTTTTTGTAAGTCGTGATTACAGCTCGCACATGTGGCACATAGATGTTGTTTTAATGTGCCTAAAATGCTATATTTTCATTGAAAACAATACGTAGCCCTGTGCTGGTGTATGGCTTTTATTTCCCAAGCAATGTTGCTTGACTGAAATCAGAGCAGCGCAGCGGGAGTGATACCAGATCAGCCTTCCCTGGTGCTAGACCATTGGATGGGGCCGCACGGACATCATTTCCCAGATATCCACGCTACACAGAGGAGAAGTGGCAGCGAGCCAGGCTGCTCAGCCCCGGAGCGCAGCAAAAGGTGCCGGAGCTGTCACAAAACGCGATCGTCGCAGACGCGGAGGCCAGATCGGGAGAGCAGAGCCGCAGTCATGCTGCCGTAGCTGGTCCGGAGGAGACGGAAGATCCGCGGGTTTCCCCACAGCCGAGGTAAAGTTGGCCGCTCAACTTGTTCACTTCTGCCTCCGAGATGTAGTTCGCTCCGCTGCGGCGGCGAACAACATGCCGACTTCTCCAGACCGAAGCGAAGCGACGCGGCGACAGCACGCTGGACCCCGGCAGGATCAGCATGTCGTGTGATTTCGGGTTAAATGACAGCCTGCTGCCACTGGAAGTGTTCCCCGCAGTTTCATGTGTGATTTGGTAGTGTGCAGGATGTGCAGACAGTTTCATGCTTCGTGTCATGATCATTTCACGTTTGCAGCAGTCCACCCAAAGCCAGCGTCACTAGTTCGTTTCTAAAGCTGACACACAGCCTGGGTGTGTGTGTGTGTGTGTGTGTGTGTGTGTGTGGGGGGGGGGGGGCGTGCACACCAGCGATGCCCTGCTGCAGGTGCACGACCTCTCCCGAAGCTACAGATCCAAAACATTAAATGTGCAGCCCTGAACACCGCAGCTTACGGTAACACAGAATTTTCCTGCAACTATGCAAATCCTTCCTGTTAGACACTGGTGTCAGTGTAGTCGCGTCAGGGAACCCTCTGTCTGCACTGTGTGTGTGTGTGTGTGCATTGATACTATCACATTTGCCTATGCTTATTATGTAGCACAGCTGAAGCTACAGGTACTTCACATCATTTACACCCCTGTGTTGAGGAAAGAATTGAAAGTGGGGCTGTTTGTGGTGGGAACACCATGCAGGACACAATGCGAGAATGTTTGTCATGGTACTGATTTTTCTGTTTCTCCTGCTGCAGGTGTTCGTTAGAGTGCGCCGAAGATGTCGGATAAGATGTCCAGCTTCCTGCACATTGGGGACATCTGCTCCCTGTATGCGGAGGGTTCCACCAATGGTTTCATCAGCACGCTGGGGTATGTCCGTCATACTGGCAGATCATTGTGTGTTTGGCACACTTCACACAGTATTTGGATGGAAGGAAATCACACTAGTAGTGGTGACTATTAACCATTTTGTTGCACTTACAAAGAGCTTGTTCCTTTCACAATTTGTAGCATCTATTTGCATGTGTCACAGGCACCAGTCCCCATGGGTGGTGATAGAGTATCGGCTTTACTCTTTACCCTTTACAACCCATGCACATGTTATACATCAAACTCTTCAGCTACTTCCTTACAAAATTTTTGTTTGTTTGGAGCACCTTTCAATAATGTTTAAAGTTTAGGTATACATAATAGGATTACTTTTTACTTTACTTTTATTCGGGGGTACGCTGCATAACTTGGTATCGGTTTATATCGGTATTGGAAATGAAAAGTTAGACTATATCAGACATTGGTAAAAAAGCCAATATCAAACATCCCTAGTTGGTAGCAAAATGGGATGACTTAATAAAAGATTAACGGATGTCATCTTCTCACCGCTGATATTGCAGGGGGAAAAGGAAGTTTAGGGGCAGCATACATAGTTACTGATGGAGCGTTTGTGAGAGTGTGACAGTGTGAGTGAGAGAAACAAACACTGACATTGTGCCGTGTACAGAGCTAAGACTCTTTATTTATTAGACACTAATCCACCCTCAGAGTCACAGCAATCTTGTGGTGTTTTTTCCTTCAATAATATTTGGAACATAACAACAACCCAGAAGCTGCCAGAAGTGCAGTGAAGTGCTTGTGCACTCTCCACACATGCAACGCTTCAGAGCGACTGCATTTACTCAGTCTTCTCATTGTATGTTTTGAATATATATACAGGGCAATTCGTTTTTGTTAGAAACCACCACGTTTAATATGTTGTCTAGTGTCTGTATTGGTATCAGTGCCCCTCCTTAACACACAAAAGGAGCGAAGACGATGGCACTTTCAGACAGCATTGCAAACCTCTCCTTTAACTCAGTTCTGGCACTTCCCACATACATGCGCATGTCTTGAAACTGTCATGACAGTTTTGGCCTGGTGCCATCTTCTCCACGCACAGTAACCAACTGAGCTGCATTCTTCCGATCATCCTCCTTCAGAAGCACAAACCTAAAAGAGGAAAACAATCTCTTTGACCATTAACTTCTCCAAGCTTCTGTTTCATAACTATGGTGAGGGATCTGTGAGCAAATAAAAGGTCAAAAGGGCTAAAAAATAATGCTTTGTACAGTCATCCCACAGCAGTACATGTTATGCTTTTAAGATGCGTAACCATTCAGATGTGTAGCTAAACTGGGAGGAATTACTCGGTTATGGTCACCGTCGACGCATGCAGATGACCACACACATACAGTATATGCTGTAGATTTTCTTCTTCCTGGATATTTTATGTCTGCAGTCCTGTTTCTTGCAAAGTACTGACTGGAGGAGTAGACAGGTCTGTTTGGACAACTGAAGACATACTCAGGGGGGAAAAGGGCCTAAAATGGATGTGGGATTTGGCTGGTGTCCAGACAAGTGTTATTCTAACCCAGTAGAAGCTAAATTTGTCATCAGAAATTCCAGCCTGCCCACAGGTCATTTAACCTCAAATTATTTCCCTTATTGTGTACACAGGGAGAGTAAACACACTGCAACTGTGTGAGATCTCTCAATGAGACTGTGAATTTGAATTGGAGTTTTTGAACAAGAAGAATGTTTTGTCATTTTCCTCAACACACACCCAAACCAACTCCAGCACAAAGGCATTACAGACACGCAGTGGCATACATAGCATACATACTGGAATAATCTCAATCTCAGTAAGTACAATGCTATGAAATGACCCTTTAAATTCTGCTGATTGGTTGAATAATTTCATCAACACATAAATGAATACCAAATAAATAATCAAGTAATCATGTAGGAATTAATTCAGGAAAATCTGCCAGACTCTACAGTGCTGTGAAAAGTATTTGCCCCCTTTCAGTTTTTTTTGTATATTTGTGACAGATAAATTATAGTACACAAAGATAACTAAAGTGAATTTAAAAATTCTCCAAACCCTACGTGAAAATGTAATTACAATAATACATGATGGTGGTGGTGGTGTGATGGTCTGGGGCTGCTTTGCAGCTTCAGGACCTGGACGACTTGTTGTAGATGATGGAACCATGAATCCTGTGCCAGAAAAAATGCAAATGCTTGATTACATTTATTGCAAGGCAGGTTTTGTTTTTTTTGTGTAATAAAACAGTGACAAATGTGGAAACAAATATTGAGGGAAGTTATATTTTCAGAAGACCATATTTCTTCTTTTTTATCATTTTTACCTAAACTGTAGATAAGTATGTATGTGGTGGTCAGAATAGATTCAAAAATGTTTTGTTGATGAAATAATTGATTCTTCTCGACCAGTCAGCTCTAAAATAACAAATTATTCTAGAGCTGAAACTGACTGCTGGCAACGTGTGTGTGTGTGTGTGTGTTCGTATTCAACCTGTATGTTACGATTCATATTTTTATGTGTTTCTTTTCACAGCTTGGTGGATGACCGCTGTGTCGTTCAGCCTGATGCAGGGGACCTCAGCAACCCTCCAAAGAAGTTCAGAGGTAAGATGGACAGAGGGTGAACCCTTCTCATCCTCCTGAGGCCTGACATCATTACACTAACTGCTGTCTGTTTATACTGTGGGCTCTGTGAGAGACGCTGCTGAATGTGTTATGCTGTGTTTCTTTGGTGACAGCCACAATATTGCTGCCCACTGCACTTCAAACAGGGCTGCTTTTGACGTGAATGTTAATGGCACGCGTTTGCTTCCATGGATGTGTTTATAGCTGTGCGCTTACTGGCTCACGTTGACTGTGGAGGTAGAGGCAGATGGAGAGAATACAACACACTCGTAAAGGTGCTTTCTAAACAAAAGCCTTGAGATGCCTATTTGGGTGTACTTGCTATTATTAGCTTTCATACAGGAAATAGAGTTTGTTTTCAGGGTAAAGGTTTGCATCTCGAGAGAGAAATGGTGTTACGTGGTACAGTGTTAAAGGGCAGTGAAGTACATATTACAGAGGGAGAAAACAAAGTTGAAATTATGTGGGTTTGGCTTACGCTCTATAGCATATTTCACTGTATATATAAAGTAAAAGGCTCTCAGCTGTGCAGTGACCCATACAGCTCAGCTTTTCATTGAGCCTGTGAGATGCAGGATAGGTGATCTCCCCCTAGAGACAATCGCAGTCATCACGATAAACACAGGGTGCAGACAGTTACGTGCCTGCAGCAACATGAAAGATGAGTCTGTTCTTTTCTTTCGGTGTCACTGTATATGTGTTTCAACAATTGGTGATTCTCTAGATTTGCACAGAAAATTAAAGGTGCAAAAAATGCTAGTGTTTAGCTGTTTATAGTACCACTAATTCACAAATTTAAATCTTTGTTTGTTTCTCACTTCTCTAATCATCTCTAAAGTTAGATCTGCTGATGTAGTAGCATTATTACTCGTAGATGAGCCACCAAGGCGGCCTGGTAGCTCAATGGGTTAAGCGTCAGACTGGAATGCAGCAGGTCGCAGGTTCGGATCCCGTCTGACTCATAAT
>JAUMTR010000022.1:9583826-9642229 GCA_032270685.1 Microctenopoma stevenorrisi
AGCCAGACACCCAGCGCTAGCTCCCTGTAAGTTGCTTTGGATAAAAGCGTCTGCCAAGCAAACTAAAGTAAAGTAAAGTAAAGATTTATGGTATATCGCTTTGACGGTTTACTGTAACGGACTTGAAAGAAACATTGTAGTTTTGTCTGTCTTTAAGGATTTAAATAGCAGAAAATATAGTTTGAATAATATTATGTGATATATATTTAATGTAATTATTAAATAATATATAAGAGAATAATGTGAAGACACATATATTTTTATTTATTTTGTATGTTTGCTATGTTACTTTACCATAAAATTGTTGTTTTTGTTTGTTCAACAAAACATCTGCAGAGAGAATTGGTATCGTGGCTATATTTTATTGCCTCTTGTAATTATAGCTATAGTTATATAGTATAGGTTTTTGTATATTTTATAGTGTTTTTTAATACGTGTCTTTAACACACCTGGACACATACTGTGAGTGCTGTTATATTTGAGTTGGTAACTCCCTCACTGTGTCATCTGGTCTAGACCTGAAGAGATCTTCTCTCTGTTGAGAGGGCTCTGTATTTGTACTGCAAATCAGAAAAACAAAAAGATAGAACTGTAGGGTAACGTGGAAAAGTAAATACAGTGATGTCATGCACATTGTGCTGTTTAATAGAGATTAACATTTTTTCAGGCAAGGGAAATTCCTTGACTTTACCTGTAACGTCAATTCAGTTATAATAGTACTGAGATAAAACTATCATCAAGGGAGTCTCTGCTACAGTTTTTAACAGAACGGGACGTTTGGAAATTTTAACAATGGCTTTTTAGGACGTTGTTTGCAGCACAAACACTAATCTGTTCCTCCTGAATTGGGAAGCTCTTCGGCTGCTTGAGAGGGACACCACTGAGCAGTGATAATCCTACTAAGTGGACGCTAGAAGTACACAAGGCCAAACTAACCATGTACACGGGGCATTATACCATAGTAGCTGCTGAGGGATGCTTAACATCTCTTCCAAATGTAAACACAGGCCCTCACCACACAACCACACTCTCACTCATGTAGCCTGTAAGCATAAGCTGAAACATCAGGACTCAGTAGTCTTGCTTTGTATAACAACTGGACAGCATTTTAAATACCAGTAAACACCTACGCACACTCAGTCCACTGAGCTACAATCAGTACATCTAAGCCAGTGAATGTACTGTAAGATAGCTTTGTATCACTAAAACAATCTAGATTTTATCCTAAGTCACTCAGTTAATTAATCGTCAAAGTCAAAATGTAGGTGGTGTCAACTCTTTTTGTTGTGTGCAGAAATTCCAGTGCAAATTGAAAGCTGCATTGTTAAGTTTTCCTTTACTGAATCATCAATCACTGTCCTCTGTCAATAGCCTGTTCAGCCTGTTCACATACTAATAAATAGCAAGTACAATGTCTATAGTGAATGAATGATGGAAATTGACCTGATTTTGTTGAGGATTGTATGCATTGTTTGTCAGAAACGCTTACCACACCATAAAGAGTCACAACAGACCTGAACTTGACTGTCAAAATCTTAAAAAATACTAAGATCAGTCCGCGGTGATCATAAATTTGTAAAAATGTTATTATTTTAGGACAAAAAAAGGTTATCTTGCTTTGATTGAAGATTGAAACAAAACTACAACAACAACAAGTGTTTGTGATCAGCTGCCTTCTCTGTGATATATATTGCAGGACCTTGGAGCAAATAGCAGTTTAAGCAAGTAAAATAGAATATCATTGATTTAACAAGTCAACAACACAAGTATAGTAGTCTCTAGGTCCTCAGCTAGACTGTGTACTGTGTTACTCCTGCAATGGCAGATCTGTTACAGAGCTTCAAGCAGGCCTCACCTAATGTCTTTAAATTCTGATGGCTTTTTTGTGACGCGAGTATTTTAAGACATTTCTTTTAGCTTTAAGACTGCATAGCAATAAAATGTAGAGAAGTTGTAGAGACTGTACTAGTTTGGCTCTCAAAAAACCATGACCACAAAATGATGAAATGTGCAGCCATGTATTCTATGACAACAAGACATCTTTTTAAGAGTGGTTGGTTTTCTTATAATATGAGCAACAAACAAGAGCGTCTTGCTCTTTGATAAAACATCCAGAGAAGTAAATCATCTCTGTTGTCTTTGTAGCTCCTCATAATTATTACTGTTGCCAGGGCTACAAGTATCTTCCTCTTAATACCCCTTAAGTTTTATGTGACTGGAGGATTTTTTATTAGCTTTTTGTCAACCAATGAACGTTGAAAGATGTGATGTTAGTGATGTATTTTAGTAATCTTTGGACACTGTGCAAACCGCCATCACTCCAGACATATTTTACGTCATATGAAAATAATTAGTTTTTAATTTGCCCTTTTGTTGGTTCTGTTAAAATGTGGTTTTGCTTGTGAATGTCGTGTTACAAGCCAGGTAACATGGTTCAGGTTCACACTTAACATAAATGTAATGAACAGTAAACTATTTTAGTTTTAACTCTAATGACTCTGACATCTCTGACAATTATGGATCAATGTCCTACCTAGTCATGCATAGGAAATATTCTAGAAATTTAGTACAGTATTCCCATGAGGTGGGACAACCTATGGTAGACAGATGAGACAAAACATTGGTGAAACTTACTATTTACCGTTTTTTGTTGGGGGATCAAGTAGTAAAAGGTTGTTTTAAATTCAGACTTGTTGATGAATCATTAAAATAAATCATTTCGGCCTCTGGACTAGTCCCACCACTTTTCCTGTTCGGTGACCCCTTAAGGAATTTCCAGCGCAGACCTCAGCACTACAGAACTGACATGTTTTCTCTCACAGCTGACTATGATTAAGGGCAAACCTTCAATGCGAGCTGACACACAGCAGTCATATTTCATGCTGAGATTCTGTGTTTAGAGTATGATGAAACTGCTATGACACTTTATAGGGCTGCTCAGTTGTAAGACAGGAACTTCCAGTGGATGTTTGTTCATTTTTGTTTGGCTTTTACACTTGCAACCTTGTTTCTAGTTTTAGATTTTCATTTGCTTGCTTGATCATACGTTGGGCTCACATAAACACACGTTTACTCAACTCACAATAGGGCTTGAGTAAATGCCCTACTCCTCTGCTCTCTTACTCTCCGTGCTCGTTTTGTGTTACTTTCACATTCTTTCTCTCTCCTTTTGTCTTCCTCATTTCTCTTTCACTTCCTTTTCTCTTTTCTCTGTATATATCTATATCTGATGCGTGGGCCAAAGGAGGCAACAGGAAGATCTTGGAGATAAAGGCCATTAACGCTGAGAGAGAGAGAGAATGGTCTGTGAAATGGTTAGAGGAATTTCTAAAGGAGAAAGAGGGATGATAGAATGTTGGGGGGGGGCATTAGGGAGTCCCCACCCTCTTCTCTGTCCTTCTGTCATCCCACTCCCGTTCTCTTGGCTGGCCTTATTTGGTCATGTTGTTGCAGCTATAGCAAGAGTAGAGAGAGGGGGAGGAAGGATGGACAGATTGTTCTCTTTTCTTCCTCTTTTCACTTTGAGGTGATAAGAGGTGAAGCCAGAGGAAAGCCAGGGCTCAGGGAGGAGTTGAGGTGCAGACAGAATTTAGCACTTTAGCACGGGAAGAATTGTCAGTAGTAGTAGTTCATCTGTATTGATTGAACTTTTTAGTGAAGAGGAACTGTTCTGGGACAGAAGAGGAACTCTATTATGCTAAAAGCTGTCATGTCCACATGCAAATCGAGGGGCTGTTTTCCCTCTTGGCGGGTTTCTACAGTATCTATGAAAATCAGTAGCACAGTCTCTGAGTCTGAGGACGACTGCATCATCATCATCTCATTGTTGGTGCGGTTACAATCCGCGACTGACCAGAACTTATTACTGCGCCACATAGTAACGGCCACACACACACAAAGGTTGTTGTACACTGTCACTTACCGTCTAACCACAGGATGTAACCATAGACTACTCTGAGTACATCACACACAGCCACACTCACAAACACGTGTTTTCCTGTTCCTCATCATCACCACCTCATCCTGCGGCAGACAAAGCCCTTTGATCTCTATTCAGGATTATTATGAATATGTGTTTGAAGTGTTTGAAGTATATACACATGAAGGGATATAAGCTCATGCGGGAGTTTTTTAGTTTCGAAGTTTTTCATCTGTCCTATAGCAGAGGAGTAACCTGTAGCTGACGTTTTTTATTTTGCTGTACTTTAGATTGTACATCTTGTTTACACATTTTAGTTCATTATTGTCTGTTGGTTTATGCATAGCCGTGTCTGTGACCTGTCTCCCACTCTGTATTGTTATCCAACTGTTTTACTGTGTTATTATTGTGTAGTTTGTGCTTCTGTTTGTCTATTTTGTCGTGTATGTTTTATCTGCTTATATTTATTTGTTTTCCTTCTCTGTGTATGCACCACTTTATATAAATATCTATGTACTCAATCTCTGTATCTATCTCTGCCTCTTTGTCTATTTATTTTCTTTATTTATGTCTTTCTTTGCAGACTGTCTGTTCAGACTTTGTCCTATGAACCGATACTCGGCCCAGAAGCAGTTCTGGAAAGCAGCAAAGCCCGGAGGGAACACAGACACAGTGCTCCTCAATAAGCTCCATGTAAGTGAAGTCATGACATGTTCCCCTCCCTGCAGTCACTTCATGCTAGTTTACTACACACAGACCTGTCATCTACTGAAAGAGAAAGAAAGAGAGCAGTTGCTAGACAATTTATTTCATAAGTTGCAATTGGATAAAGCACAATGCAAAACTATACTGTGAATGTGTAGAAATGTTAATGCTGTGCAACAGTTTCAAATGGATTTGGTTTTCTTTTAGTCCTTTTATAGACATTTCTGAAGCCTTTTACTCTTGCTGGCCTACCAATCTGCCCTCTTCATCTCCTTTCTGCTGTGATACAATACCATTTAAAGCAATCTGCTATCTTACCACACAGTCATAAAATGGAATTGTAGTCTCAGCCACGTTTCCATGGAGATGCAAGCCAGAAATTTTGGTTAAAGCCTCTCTGTTGAACGGTGCATTTTTGGCTAAGAACTTTGCTACTACTGTGTCGCTACAAAGGCTAACCAATCACACGTATTCCTAATGTGCTAATGTGGTATTCATAAAACAAGTCAGCAGGTGTGAGATTCCTATTTTGAAGGCATCTCTCTGATCTGTCTTTTTCTTCCCAGCATGCAGCTGATTTGGAGAAGAAGCAAAATGACTCTGAAAACAAAAAACTACTTGGAACAGTGATCCAGTATGGCAACGTTATCCAGGTTTGTTCTTCTCATACCTCATAGTTTGTTCACCAATGCTAACTGTGAGATATTCTATGTATATTTCATAGTTGCACACACAAATAAATATGTTGCACTTTAACACCAACAATAAAAGATCATTGCTATACTTATTAACATACCTACCAACAATTGATAAGCCATCCACAGATATAGAGAATTATTTTATATGTCTTCCTCACCTTAGGCTCCAACATGTGTAATCCTGTCTGTCTGTGTTCACACAGCTTCTCCACCTGAAGAGCAACAAATACCTGACAGTAAACAAACGTCTGCCTGCATTGTTAGAGAAGAACGCCATGAGGGTGATGCTGGACACTGCTGGAAACGAGGGCTCCTGGTTCTACATCCAGCCCTTCTATAAACTACGCTCCATTGGGGACAGTGTGAGTTATCATGTGGTTGTCTGTGGCAATGATGTCCCGTGGATATACCTCTTATCTCAAATATGTGATGTTTTCTGATGCTTTTCTAACTTTAGAGTACAGTCACTAATTTAAAAGGGCATTAGCAAATTAGTATTGTAGAGATACGACTGCACAATGACGGTGCAGACTTTAAGGACACATCCTAATCCACAATCTGAGGATGCCGTCTATTCACGTCTATCCCTGGATGGCCCTGTGCCAGTACCCAATTGGGACTTACTTGACCACAAAGCTCTTGGCACCAGCCCTTCTTCCCTGCAGCAGGAGAGAGTGGGCTCGTGCCCAAGGACAAAGTGCATCACAGTAGAGACTGGGCTTCTCTTCTAAGCTCCTCTGGAAGTAAAATTGGCACAAGGCCCAAGCAGCAGGTCTTGGACAAAATGAAAATTGATGGTACAAGTTATCTGCTGAGAATAGTTGGCAGACAGTGGTAGGTTCTCTGACCTTTGCCTATAGATGTAAACATAATAATAGTTTATTCAAGGAAGATATGTACACCATTTCTATGCAGTAGACACTGGCTAAATGTGTGAATATTTTCAACAAAATGATATGATTCATTTAGGTTCATTAAATAGAATAACATTTGAATAAAAGTAAATAATACATATAATATAAACTGCGTAACCTGTTGTCCTGTACAGCTCCCATTGTTCTGCTCTGTGTGTGATGATAGGTGGTGATTGGGGACAAAGTAGTCCTGAACCCTGTGAATGCCGGTCAGCCGCTCCACGCGAGCACACACCAGCTCGTGGATAATCCAGGATGCAATGAGGTTTGTCTGAGTTGCTGTCACTCAACTTCACGGCTTAGATGTTTCTGTATACGTCATGTAAATTAGATTCGAACTACATGCCTATTCTCAATCCACTGCACGGTTGTTGCTTTGTCTTCCTCATTCAAAACACTTAGGCTGTAGGCTAAATCTGGCACTGACTTTTGGAAGTCTGTCCTGTTTCTGGATGCTATGTATGCTCGTTACTTAACAACAATACCTTGGTCTTTTTGAGTTGTTTTATCCTGAATCACTGACACTGTAAAAGGGAAATTGTGTATTTTGTTTATGGTAAGAAAAACACATTTCTTACTGGATATGTGACATGGTAGTAATGTAAAAGTAGTAAAGTATAGTGCAGAAAGAGGGAGGTACACAGTTTTCGGTTTTGATTTTGACATGCAGAAGACAATCCTAACATTAAAGTTTGTTTTTGCTGCCCTGCCTGTGATGCCACGTACTGTAACAACTCATATTTACATTTTGTTTGGTTCGACAAGATATCAATCATTAGACATCTTTAGGCATTCGTGTATCTTAAAATACAGACTGACTCTGGAGGATGAAGGAAAAAATCCCTGACCTTTAGTCTGTCTACACTCTTGTTGTTTTTCAGGTGAACTCGGTCAACTGTAACACCAGCTGGAAGATTGTCTTGTTTATGAAATGGAGCGACAATCAGGAGATCATACTAAAAGGGGTTTGTATGACCGCAACACATTTTAGCCAATACAACGCTCACGTATGTATTTCTCAGATAAAGAAGGTCTAACACAGCAAAACTGAAATGATTAATTTAGGAGTTCCATATTGTGTTGAATCTCCTGTCAATGATATGTTTCTTGTGCTGAAGGTGTTATATAACATGCCTGTTAGAGCTGAGAGGGGCGGTTGCTTCCAGTTCAGTATTATCAGTTTACACAATGTCTTTACCAATGACATTGTGTTGGCTATTTGCCTCCTCTATATTAGGTTCTTTAATATTAAAAAATGCACAGAGAGAGAGAGAGATAGTGAATATATTGGACAAAGGAGGCTGATTATGGAGCTGCCAGGCATGAAGAAACAAGGAAGACCTCAGAGGAGGTTCATAAATGTACTGAAGTAGGACATGCAGAGAAGGATGCTAGGTATAGGATGAGATGGACGCAGATGATCTTCAGATGAAATAGTACTATAGCTGTGCTGTAGACATCTATTCTTTTTTAGTTGGAAGGTTAATCTGTATACATTTCACAGTATCAAATGTATCGTTTCTCCAGGGTGATGTGGTGCGGCTATTTCATGCTGAGCAGGAGAAATTCCT
Organism: Microctenopoma stevenorrisi; assembly: GCA_032270685.1. Classification (NCBI taxonomy): domain Eukaryota; kingdom Metazoa; phylum Chordata; class Actinopteri; order Anabantiformes; family Anabantidae; genus Microctenopoma; species Microctenopoma stevenorrisi. The sequence continues at coordinate 9,591,634 of JAUMTR010000022.1, forward strand.
CACATGTGATGATCACAGAAAAAAACAATATGTCTTTCTTCGCACTACTGGACGGCAGTCAGCTACCTCAGCAACCAGCAGCAAAGCCCTCTGGGAGATTGAGGTGAGGAAGAATATTATATCTAATATATTAGAGTTGATTCTGCTGGTTGTTGTATGCAGCTGCGGTGAAGTGTAGCTGTTTTAGATATCGGTTTTAATAGATTGTGCACATTTGTATAAGATGCTGCTGTGTGGTCTGGTATCAGGTTGTGCAGCATGATCCATGTCGAGGGGGTGCAGGCTACTGGAACAGCCTGTTCAGGTTCAAACACCTGGCCACGGGACACTATCTGGCTGCAGAGGTGGGTTTACGGCAGACATGGTGTATTACGCAGCCAACATTGATAAAATCAAACATTACACTGTAGCAAACCGAATACATTTACATCAGAATATTTTTCATTAATTTTTATCATATTTTAAGAATCGCTGTTGCTGAATGCTGATTAAGCAGAAATGTTCGCTGTTAATGTTTAGGAAATCTGTTTCAGTAAAACAACTTTTAGGACCTAACAGCTGTAATTTAGATTAAACAATGCTGTTATGTAGCAGTACAGTGCAATGCAGACGATATCTAGACATATTTTTTTTTTTTTTGAAGATAAAAAAAACAATTTCTGGTTTTGCAGATGAATCCAGAATATGAAGAGGAGTGCTTAGAGTCCCGCTCCTCTGTAAGTAAGCAATGCTAAAAGGTGTAGTGGGTATCATTTTTATTAGTGTTGTAGTCAAGACCGCCCAAACCGAGACCAAGACATTACTAAGACCGGAGGGTATCAAAACCAAGACACTGCCGAGACTTTAGGGTACCGAGACCATTACTCGTTAATCAAATTCATGTTATCTTTGTAATTATATTGTACATACTGTATGTTTCTCATTTAAAATCTCCCAGATCCCCTTCCATTTAAAGCCAATCTTTATCGTGTAAACTAACAGCTTCATGTTAATTATCTTATGTCATTTCTGTCTTATAACGGTCACCGTCAATATTCTCTGTAAAGTACTGTGATCTGTGTCGTGAGCGTGACACGTGCGCGCGCACACAGACGGTCAGAGCGCGCGCGTTGATTAATAAGCTGCGTCAAATACCTCCTTGTTCTATCGACTGCAGTCATTAAAATATACACGTGAATACAGTTCCTTTACGGGCCTCCGCCTGGAGAATAATTACTGCTCGAAAAGTTAGAAACTGTCCGACTTTCTTTGAGCGTCAGCAGCAGCCGTTGTTTTTAGTACAAACTATTAGAGAGACACCTGACGTTAGCATAACAGACGTCAGCTAATTAAAAAGAGCGAGTCTAATGCCATGTTAAATAAAGTTAAGCGGAAATGTAATACCTCATGAAATGACGATTAATACCTTTCAATACTTTTTAATAGCCTTATGTTTTGCTTATGTGATTTACTACCTTTTAATACTTTTTAAACCCTGCGGACTCTTGTATCTGAGCAAACGCTATTGGTTTTATTGTGCTAGCCAGCCTCTGTCGGATAGCACCAGCTCGCAAATGTTCACTGACACTCTTAAATACATTTTCTTCGTCAAATACACGATATTCTTTGTCAGATTTAGGAGTTTTTCCTCATAGTTTGATGACAAGAAATTCAGAGCCATTTAAGGATCTTGTAGTTAGTTTTCTAACCTTTCATGGTGCTTTCTCTCTAGATGTAGACGTCCCAGTAGTCTCCGTCAAGCATTACGCTTCTTTTTCTGACACGTTTTGCAAATATACTACTTTTCTAAAGCCAAAGTTAAAGCCTTTGCCGACTTTGCTATGACGCGATGTTTTTGATGCGTGCGATCGGTCACGCGCAGTGAACGTGTTACAATGTAACGTTTTTTAAAATAGAGGCATTTGACTGGTTGATGAATGATAGTGTTCTGTGAGGATGCGCTGTTTTCTCTTTTTTCTCCATCCCATCGAGACCGCTATGTCCAGAGGTGGATTAAGGTAGTCATGGGCCCCTGGGCTCCACTTTGTTGGGGGGCCCTCTTGCAGAAGAAATATACAACCCCATTTTGTAACTGAGGAAAGTTTACAGCATGAGAGACACAAATAAAACAGAATAATAACACCCATAAAAATCAAATCCAAGAATCAAATGTTTATTGTCATGTGCACAGAAACCCGTTTTCCTGTACAAATAAATTATTGAACATTTCCTGCTGTAGCATCGTTACAGTCATACATATCCGAACAGAAACACTAACTTCCTTTCTGCAGCAGCGACCTTGATAGGATGACTATGTACTCATTTCCTTTGGAGATCAGCCTGGTCTGAGCTCTTGTGCAGAGGTGAAGGAATTATAAAATCTGAATGTTAGCTCAGTGTGTCTGTAGGACTGATTGGTCGGGTCCAGTTCGGGACGAGTCTATAACGACAATATAAATGCCTGTTATGATGATCTGATCCTTTCCTCCAGTTCGCCTCATTGGATTCACCAGTTCATTCCTTTACTCTGCGCCTCTTTGATTTCACTTAAAGTCTCAAAGTTGTCAAAATCCTCTTTCAGGCAGCAGCATGAACATAATCCCTCAGTGATCTGATCAAATTATCGGTGTTACATGGATCCACGGGTTCTATCTGCACAGCTGCACTGCATTAGCGTTTGTTAGCATATACACGGGTTATATGCGCGGCGCTAATATATAATATTTCTGATATTTGGTCGATGTGTTGCTGTTATTCAGAAAAGTAAAAGAGCTGTGTTGTCGTGTTACATCAACGCAAAACTGTCACAGTATATCGGCTGTTGGCCAATGAGCATAAGGGAGGTGGATTTCTTAAACAAATATAAATAAATAAGATTAATCTGGCCAATCCAGGGCCCCTGCACACGTGGGGGCCCTAGGCTACAACCTGTACATTAATCCGTGCCTGCCGAGACCAAAAAGACTCGAGACCAAGACAAGACCAAGACCTCATAAAACTGGTCTTGAGACCAAGTCCGATCTCTAGAATTACAGGACTAATATTTATATAGTACTAACAATCAAATTCCATTTGTATTGGAATGTATGCAATCTCTTGTCGTATAACAATGGGTTTCCTGCTGTTTCCAAGCTCCTTTTCACGTTGTAGCAATGCATGCGTTTTTCACTGACTGCCCAGTTAACACACGGATAACATTCATCTAATGGATAAAGGTTCCTTCAGAAAAAGTCAAAAGACAGTCAACACTTTTCCTTTTGATTGAAGTTATGAAAGTGGTGGAAAATAAAGGTTCAACAGCAGAGCACTGAAAAAACAAATGAGTTGTCATTGCAATTCAGTGACCAGCAGGTGGCAGACTTTCACTGTCAATTTATTTTCTGTAATGGTACTTACTTTTACACTAGCTGAATACTCCACTCCGTTTTCATGTACTTAAATCAGGTCCTAGAAATCTTTCCACAGTAACTGTGACCTTTTCAGTAATAGTCTTTGGTTGAACTTGCCATGATGCCAGGAAATGTCTTTTTTAAATGCAATTATTTTCTAATCAGGCCGTGTTTTGACTTTTTCCCGCAGCTGGACTCGGAGCAGGAAGCCTTGCGGGCCCGGTTAAGAAATGCCCTGGACAAAGTCATGTACACACTTGTGTCTGTTCCTGATGGCAATGACATCTCATCAATATTTGAGCTTGACCCCACCACCTTGAGAGGCGGAGACTCACTAGTACCCAGGTGATTTGGAAGCCAATAAAGTGGGTCAGCATTTCAGACCTGCTCAGAGGAGGTGGTCCAAACAAACTCAATATGCAAGTAAAAGTGAAAGAAGCTGTGTAAGGAATTCTGAATTACAAGTACTACTTAAGTGGAGTATTTCCAATGAAAGTATGGAGTAAAAGCAACATTTACTCTAGTACTTGAATACAGCACTTGAGTGAATGTACTTCGACACCTCATAGACTTGTGTTAATACACGTGTGACTACAGACGAGGACGTGGTCTGTTTCCTGGTCTGTCACTCTTTCCACTGAACAAAGAGCAGATGGGAACTTCCACTTTTTAAACTTCTTTATATGGTCGCAACATTATAGACCATGGAAAGAGTTTGTGTGTGTGTGTGTGTGTGTGTTAATTTGTGACTTACTGTTTGCCACACATTAGTATATCCTGCTGGTTACACTGGTCAACTTCTTTTTCATAGTGGTGACTCAGCTCTAATAAATTACACCAGACTCCAGATTCCTGCATGATCAACATGTGTCAATGTGAGCAGATGTTTGCGAACATGTTTATAGTTAAGATTTATTTTGCATCTGTGACAAATACAGCTCAGGGTTACAGTGGTTTACTGAAAGTAAGAATCAATTATTGTATTTTTTACTTAACTGCACTTATTTATCAGCTACACTTCCTGTTCAAGTTAAAATATAATATAAGAATACGCATTTTGCATGTAATGCAATCATGTATCACATATTACTTTATGGTTCTACATTTGCTTATCAAGTACTTCTACATTTGATACTTTAGATTTTTGTGTTCTGCTCATCAGACTGGTAGCGCAAGATTTGCACGTCTGGCATGTTTAACATAAATGACGCCTCTCTTTGTAGTGATTGGCAGCACTGATCTTTTTCAAATGCCAGTACATAATTAACATTATTAAATTTTATTGTCAGGAACTCATATGTGCGCCTCAGACATCTGTGCACGAACACGTGGGTTCACAGCACCAATCAACCAATTGACAAGGAAGAGGAAAAACCTGTAATGCTGCGCGTGAGTTTCTGTTTATGCAACATATATAACGTTTGCACATCAGTTTTTATCATAACTAGTCTTTGTCTAGGTCAGTCTTGGTTTGAGAGTTTATGTTCTCCAAGGTAAAAAAAAATCTATGTAGTAATCATAAAAAGCATGCATTCATTCCCTCCTTGATGAAATAAAGAAGTGAATGTGATTAGTAAGTGATTTTTTATTTTCTAATTCAAGATCGGTACATCTGCACTAAAAGAGGACAAAGAGGCTTTTGCCATTGTGCCTGTTTCCCCCGCTGAAGTGAGAGATCTTGACTTTGCCAATGATGCCAGTAAAGTGCTGGCCTCTATTGCTGGAAAGCTGGAAAAAGGCACGATCACACAGAATGAGAGAAGGTATACAATTTATTGTGGTAACAGCACATTTTTTAATATGTAACAAGGTGGGTGAGTTATTGTTCTGTGTGTCGGTGTGTTGTCATGTGTATCCAGAGCGGTTACTAAGCTATTGGAAGATTTGGTGTTCTTTGTTGTGGACATTCCCAACAATGGACAGGATGTTCTAGAAATCATGGTCAACAAACCAAACAGGGAACGACAGAAACTCATGAGAGAGCAGAATATTCTCAAACAGGTAATATCCTCACAATGTAAAAACTCTACATTAAATGTAGCTTTCCCTTATTTCATGACATGTTTGTTGGGCCCAACATTAGTGTCAGCATGTTTTATTTTTTGTTTTAATCTCAATGTGGCTAATTTTGTCACACTACCATTCCTAGATCTTCAAGCTGCTGCAGGCTCCCTTCACTGACAGTGGAGATGGACCCATGCTGCGGCTCGAGGAGCTGGCTGACCAACGACACGCCCCCTTCAGACACATCTGCCGCCTGTGTTATCGAGTTTTACGTCACTCTCAGCAGGACTACCGTAAGAATCAGGTACAGTTTGTCTAAAATGGGTCCTCAGAACAAGCGTTCTCCCCTTCACTCCTCTTCTCTTTTAAATGTTAGAAGAATCATTTGATTCAGAATAAAGAGGCAGCCTGGTCACCAGTTTAACAGACAAACTCATAATTAAATAAATGGATCTTGAATTAACAAACGAGAATGCCTTAAAGTTCTTATAGAGAAGGTGCACAACTGGATCATCATTAATAATTAATCAGAAATAACACATTTACAGTAACAAATAGTTCATACTGGTTATCTGTGTGTCCCACAGGAATATATAGCCAAACAGTTTCGCTTCATGCAAAAACAGATTGGCTACGATGTCCTGGCAGAGGACACCATCACAGCTCTGCTCCATAACAACCGCAAGCTTCTGGAGAAACACATAACTGCTGCGGAAATAGACACTTTTGTTAGCCTGGTCCGCAAGAACAGAGAGCCCAGGTCTGTGTGTGTCTGTGTGTGTGTATACCATCTTCACAAGGATCCGGTTTACTCCCAGATTAAAGATAAAATAGTTTTCATGTTATTGATTGTTCTACCCTAATTATAAAGATTATAATCTGCACATTTCAAAACCAAACCCTATATAGATGTACTCACTGTACATAAATGCACATAATAAGTTAAGTATTGTGATCGAAGAATAGCGTTTGTGTACATGTTTCTTTTCATTTTAACTATCATTTTGCATATCTTTGTGTGTGTTTACGTGTGTCCAGGTTCCTGGACTACCTGTCAGACTTGTGTGTGTCAATGAATAAGTCCATCCCTGTAACACAGGAACTAATCTGCAATGCAGTTCTGGATCCAGCGAATGCCGACATTCTCATAGAAACAAAGTAAGTGCTCCCCACTTCACCCGCTGACATAATTAGATAATCAATTATCAAGTCGGCTGAAAGGAAAGAAATGTGTCTAAGACTACGTCAATCAGTAAATGAATCATCTTTGAAATCCTCTGTTTAAATATGTGTACTACTACCACTACATATGTGTTCCCATTATCCTCTTCAGCTTAAAATGTTTTGATCTGGGTCTGTTTTTCTCTTGTTACCTGCTTTTTCTGCAGATTGGTGTTGTCGAGATTTGAGATAGAGGGAGCACCGCTCGGGGAGAACTCTGTGGAGTCAGAGGAGGATGAGGAGGAGGTGTGGTTGTTCTGGAAAGACAGCAATAAAGACATCCGCAGTAAAAGCATCAGGGAGCTGGCTCAGGATGCGAAGGATGGGCAGAAAGAGGACCAGGAGGTGATCAGATACTACAGGTAACGTCATGCATGTCCTTATTCAGACTGAAGATTGCGCCAGAGAGCTCAGTCAATGGTTCTGTTAAGTGTGTGTGTGTGTGTGTGTGTACACCGCTACAGATACCAGCTGAACCTGTTTGCCAGGATGTGTTTGGACCGCCAGTATTTGGCAATCAACAAGATCTCTGGGCAGCTGGACGTGGACCTTATCTTGCGGTGCATGTCGGATGAAGACCTGCCCTATGACCTGCGAGCCTCATTCTGTCGCATGATGCTGCACATGCATGTGGACCGTGACCCTCAGGAGCAGGTTACGCCTGTGAAATATGCACGACTCTGGTCAGAGATTCCATCGCAGATTGCCATTGACGAGTGAGCAGACGGACACATTCAGTAGCTTCTTAATTGTAAAATATTTCCCTTATGTGGAGAGCATGCTATTTGTTGTTGGAGATTGATTTGGATTTGTGTTTTGTTACTGTAGCTATGACAATGATGGAACATCTAAAGATGAAATTAAGGAGCGCTTCTCACAGACTATGGACTTTGTTGAGAACTACCTGAGAGATGTGGTGTGTCAGAGCTTCCCTTTTGCAGATAAAGAGAAGAACAAGCTCACCTTTGAGGTCAGGCGGACACGTCTTTGATACACAGCAAATCGATATATGTAGCAAACATATTTCATGCATCTATTGTCCTCCATTCAGGTGGTGAATCTGGCAAGGAACCTGATTTATTTTGGTTTTTACAACTTCAGCGACCTACTGAGACTAACAAAAATCCTACTGGCTATTCTAGACTGTGTCCATGTGAGCACAATTTTTCCTTTCAGCAAACTGGAAAAAGGAGGTGAGAGTAAAGGTTTGAATCATCCTGGATTGTCTGAGGACAACCTAATATCCAACTGGCCCCAAGTTTATGTGCGTGCTTCTCTGTTTCCAGGCAGTAATGTGATGAAGTCCATTCATGGTGTTGGGGAGCTAATGTCCCAAGTAGTCCTGAGAGGAGGGGGTTTCCTTCCCACGACCTCGAACAACAGCTCCAATGGAAACACCGTCAAAACTCAGACTGAACCAGAGAAACAAGACATACTGGTCATGGACACCAAGCTCAAGATCATTGAGATTCTGCAGGTGAAGGCCATGCATTAAAATACCTAACTGCACGTACGAACATGCACCGTAGAACTAGTACTGTGCTAGTGGTGTAACAGGTTCCATCCTCCAAAATAGTGTTTCTTTCTCCCCTGCTCTACAGTTCATCCTGAATGTCCGCCTGGACTACAGGATCTCCTGTCTGCTGTCGATATTCAAGAGGGAGTTTGATGAAAGTAACTCCCAGAGCGAATTATCAGTAAGTGGAGCAGTGGAGGGACCAAACAACATGCCAGGTCAGACTTACGTATGATTGCAGTTTATGCAAATGGTTTTGTTAGTAAATGAATATTGTGATTGTTGGTTACACATATATTTGTGACTCCAGGGGCTTTGGATTTTGAACACATAGAAGAGCAGGCAGAGGGCATATTTGGTGGAAGGTAATCGCAGTCGCATGCAGAAAGATTCACAAAATAAACAAAAAGAACTATGCTTTGAGTGTGTGTCCTGTCTGTGCTTAGTGAAGAGAACACCCCCCTAGACCTGGACGATCATGGTGGTCGCACCTTCTTGAGGGTCCTGCTTCATCTAACCATGCATGACTATCCTCCTCTGGTATCCAGAGCTCTGCATCTGCTCTTCAGGCACTTCAGCCAGAGGCAGGAGGTTCTGCAGGCGTTTAAGCAGGTATCATGTCAATTTGTCAGATACAAAAGCAAAAATATAATTTGTGTTAGAGTAGGTGCACTATATGGGAAGTCTTTAAATGTTCATGATGATATCAGTAAGACGAGATTAAGGTGCTGTCCTGAGTGGCTGTGACATGTACAGTAAGTGTCATACATGATACATGTCATTCTCTATAATATGTTAATAGGTTCAGTTGTTGGTCACCAGCAAAGACGTGGAAAATTACAAGCAAATAAAGTCAGACCTGGACCAGCTGCGCTCCATCGTAGAGAAGTCTGAGCTCTGGGTTTACAAGAGGCAGGGGCCAGATGAAGGGATGGATGCAGGAGAGGCGCTGTCCACAGATCCAGAACATAACAAGGTGCAGTGGATGATGCATCACAAGCCAAACCACACTGAAGTGTTCCTGTTTTCTGTTAAACTGTATCACATCTTCTGTAGGGGGACTCGGGGAACACAGACAAACCAAAGAAAGCAGAAAGTACAAGTAGTTACAACTACAGAGTCGTGAAAGAGGTAACTAATAATTCTAGTTAAATTGTAAACGAGCTCCAATCTGCATGGATTACTGAAGTGAAATCTTTGCAATTACCTGCATATAGTTGTGTGCATGTATTTGTTATGATCTTCACCAAAGTCACAAAACAATCATGATATTTCTAAGCTGGTAAAACACTATCTTTCATGTCTTTGATGAACATATGAAGTGAAAAAAGTTAGTGAAGCCTGTAGGCTTCCAGGTCACCAAATATCAGCTGGAGTCAGATGTTTTCGACATACAAACCCACTTTTTCCACATGAAATATGTTTTATCAGTTTAGAAATATTGTGTTGTAAAAATCAGGAAATTGCAAATAGTTCACTTACTTTTTTGCTGCTTTATATTGAACAATCCTTGAAAGGAGACTTATATTTCCTTTTATCTGTCTCTCTCTCTCTCTCTCTCTCTCTCTCTCTCTCTCTCTTTTATTTATCAGATCCTGCTACGTCTCAGCAGGTTATGTGTTCAAGAAGGTCTGTCCGGTAGGAAGAGTAAGAAACAGCAGCAGAGACTTTTGAGAAACATGGGGGCTCATGCAGTGGTCCTTGAGCTCCTGCAGATCCCCTATGAGAAGGTACCAATGGTTCAGTAGCTCAGTTAAATGCAAGATGCTTTTGTGTGTACAACTTTCTCATTTTTACTTCAAGGGAGAAGATTTGCGTATGCAAGACATTATGAAGCTAGCCCACCAGTTCCTGCAGAACTTCTGTGCAGGAAACCAGCAGAACCAAGTTCTGCTTCACAAGCACATTAATCTGTTCCTCAACCCAGGGGTGAGCAATCCCACCAGTCACTGCTGCAGTAGTGATATTATCTGAGTTGTGTTCATTGCCGTTTTCTGTGCCTCAGATTTTAGAAGCCATAACCATGCAGCACATCTTCATGAACAACTTCCAGCTCTGCAGTGAGATCAACGAGCGCGTGGTTCAGCACTTTGTCCATTGTATTGAAACACATGGCCGGAATGTTCAGTACCTCAAGTTTCTGCAGACTATTGTCAAAGCGGAGAATAAGTTCATCAAAAAGTGTCAGGATATTGTGATGGCAGAGGTAATGCCTTGTTCCACGTTGTTAATTTAACTATACACTAGTTCGATGGTGTCCTGGTGCAACCATGCATATCTGTTTCCTCCTACAGCTGGTGAATGCCGGTGAAGATGTTTTGGTCTTCTATAATGACCGGGCCTCGTTCCAGACGCTGGTCCAGATGATGCGATCAGAACGAGACCGCATGGATGAAAACAGCCCTCTAATGTACCACATACACCTGGTGGAGCTATTGGCTGTTTGCACCGAGGGCAAGAACGTCTACACAGAGATCAAGTGTAACTCCCTGCTGCCACTGGATGACATAGTGCGTGTGGTGACCCATGAAGACTGCATCCCTGAGGTAAGAACCGCAGATGCTGAGGGTTTGGCTATGAACTCATGTAAAGCTCTGTGTAGACACAGGCTTATAAAAATGATTCTCATTGCATCACATTTCCATATTTTAATTATTAACTGAACACATTTGAATCACAGTACCATCATGAATCATCCACTTTTTAATATGAACAATTTGGTTAATTTTGAACGAACATTAACAGAATTGACGCTTAGTATAACATTTTGTCCTGTTTATATTTGTACCTTGATGGTACATTGTGATATTTAAAAAGCTCTACCTGTCCTGTTGTTTTTTTGTGCTGATTTGTTTATTTGTTGAAATGTTTCAACCACGAGGCTGCTCACCTTCATAGTACCTGATGAAAAAACTAACAAATACTGTGAATACAATAGGTTTTGTGCAGTTTTAATGAGTTTCTTTACAGATACTACCATTGACACACTTTTTTTCACTCAACATTAATCACAAACATCTAGGTGAAGATTGCTTATATCAACTTCCTGAACCACTGCTACGTGGACACTGAGGTGGAAATGAAGGAGATCTACACCTCCAACCACATGTGGAAACTCTTTGAGAACTTCCTGGTCGACATTTGCAGAGTAAGCAACACCGCTGGGCGGCTTTATGGAAACAATAACTATACAAAAACACTACAATGAGCCATTGTGTTATGTTCTGGGGTTTCCAGGTGTGCAACAACACAAGTGACCGCAAGCATGCTGACACCATTCTGGAGCGCTACGTGACGGAGACAGTCATGAGCATTGTCACGACATTCTTCAGTTCACCTTTTTCAGACCAGAGCACCAGCCTGCAGGTATGTAACTGCAAATAAGGCATCAACTGCTGTATGACGCACTGTGCAGGGGAGTTGCAAGCATATGAATATCAGGGGTTCATCATCTCCAGCTATTAATGTATAATTCATGTCATGCTTTAGGTTGCCATCATAAAAAATGTAAGTACAGATAGAATGAATAGTATTAGCTCGTCTGTGTAATTTTAATGGCGAGACCCCCTTAAAAAAAAAACTCAATTTAAAAGCCTGAGATTAAAACCAAATCATGCACCATAGCAGTGTTTTTCACATTTCATGCTTCCTTAAGTGGTGAAAGCGATGCTTCCATGGAGTTTCTTAGAATTTTTTATTCTAATTACCCATTTATTTGAGTGGTTAAGAAAAAATAACGATTCCCTTATAACTCCCTGTGTACGTGTTAATCTACATTATCAGAGTCCTGTAGTGAATCACACAGTAGTCACTTGTAATTGTTGAGTGTTTTCATCCCTTTGCACACACTCACAAATAATATTGTATTATTATTTTTTTAAATTCAGTATTAATTACTTGATAACCTGGTATTTATGAACAATGTATTGCATAGTAAAGGTTTCCATGATGCAGTAGGGCGTTTTCCATGTCTTCAGGAACATACCAGTTGTCTGTAAAAAGTCAAGTAACATATTTAGGAGCATGTGCATCATGCAGCTTCATTATTTTACTTGCATGTTTTTTGTTTCTTGACTTATATGTTCTGCTGCATGTCTCAATGTTGAGGAAAATATTCCAGGTATTTCTTGCAGTTGAATTCAGCTAGGAATACAAAACTAAATGATTCAGATTAGGTGTAAAAAAAGCACTAATCAAGCACAGCTGAACTGATTTTCAGGGGGTTAGATTTGGGCACCTGGAAATATAACACACCACCACTGAGTTGTTCTCACTTCAGGTGCTGTCACCTGTATCACACACACAGGTGGTGCTATAAGTAGAGGCATGGAGGTGTAAATTCCAACTAGATAAATAGAATATTAAATATTTTAGCCCCTTCAAATTAGCATTTGCTTGTCTTCTTTTCAGACCAGGCAGCCAGTTTTTGTGCAGCTGTTGCAGGCCGTGTTCAGGGCCTACCACTGTAACTGGCTGATCCCAGTCCAGAAGGGATCTGTTGAGAACTGTATCAAGGTGCTCTCCGATGTTGGTAAGAGAATGATTATCCTCACAGTAGGTTTAACAGCTGTTTGAACGTATTGTTCTCCAGAGCTGATTTCTCCTCCTGTGCTTGTGTGCGCGTGTGCCTTGCAGCCAAAAGCAGAGCAATAGCCATCCCTGTGGACCTGGACAACCAGGTCAACAACCTGTTTGTGAAATCCAACAACATTGTCCAGAAGACAGCCATGAGTTGGAGACTTAATGTTCGCAATGCTGCCCGCAGAGACTCTGTGGTGACTGCTTCACGGGACTACAGGAACATCATAGAGAGGCTGCAGGTACGATGTGTATCTGTGTATTTGTTCTTCTTTAAAGTTCTTCAATACCAAAGGTATGGCTGTTTCCTTGTCTGCGCTGTAGGACATTGTGTCAGCACTTGAGGATCGCCTGTATCCATTAGTTCAAGCCGAGTTATCCGTTCTGGTGGATGTGCTGCATCGACCGGAGCTGCTTTTCCCTGAAAACACAGACTCACGCAAAAAGTGTGAGAGTGGGGGTTTTATATGCAAGTAAGAAATACAAGTATATATTTGTTGTATATTTGACAAATAAGTATGTGTTCTTACAAAGAAGACTTATAAACTAATGGGGTTGTGCAGGCTGATCAAACATACCAAGCAGCTGCTGGAGGAAAATGAGGAGAAGCTGTGCATCAAAGTTCTGCAAACACTGCGAGAGATGATGACAAAAGACCGGGGTTATGGAGAGAAGGTAGGAGAAGCTTCCAGGTGTCATGCATTTTTAAAGTAGGATAAAAAATTGTCATTTTACTTTTTTTTAAATGTATTTATTTAAAATGTATTCACATTTTATTTAAATGTATATGTGGAAGAAAGTATTATTCATTTAATAAAAGTTAGAGGTAGTGTTTTGTGAAAAAAAAATAAAAATTCTTTATTAAATATTTAGAATATTTTATGTGTTCAAGATTTTTGTGTGTGTGTACAGTTTATTCAGTTTGAGATGTACCATTTCAACTAGAAAAATAATATAATGAGAAATGTTTTGGTATACAGAAATGGTCCGGACAAGGTTTTTGGCACCTCTTATACATACATTATGGTAATATAGCAATCCCACCTGTAGCCAGTTAAAATGAAGAAAAGTTGAGTCAACCTTTCTGTTGTGGGTCTGTGTGTCACAGTAAGCATGGAGAACAGAAAGAAAGGCAGAGAATTGTCTGAGGACGTGAGAACAGCAATTGTAAAAAAAATATATCAGCGATCTCAAGGCTACAAGTTAATCTTCATGTTCATCGGACCACTGTGCGCAACATTATCAAGAGATTTACAAAACATTGCACTGTAGCTAAGCCCACTGGACAAAAATTGGTAAAAGACTGCGATGCACTAAGACCTGCGTAAAAAGTCAGATACAGATAATATGGTAGTGTTTCGAAGGTGTTTTGCCGCCTTTGGTACTGGGTGCCTTTACTGTGTAAAAAGCCTCATGGAATCTGCAGGCCACCAGATGAATTTGGGGCACAGTGTAGAGGCAAGTGGGGCTGGGTCTACGTCAAAGGTCATGGGTGTTCCAGTCGGACAAAAATGCCAAACATACATCTAAAAGCACCCAGACATGGCAGACTTCTGAATTAGCCAGCAATAAGTCCGGATCTAAATCCGATTGAACACTGCACCCTTCATTTGTTGTGTGTTCATTCTGTGCAATCGTTTTGTTATTCTTTGATTCTTGTTTAATGCACAGCAGTCAGTTTAGTTTATTACCTGCTGACATGTTTCGACTATCGCTGTAGCCTTCAAATCTGAGTGTGATTGAACATTTCCAATGAGAGGTGTAAAAAACTTGTTGATGATTATAGGAAACTATTGGTATCAGTTATTGTTTCAAAAGGGTGTGCAATCAAATATTAAGTTATGGGTGCCAGTATTTTTTATTCTGCTGATCCAACGCACATAAATGGAATATACACGTGTATACCAGAGCATTTGCAATTGCAACAATTTCTGGGAGAAATGGTGCATTTTCTGGATAAATTCCAGGGGTGTCAATAATTTCGGCCATGACTGGACATACTGCACCAAACACGCACACCCACAAACACAAACACACACGCCTGCACACACACAGGAACTGACTTGTCCTTAAATTCACCTTTGCAGTCAATAGAACAGGACTGGTCACTTCTCAGAAGTGCTGTCAGCCGCAGTCACTGTTCTAATTCTGCTGGCTTTGAGTTGTCTCTACGACTTCTTTTAACCTGCCGAGGTTGAAAAGTGTCCAACAACTGCCCTAACTAACATGTCATGCTGTATCGTTGAACCCTGCTTTAACCTCTTAAACCCTCTGTTCTTTTTCAGCTCAGGGCCTTTGATGATGAGATGGATATGCCTAAGGTTGTTTTTCTTTTTCTTTTGTTTACCCCCTAGTTCTTCTCAGCTCCTGTCTGTAATGTCTGTGTACCGCTCATAGTTGTTCTTTAACCTGCTGTAGCAGCAGCTGTGGTTGTGTGTTGTAGGCAGCGGGGGCTCTAGGCACAGCTGGTAACAAACTGCAGTAGGTTCATTCTGTCTTACACACCTGCTGCACTCATAAAATGATTTATAGATCTCTTGCAATCAAGGAGAAAATGGCAAACAGAGGTAGGAAGATGTCTGCTTTGGTTGACTGCATGTTGCTCAACAGAGGTGTTATTCCGAGCTCCAAGGTGAGTCTGCTCTCTCTCAGTGGACATACAGCGCTTCCCCTACTGTTCACCAAATCAACAAAGTGTTAAGGCATGTAAATTAACGTTAATTCAAATTTTACACATGCTGCTTTTTTTTTACTCTATTGATCTCGAAAACACATAAGAAATGTGGGAAGATAGTTCAGGCTTATCAGAAACCACAGCAAAACAACAGCAAAGGAGAACAGCCAATAAAATGAACAGAGAGTTACAGTAGTGAGCCGACTCCATCCGAGCCTTCTTCTAATTATTAGTTATGTTTAGTTTCCCTGTCGACGTGAATGCCTCTTTAGGGTGTTTCCCCTGTATCTCCTTCAGGCACCAATAGGTGTCACTGTGACTGTGTGCATGCCGTGTGTTTGTGTGTGTGTTTGTGTGTGCGTAGAAATGAGTTTGTGGGGCTGTGGCAGTCATTGAGGCTGTGTCCTAGTTTCCTTTGCCTGCAAACTGCACGATTCCTGGGTCCCTGCCAACACTGGGCTGAGGTTACATAAGAACCAGGCTTTTTTTTTTTCTTTTTTCCCTGGAACTCAGCCCCTCTGCTGATGTGTGACCTTCAGCAGTAATTGCCAACCCATACTGCTGCAGTGTGTGTTGTGTGTGCGCGCAACACCTGTTTGTAGAAGTGCAAGTTGGGAGCATGGTGGTGAGGCTTTGGTGGAGGTGGGGGGGGTGTGAAGGGCTGTTTACGTGAGCGTGTGAGAAAAAAAGACGATCCCTACACACACCTGTTAAGTGTTGCATCCGTATGTCTGGATGAGAGAAGAAACTCCGTTGAAAGCGTGGCACTACAGCAGAAACACGTTCCTCTCCCCCCAACTTGCCCATCTTTATTTTTATCATCTCTTTTGTCCCCCGTTGAATCACTGTGACACAATGGCTCGGCTATTCCAAATGCTCCCCACTTCCACTCACTCCCTTTCTCACGTCGATGCCAACACACACCCACTCTGCGTAAACTTAATGAAGGTGGCTGCGAGTGTCTACGTAGGTGTGATGTGAAAGTGCATAGTTTGCGCTTGTCTCCACCGCTGCCCTTTGAGTGAAGCTGTTCTATGGTTGAAAAGAAACAAGGTGATTATATGTGAGCTTGTTTAACAGGAAACACAACTTGTACAGGTCACATAAAGTACTGCAGGGTTATACTGCAGTACTCGACGCCATACGTATTCATCGAGATAACGAGAGATGTATTTTCCCAACCGTGTGCATACAAATCTGTTGCTAAATGTCAGAGAAGTGATAATCTGCTAAATTCATTGCTCTTTGGTTGCCAGAGTTATG
The DNA here is from genome assembly GCA_032270685.1 of Microctenopoma stevenorrisi. Lineage (NCBI taxonomy): Eukaryota > Metazoa > Chordata > Actinopteri > Anabantiformes > Anabantidae > Microctenopoma > Microctenopoma stevenorrisi. Next base: position 9,608,258 of record JAUMTR010000022.1, read on the forward strand.
TAAGAGCCAGAAGTGATGAGTATACACAGTGTTGTGGCTCCGCTCTTTACCTACCCGTGTGTGTGTGTGTGTGTGTGTGTGTGTGTGTGTGTGTCTAGTCAAAGCAGTTACGCAAGCCAGCAATGTTGGACGAAAGTCATGCCGCATCCCAGTTTTTTCAGTTGGCAAGCTCATCAGTGGATGGATTTAGCAGAAACTCTTTTTAGCCTGTAGATTTTAAGATTAACATGTGGCTTTGTTTTTTTTTATTTACGCAACACGTTATCTCTCTCACTCAGTGGCGTGTTACATATCTTACATTTCTGGTGTAGAAGTAGGTTGGCTGCAAGGGAAATGACAAATGATGGTGCACAGACTCTTGGTTAAATATTCTTTCTGTCTGCACGTCACAAGCAGTCGAGTAGTAAATCCCAGCTTTCATGTCACACCGGCCTTCAGTTCAAATATTACTCAGTCTCGTCACACAAACGTCTATTTACGCACTTTCAGAAAAAACACCTAAACAAAAGTATAATGCACTTTATGTGTGTGTGTGCGTGTGTGTGTTTGTGTCTGTGAGGTGTGAGACAGAACGGGGGTTTGCCCTGGGGAGTTTCCAGTTTGTTGGAATGCACTGTGTTCGGGGCAGATGTGACAGCTGTGAAGGGTGACTCTGTGGTGTCTGTGGTCAGACTGGGGCGATTAGCTGCACATTTCTGCTCAGATCAGCATCTGGTTTTGTGGTTTAATGTGGTGACAGTGAGGTAATGTCCAAAGACGCTCCCTCCAGTGTGTGAGTACTGTGTGTGCAGCCCCTGACCTGCTTCTGAACTCTGCTCCACTTTTTCACCCTCAGATGGGGTTGAATTAAATGTTCGCACATCTCAAGTCTGATGAACTACTTTAAATATTACAAAGCAAAAGCAGTAATGTCTCAATAACTATACAAAGCAACTTGTTAAGCTTCTAGCACAAGAGTCATGGTGAAATAAATGTAGCAGATCTTATATTACAGGTGCAGACGTCGTTTTTTTCAGTATAAAATTCTTTATCGGCGTAGACTCTGTGTTTTCCCTTTCTTCTTTCACACTTTGTCTCAGTCTGTCACTTTCTCTTTCTCATTCTGTCTCATTCTGCTTTTGCCTTCAACCACCTACGTAGTAAACTCTGCCTTTCACCTTTAACACTATTTATCACTGGCTGTTATTGAAAACTGGGGATTTTAAATTTCTCAGATTAATCAAAGGATTTTTTTTTAGTTTGTCAGTGTATCGTCAAAAAAATGGAAATCAAACAATCCTGTGTATGTGCTACTGATCTAATACCAGGGTGTAGTTCTGCTTGTACTAGGGTTTAAAACTTGCATAAGACATGGACAGTTTCAGTTTCACTGTGGTTAATATATTGTTTCAGTCGAGTGTCTAATGCATACCTAGTCTGAGTAGAAAGTGAAGAAAAGTAGATCGTTGATTGGAGAAACAAACTTAGGGGCGAATGATTTTAAGCTTATCAAAAAGAAGGTGAATTATATTCCCAGTCACAAGTTCTCAGCAAAGTTAGGATTCTGCTAAAGGCTTTAAAACCATTTTTCAGAAGCAAATGTTTAGATTGAACTTTGCCTGACAGAGACCAGGCTGTCAGTGGCAGGTGTGGGTCAGGAGGTAGACTGGATTGTCCACCAACTACAGCATCATGGGTTTGACCTCCTTGTTGCTCCTGTGTCCCCACTCTTCGGTCTCTTTGGATGAATGTAATGTAAAGTAAAGAGTGTTGGTTTTTCTCGCTCCATGTCTTGTCCACTGTGATTTTGGTGACAGATGGTCACTGTAAGCAGCTCCGTGTCATTGGCATACTAGCCTGGTTTCTTTTGGAGTCATTATGTAATTCTAACCCATTGCCCCCTGCATCTCCTCTCCTCACGCCTGCCCCTCCTCGCGTGTCGCTTTATGTAACAGTTTATGTGGAGCATTGTGTTTTACCAGTTTCTGTATACTTTGCATACATGTGCTGATAACCACCTACAGCTACCAGTGGACAGATCTTACTTGTCTACATTTGGTTATTGTGTGTTTTATCTTGCTCATAGCTCTAGGTGAGAACTATTTATCTTGTGATTAACTATTGATCACATGATTTTAAAAGACGGTTCCAGTGTGATTTCACTTTTTGTGTTTTCTTTAAATGTTTAAAGACAGAGTTAGTCATATTGGGAAATTTGTCTTTGCACCTGCCCCAATGATGCTTACGTAAAACCACAAATTCTCATTTACAATGTTATGTTTATAATTGTGATTTTACCAATACACAGGCTGGTTTCCCATTTCAAGCCTTTAACAAGAAAGCAACTGACCTATAGCTCTGGCTACGTAAAAAAAAGTGGTATCAGTCTTGTTATTGGTAAAGAAGAGAGAATCATAGTTCTGTAAAATCTTACTGTTGTTAGTAAGATTACCTAAACAACCTAGTAAGAAGAATAGCCAAAGCAATGATAGTAGTATAAAGGTAAAGAAATCACACTGGACGTGTTGTTCATTATTTTTTAATTAATAAAAGTCAACATTGTGCACATCTCCAGTTTCAGCTCTCTGACACCTCTGCAAACTCTCTAAATGCATGGCAACTCACCCCGATCAGATCTTTGCATGGCCCCTTAAGATACTTGTATAACTATATTAATATGGTCATTAACAGCTGACAACTGCCTTTTCTGTGCTGCATGTATACTAACCCCATGTTTCTATCTGTTGGACTACTGTGCTCTCAATCCTCGCTGCACCTTGCAGCTGGATCAGAACCAGCCTGAGAAGCTGCTGGAGGATCAAAAGAGGGTAGGTACTTTTACCAGCATGGGAGCTTACGATAATCAATACAGCTACAGAGAGGCAACAAGTGGCGAGGTACAAGTCTTACATTTATGGGAGCCATCCATTTGAATTGGATTTTCTTTCACTTTTAATATCTTTGCCCGACTTTCTGAGGTGTTCACTCTCCTTCGCTGCTTAAAGTAACATCTAAGTCATGGCTAACTAACTGAAGGAAGAATTTCTCTCTTATTTCGCTGGTACCTGTGGCAGTGTAGGGAGTTTACAAATGCTCTGGTGTCTAGAGTAACAGTATTGATTAGAGTGCCCAATAGAGGACCATTATTGCACTCAGGTGTTTACTGTAGGTATTGACTGAATGTCCTAAACAAGAAGTCAACATTCGCGCCTACATCTATTTTTGAAGGCTCGCAAATTTCACTAGATCTACAATGTATTTTATTTCCTCTGGATTAAGTCCAAGTACTGGCATCAGGCTGTCATCGTTTCTGTTCTACATCTATGGCACAGGCTGTGTAGATGATCACGACTCATGACAAGAAAAACAGCAGGATTCACCAATGAGACCAGGGAATCATTTTCTGTCTACAACTGATTGCACAGCGCTGTTCTATAGAAAACAAAAAGTCAAGGAACCTTCTGCAGAACAAAGATGGATCGTGTTTACACCTACTACATAAACTAATTCTGACCTTCAGAGCGAAGCTATGTCAGCACAGCTTACATAATGCCTCTGTTGTCTGTCAAGGACCTTGCACTAACAAGAATTTTATAATGCACAAATGCAAAATATCCTTCTCCTTTATTTCCTTCACTTTATCCCATTGGGAGGTCTGTCAGGTAACTATGGACTGCGGTTGCCATAACAACAGCAAAGTCGTGCGGCAGACTGCTCGACGCTAGATGAGTCACAGTGTGGGAGGGCTGGTCCCAGGTCTGTTTAAGTAAAAACCGGGACCCCACATTGTCACTACACAGGTTCACTGCTGCTGACGACAACCATAACGGTGTTGGTTGTGTGGGTGGTAAATTACATAAACTCAGGGTTATGTCTGCAGGTTTTTCATGAATAGAAATCTGTTGAATGAAATATTTATATTTACATTGTAGTACATAACCATTACAGAGAATGGTCCTAATCACAGGCAGGGTATGATTTTTTTTTTTTAGGTCTGGAGGTGTTTTAGTGGTTTTGTTTTAACCAGTGGGCTAAAAATGCACAATGGATGTCTGATGATGCACGTTATCCCTGTTATAAAACAACTCTCCCCATTGCTGACATCACATCATTACATCCTTCTCTTTCTTTTCTTCTCATAGGGTGAGGCACTGAGACAGATCCTGGTGAACCGTTACTATGGCAACTTCCATCGAAGTGGTGGGCGGAGGGACAGCCTGTCATATAACAATGGTCCCCTCAGTCCAGTTGGATCAGGTGGGACAGTGTGACACCTCTAACCTTGAACCCAATAGTTAGTTGTTATTAAATTAATATTTTTAGCAGGACACATAGTTTAGTCCACACCAGGTCGTGAAAACAGTAATTTTACATCTCTAACTGAGCTGATTTTTCTGTGAAGCATTAACCAAAAGCTTCTGCCAAAGCAAATCTTGACTCTGCTGACTACAACTACTACCAGGGGGCACAGTCTAGAGATAAAGCCTTTTCCTTTGGCTAGCCAAAGCATTTTCATCATAGTCATAGTAAGGCCAAGGTTCTCTCAATAGTGTTATATAAGGATGGGACTCTGTCTGGCCATGAGTTGGTTATCAGCTAACGAGGAGCACTGTGCACTTCCCTTTGAGCATACACTCTTATCAGTAGCTGATAACATGACGATTGTACTGCTGCCTCCAAAATACTGAAGCAATGCATTTCTGTGTTTGTCTCATTCTGTGAGACCTGCTAATACGAACATTTTCACAGTGGGTGAAATATTTGCATGTTTTGTACACTACACAGTCGTGGTGAATGGTCTTGGTCTTTGGACAAAATATATTTTATCTGAAGTGAAAAACACAGATAAAGTCACCTGGATTCCCATTTCACCAACTCTCCCACGTGCAAGATGTTGGCAAATTTCCAGACCACAGGAGATGTACCCCTCCCCTGTGTGATCCACTTTTTGCTGTTGCTAGGTGACTGATACTTCCTGTGAAAACAGCCCGTGCACCTGTTGCAGAAACAAGAGCTGGGCTGACGATTTCATGTGTAGCCTCATGTTAGAGCATTAAGGAGGGAACATTTCCAGGCGAAGTCATGTACACCTTGGGTTACTTGGCCTGCGTGTTTCTTTTTCACAACTTCCCTCTGCGGCATATTAGATGAACGAGACCCACTTCTATTGTTTTCTCATTCCAGTGTAATCTGAGTTGTTGCATAACATTATTAAAATTACTAATTACAAATACAAATCATCTGAGTTTCCATTATATCTTATGTGGATATTTGCGTCGAGTGTTTTGGCTTACGAGCCGGTTTGCAGAACGAGTTGTGTTCGCAACGCAAGTTTCCACTGTACAGTAAATTGCACAACTGTACAGATAAACTAGATAGTACTAGATTAGCTAAAACCATTTCATTTAATGTTTTAATGTTGTACGGTATTCCAGTATCTTGTTGTTGTATTAAATATGGAAATGGATAAGCAAATTGAAAAAAGTATATATTGATCTGTTGCCTTGTGTCTGTCTGGCAGCATTAGCAGGACCTGGGGGCCTGAGTCGTGGTGAAATGAGCCTGGCAGAAGTACAGTGTCACTTGGACAAAGAAGGAGCCTCTCACCTGGTTATTGACCTCATCATGAACACCACCAGTGACCGAGTCTTCCAGGAAAGCATCCTCCTGGCTATTGCACTGCTGGAAGGTGGAAACACCATCATCCAGGTCAGTTAATCCAAAGTCTGCGAGAAACAAAAGGAACGTATTTGAATGTATTCAAAATGCACCTATTTAACTTACTTCTTCTACTGGAAGGAGTGAACCGTGTTTTAATTTCGTTGCCTGTAATCAGATTATCTAGATGATCTTCTACAGTATGATCAGGGAAGAGGACACACTGTGCCATGAATAGATGTTTTCATTACTAGAGGATCTACCGTATGTGGGTCAGTGTGCCACCATAGCTGCATATGTATATTACCGAAGCAGCTCTCCTCCCCCTCACAGCAGGAACTATACCGTATGGCTATAAGGCCAGACTACTGTATCTGGTGATGGTGTTATTAGTAAGTAGATTCGTGTATTAGTAAATACCTGTTTTTTTATTGCTTCACTCTAGGTTTGCATAACTCTCAGCTGATCGATTTTCCCTGTTGGCTTTAACCTGAGCTAACTAACCTTTCTGTCTCTGGCTGTCTGGCTGCTTGTCATTTTTATGTCTCTACCTGTTGCCCTGTCTGTTGATCTCTCTGTCTCTCCGTCTGTCGGTCCATCTGCGTGTTGTTGTGTAAGCACGGGGCTTGCATAATCAGATTACAGCGAGGAAGCCACTGTGGTGGAGATAATGCGCTGGCTTCCCACGGCTGCTGCACAGCTCCGTCACGTGATCAGTATGTGTTACATAAGGCCTGTGTGAATGAACAATGAGGAATGTCTCAGCCTTCAAAACATTCCAGCCTCCCGCTCCCTCGCGCTCTCTTGCTGGCCCAAACTGGGTCATGCTGGGCCTCCGGAACTGGGGCAGTGGGGAGAGAGGGCGGAGGGAGAGGGGAACACAGAAGGGGTTTGAGGAGAAACTGGAGCTGAGCACCTGGTAGATCTTGGATATATTGTTCTCACGTAACACAGTTAACCATTTACTCATGACCTACATAGCACGCAGAAGTAAACCCTGCAAAATGACTCAAGATGGCACGCACATTCATGCACACACACTTTCTGGGATCATTCATGCTTTCTGGGATCATTCAAGGATAGTGCATACAGTAAAACTCTTTGGTCTCAGTGTTATACATATTTTCAGTTGGAGTATTTGAGTGTCTTTCAGCGCCATTAGCCCTCATTGCTCATCTTTGTTTCTGTCACATTCAAGCTTTTCTTTGAGCTTTGGAAGCTGTGAATTGCATTGTGACGTCTCACTCGTGAGCCATCTGGCGCGTAACTACGCTGTTCCGATTCCCATCAGAGCACTTGCGTTACAGGTGCTTTCAAGCAGTATTGTCAAGTAAAGTAAAACAACGACAGTAGACACACTCGTTATGGTGGCAAATTGATGATGGTGCTCCGAATGCTTCGAGGAGGGAAGGGAGAGAACAAGAAAACCGGAGAGAGGGCAGAGCAGCAGTTCCATTCGGTTTGCATGTGGTGCTGCCTGACATGAAAGGGAGGGTGAGAGGGAAAAGGGGACATGAGTATAAATAGCTGTTACATAACATCCCTCTGTTGATGCCAAGTGGCAGAACGGAAGGAGAGAAGGGAAAGCGCTGTGACCTTGTTTTTCACTGTTGTCCGCCCCCACCTCGCCCCGTTCCTCTCTGTCTCATTCCACTCAGGGCTTGTTTCCATGGATACAGACAGGCTCTGTGTTTACCCAACACTACAGCAGGGCCCTCGTCCCTCTCCTCTCTTTCTCCTTCATCCTCCACTGTTGCTGTCACTCCGTTCTCTCCTTGACCACCATGTGTTACTTTATTCCCCACGTCATCCCTCCATCGTGCCACTGTCGTCCTTGCTTTTCAAGTGTTATCGAAACACAGATGGCGTCCTGATACGGCAGCACAGATTTTGTCACGAAGTGTGAAAGGAGCTGCGTCGAAACACAACAGAGGCAGCTACGTGGTTAGAAATGAAAGTTGATGCTTTGGCTTGTGATTCATTGTCAGTAAGATGCAACCTCACATACATTTCTGAAGAAACCATAAAATGAATGTCCTGTTTTGTTTTTCTTTACTGTGGTGTTCCGGCGTGATGAACAGGCTTTGTCTTGGTTTCAGTGACTCACTCAAACCACTCAACTCTGTTTAATTCTTAGGAAGAGGCTTTAAAAAAAACGACACTTGCAGCCATCTGCTGCGAAACAAAACTTTCACTTCTGGATAAAAATATTTTTACAAAGTCGGTGTCGTTCCCCTCCAATAAACACGGTGGAATCTAAAGGTGAAATCCTGCTGCTGGCATCGTGCTAGTCCTGCCTGACTGCACACTGAGACTCAATGCAGTACGTCTAACCTGGGATTTCCTCGACATCAGGGTTCTGATATTAATAAAAGGATGGGCAGAGGAAAATGACTGTGATTACATAAGAATAAAGTTGGCAGTCACAGAGTTTGTGAGAGAATACTGTATTACGGAGCATGTGTGATACGTGGGTGTGTCCTCTCAAAATTGGCATGTGCCTATGCTGGAGACAGTTGACCTAGTTTTGTGAGTGTAGAAGTCAACGGGTGTGTTTGCGTATGCACTCTTGAGCCTGTGTGTGCTTGTACTGTACCTGTGTGTGTGTGTGTGTGTGCGAGTTATATAATAATGAATGGTGGTAGAGCGTGTGCCTTTCTCTCTGCTTGTTCTGGTCTAATCGATGTGTGGTAACGTGGTCATGAGCCTTATGCCTTACCCTCTGCGCCCTCACTATCTCACCCCTCCTCACGGCCTCACTGCAGACCCAAGCTTCCCGATTAAGAACAGCGTTACGTGAGCAGAGACAGACACGGGCATGACCATTACTCCCCTCCTCACCCTTCCCACCTCAGGCATGCTGTGAGTTGTGAGTTGTGAGTGGGTTTCTAATGGTGCAGCTAATCTACTTTCTGCTCTCTCTACTCTATCATAAAGTTGTTTATTGCACGACGGCCTTGTTCGGTAGCTCTCCCCTCCCCACCTTCAAGCAGCTATCTCTTCGTCCCTGAGCGTTGGTGGTGTGTGTACGTGCAGGAGGGCTGCTGCTCAGTGGTGGAGGGCCAGGTTGGGTCACAAGGCTTTGGAATCTGCTTTGGGGCACAAGCACACAGTTATGTCATTCTTTGCCTGCATAGAAAGCTCTCCTCTGTGTTGCCTCAGGAATCTGCCTAACTCTTTGGCTGCTGAACTGTTTTTTCACAATTTTTCATTTTAGATAAAAAGATTTAGCAGCATTGATCAGATTAAACGATCTCTTAGGACAAACACCGACCCTCTGAAAACGTCCTTGAAATAGGAGAAAAAAGGTTTTTGTCCATTTCACTGAACATTTTCTTTGTCATTTATTTGTTTCTCAGTAGCCCAGTTTTACATTTAACCTGGAACGACAGATGGTTATGTAACATACTTTGAGAACTGGCCTACATACTGTCAGAAAACGTTGTCTCCTCTCCTATCTTTTGCTCTCGTTTCCCCTCTCTCAGTCATCTCTTTTTTCTCCCTTTTACTCCCTTACTCCCTCCACGGTGTCTGTCTTTCTTCTCTTCAGCTTTTTTCCCCTCTCCACTCTCCGCCGTCTCTGTTTCTCTGTATCTGTGTAAGTAGGCCAGGCGTCTCCCGCTCGTGTCATTTTTCACCCCGTTAGTGTGGGGTGAGGCTACTTTTGCTGGTTTTCCATAGGCTGCAGTAGATGGCAGCTCTTACATAATCAAAACAACAGCACTGTGGGCTGGGACACGGTGCATGCATCACGCTTTCAGGCTCCAAAAGTGTTCTAATTCTGCGCGACCCTATTCACAGCAATAGCTGCAGCCCTTACATCACAGCAAATCCTGCCTTGCTTCACTATAGTTATCTAGACAGTTTTTCTCATAGTGAGTGACAATTTATTTCTTTTGCTTGGCAAGAGACAATTTGGAGGAAAATACACATGATTTTCAAGTAAAACCAGACTTTAGTGCTGATAACTTCATGGAAAGTCCACATTCAGTGTGCCAACATCACATTGGCTAGTTTTACCTCCGTTCATTGCAATCTAAATAACTTATGAGTTGCGTAATACAAACCTGGAGGGTTAGAAAAGTACTTACTATGCAGTATAAAAACAATAGTGAAAATGTATTACTTCAAGAGTAACGTTTTTTAAAAATTCTTCCTTTTCAAGATTCAAGATTTTTTTATATATTGAAGAATTAATTTATCAGCAAAATAGTAATTGCTGATTATCCAGGTAACTGATAAATAGTTCTAATTTAGATTTCCTTAATTACAATTCAAACAAAACAAGTGGTTTGCAGCAACGATTTCTCCACTGTACCTTCACAATATATGTATGTTTCCATTTAAATGCAGTGACTGTGAATATTCTCTCTTTTCTCTTTTCATTCAGCGTTCATTCTTTTGCTGTCTGACAGAGGACAAGAAGTCAGAAAAGTTTTTCCGGGTCTTCTATGACCGCATGAAAGTGGCCCAGTTAGAGATCAAAGCCACTGTAACAGTTAACACGAGCGACCTGGGAAACAGGAAGCTGGATGATGATAACCAGGACAAAGCCTCTGTACCTGGCTGCAAAAAAGGTCAGAGGTCACCCTTTATGATCTTATATATTTACCTATGTCACACAGATATGTGCTAATGAAAGCTTTCATTTGTGAACTAGACAGCAAAACCATAGTTAAATGGGATTCAGCTGTGTCCTTAAACTCTCTTTGATGTCTGTGTTCTGCAGGGAAAGAGAGCGGAGTGGTCATAACGGAGGATACACGAGAGCAACTATTAGAGGCATCGTCTGCCACCAAGAAGGCCTTTAACTCTTACCGGCGTGAGGCAGACCCTGAGGACCACTACACCTCTGCAGATGGCCAAACCAGCACCGGGGACAAGAACCAGGACGATGGAGAGATGAGTTTTGTTATTGTTATCATGCAGCCCATTCTTCGCTTTCTACAGTTGCTTTGTGAAAATCACAACCGTGACCTGCAGGTAGGGCAGACTGAGCACCACGCACTGCTTATGATACACTTACACATTAAAGGGGGCCACCCTTTGCTACACTATCTTTCTGTGTTTTTTATTGGGCCAGCCCCCCTGATTAATTTGTCCAGTCTGTTAGTGTCAGCTACCTTCAAGCTGCTGCCCCAGCAAACCACAGCAAAGAAGGTTACACTGGACACCACAGACTCATAAAACACCTGCAGCATGCTGCAGACGTTAAGGGACCAAATGTCAGCCATAATAAACATCATTTGTATTCAAGCTCAGGTTTTGCTTTAGTTCTTTATTTACTCATAGAGATATGAAATGGAAATTCCCAGCTGCATTTCATGCATTCTCATGTTCTCTTTCACTGACATAGTATACACAATTACCTGAAAGAAACCCCACAAAGAATGCATCTTGATGATTTTATTAGGTTCATTTATTTATTTGCTTTACTTCACTTGATATTTAGAAACATTGTCCAGTTTCTTTCTGATTTCTTGAAATAGTTTTTCTCCTATTATCATATCATATGTAATGACCCAGTTGCATGAAAGTCGAAAATTCGCTTTGCTCATCTTGCCTCTCATCATCTTCTCAGAATTTCCTCCGTTGTCAAAACAACAAGAACAATTACAACCTTGTGTGTGAGACTCTGCAGTTCTTAGACTGTATCTGTGGCAGCACCACAGGCGGTCTTGGTCTGTTGGGTCTGTATATCAATGAGAAGAATGTGGCCCTAATCAACCAAACTCTGGAGAGTCTCACGGAGTACTGCCAGGGCCCCTGCCATGAAAACCAGGTAGACAAACACTACAACGTAGCTGGGGTCTCAAACTTCTTCTAAGTCGGCGCGGGCCTCATTAATTCTTCCATTTTCCCACCAGAATTGCATTGCTACTCATGAGTCCAATGGTATTGATATTATCATCGCTCTGATCCTTAATGACATCAACCCACTTGGAAAAAAGAGGATGGATCTGGTGTTGGAGCTTAAGGTGAGTTAGTTCATCACCTTTGTTAATCCTGAGAATGAGATAAGGCTGAGGTTTATTTCAGTTTTTTTTAATAGTTTAGTTCTTTTCTTGGATCTCTCATTAACCTCTTGCTTACTTTAATTCTCCCCCATAGAACAATGCATCTAAGTTGTTGCTCGCCATTATGGAGAGCCGCCATGACAGTGAGAATGCTGAGAGGATCCTGTACAACATGCGACCGAAAGAGCTGGTGAGGAAGTGATGTGCATCTTTTGACTGCATTTCCTTTCTTCTGGCCCTTCTGCAGCACAGCAGCTGCTGGCTGTTCAGTATCACAGATCACATGTATGTAAGTAGTGTGGACATGTGTGTGTGTGTGTGTCTGTGCAGGTGGAGGTGATAAAAAAGGCCTATCTCCAGGGAGAGGTAGAGTTTGAGGGTGCAAGGGAGGAAGAGGATAACGGGGAGGAGGAGGAACATGATGCAGCTTCCCCGAGAAATGTTGGACACAACATTTATATTTTAGCTCACCAGGTCTGCCATTCATCTTTATCTATCTCTCTATAATCCCACGTTGTTTGTTGTGTGTAGCATGACACGGTGTTATGTAATTATAAAATAATGAATTCATCTGTCCAGTAATGCGGGAATGTGATGAGGCACACACGTGATTCATGAGTTGTTTTTTGTGACAAGCTCACTTGTTGGCTGTGTGTCCTACAGTTGGCACGTCATAACAAGGAGCTGTCCGTGATGTTAAGGCCAGGAGGGACGAGTGGAGAAGGAGATGAGGCCTTGGAGTTCTACGCTAAACACACAGCTCAGATAGAGGTCATAACATACATTGTCACATAGTTAGAACTACTTAAAGCCTTCTATAGTGTCATTTTACATCTATAAAGCGACCTACTTTACATGTGGCCGAGTTATTTGCTCCCTGAAGGTGACTGTGTTACCCTCTCTTTAGATTGTGCGTCAGGACCGTACCATGGAGGAGATAGTCTTCCCCGTGCCCAATATCTGTGAGTTCCTGACCTCAGAGTCAAAGCTCCGGATCTACTACACCACAGAGAGAGATGAGCAGGGAAGCAAGATCAATGACTTCTTCCTGCGAGCAGAGGATCTCTTCAATGAGATGAACTGGCAGAAGAAACTAAGAGGTAGGATCAGCCGGCAGTGTGTGCCAGTGCACTAGGCCTTATATAGACATAAACTGTTATACATTTTATTGAATGAACTTCTTTCTGAGGATGCAAGAACCTGCCGGTGCTCCCTGTACAGGACAGATACATGTATCCAGACCAAGGTGCATAGAATTAAACATAGTACAAATTACAAATTACAATTCACAATTACAATTGTGAAATGCAGGGAACGCTCCTATTTGGTATTACTATTGTATTCCCTGCTGGATTATTCGGGTACATTGCTGTTATGTGGTACGCTCTTAACCATTCGACACCCCCACTGTCAAGTTCTTTAAAAAGAAACTACAATAAGAGGGGATGAGGACATAATGTCCCCAAGAACTGTTATAGAAACTTGTAGAAAGCAGAAGCAACCCTCATTGTGAATTAGCGAGCTTGCTGGGCCTTATTGTCCTCATAAGTGAGACTGTTTATTTTGGCAGATGAGTTGGCGGATGATGATGAGCTGACGGTGAGCACAGCCTCAGTGCCTGTTTTTTCCCATTAATACTATGATGTTTCATGAGTGTGATAAGGTTTCTCAGAATGGGTGTGGTCCAAACATAGGCTCACTATACAGAACCATATGAATTTGACTTGACCTCACACTACACCCCCCACACACTGCCCCGGCTGAGATCTTTCTCGGGGGAATTTGCATGGTCTCCTCCCACAGTCCCACAGTTAGGTGAATTAGAAGCTCCAAATTATCTGTTGGCATAAGTGCGGCCGTCTGACTGTGTGTGCCAGTGACAGGCTGGCACACAGTCCAGGGGGTACCCGACTGCTCACTGAATGCATGCTGGGATCCCTGCAAGCCTGAACAGGATGACTGGCCATGGAAAACACATGGAACGATGCCTATCCTGAACCTAACATCAGGGCTAACGATGTCATCCTGTGTGTGCTTGTGGTGTGTGTGTGTGTGTGTGTGTGTGTGTGTGTGCATGTTTCCACTGTCTAAAAGCAGACAGGGACTTTCCACATTCTTTGAGCTGTGAAACACTTGTACAGTAACTAAATGAATCACAACTGAGAGCGCACTTGCTCACGCACATAAACACATGAACGCAGACCCGCACCCACACTCAGTCACACTTCCAATCCACGTAAAAGTCTGCATACCCACACAGAGCCATATTTTGTCTGTCACTCAGAGGAGGGGATGGACAGAGAAAAGTCCCTGCATCGGTTTCAATTTTCCACTAAAAGCAGAGGACAGAAAAATTAGAAGTCAGATAATGTGTCTGAAGTAAAGGTCAAAGTGACATAGTTTTTTTTAATTTGAACTTTTCAGTGCGAACATTTTAACACAACCTATTAACACTATGGGAAGTTCTATAATTTTATTCTATTTTTAAAAGTTTAAAAACTTTATCTAAAGTTATTCTCTTAATGACAAGCTCAGCTTTCACAGTGTTTTTTTTATATGCTCGCTCACACATTAGGCCGTTGGCTGATTAAATGAACAATTAAAGAGATTTTTCATTGCTCAAAAATCCCAAATTTCCATTGATCAAACTTTTTTGTCTTTTACTTTACTAATTTATTTTGCTTGGCAGATGCTTTTATCCAAAATGACAAGGAGCTAGTGCTGAGTGTCTGGCTCAAAGGACACATCTGGTAGAGAATGGATTAGGAGTCAGACGGGGTTCAGACCTGTGACCGTCTGCATCCCAGTCTGACACTTAACCCATTGAGCTACCAGGCCAATGGGTTCATTCAGTGACTGTCCCTCTTCTGTCTCCAGCTCAGCCCGTGCTTTACTGGTGCTCTAGAAACATGTCCGTGTGGAGTAATGTTTCCTTCAACTTGGCTGTGCTCATGAACCTTCTAGTCTGCTTCTTCTACCCCTTGGAGGGGGTACATGGAGGTCAGTCACACATAATTAAACATTTTGAGAACAGCCTTTTTAAAACCAGCCTAGCCTTTTAGTGCGAGCCATGCCCTAGTACTAATATTACTAGTGGATTTCACTCTGTATTTCCATTTCCTAGTGCAACTTTGAAAATTATTTTACACATTTCACTGCAAAGTTGTCACTCCTTCATGTATATGAATTTCCTGTTTACTGTTTATATTGTTAATGATTTCATGCATGCCTGTTTTGTATTTATGCAGCATCACTGATGGATATTTACTGCATACTACTGGGGTCAGGCAAAGGTTATGCAATCAGTGAAGGATGAAACAGGAAACAGGAAGGATGGGGTTTGCATATTTTCTGCTACAAACCTATCCTACATTGTACAATCCATACGGATATATTACATTTTAACACCTTTTGTCACAGACAACTGGAGGTTTGAGAGAAGCAAAACATCTCCAACCTAATGCACTGCCGCACCATGTCACCCATTTAAGTCATCAGCATTGACCCACTGATCTGCTTATACCACAGTCCTCTGCTCTGCTGACTTTTAATCACCTGGCCAGGATTAGGAGGAGCATCTCAGAGTCCCTCTCCATTTGTTAAAGACACACCCAAACACACAAAACAGCCTCGTAGCTCAGGCTCATATTTGATTTCATATTTTAGAGTAGTATGGAGCCTAGAGTAAAAATAGACGCGCCCTGAGTAATTTGAGTTTCCACAAACAAAGGTCATGACCCAGTCATGTTTGAAAAAGTCTTACATAATCTTTTACACCTAAACTAAGTTGGCATATCTCTTTATTAATAATATGTTGTGCATTAGTTCATTAGGTTTTCTTCTCTTTCCCTCTGCTTGAGCACAGGAGGTTATCAAAAATATTTCAGGATGACTAAAAATGCATATTTATCGTTCATATATATTCACACAAATTAATAAAAACAAGCAAACAGAACTTAAGAAAGAACCAATAGTCTAAATCAAATGTGTATTTTCTACATATTATATTAAAAAAATCACTGTTCCCTTTGCAAAAAATTGAGCGTGAGAAAGGGCTGACTGTATTTCCACTACTCGTCACGTGAGAGTCCAACA
This sequence comes from Microctenopoma stevenorrisi, assembly GCA_032270685.1. Classification (NCBI taxonomy): domain Eukaryota; kingdom Metazoa; phylum Chordata; class Actinopteri; order Anabantiformes; family Anabantidae; genus Microctenopoma; species Microctenopoma stevenorrisi. Next base: position 9,624,007 of record JAUMTR010000022.1, read on the forward strand.
TACCTTTGGCCTGCTTAAACAGGCTCTGTTATTGCTTTGGGCCCCTGCCTTCTCTGTCTTACTCATACACACACACACACACACACACACACACACACACACACACACATAGAGTCTGCACTTGCTCTCTTCTCTTTGCTTTCCTCCCTTTTTCGCTTGGGGCTTTAGAATGAGGGTTATAAGAGCAGAGGATCTAGGTCAGTGTGTTCCGCCTGCATGCATGATATGCTGCCTTCTGATGAATAGCTTCGGTTAGCACCACACGCTCATAGCACATGCTCGTATGCAGACAGAAATAAACAGCTGCAGATTTGATATATTTCTGCACGCAATCATCTGGCTGCATATCACACTGAACAGTAAAGAAGGTACAGAGTTGAGTGGATGTAAGTGCCTGCCTGCACCTCTTTTAGTCTGCCACATCACTGGAGCTGTGTGTTGCTCCGTGCTCTTTCCTCATGAATCTTTCAGCTACGGTATTTTTAGAGATGGCTGTTATGTAAGTGGCACCTGTCATGTGATCTCAGCAAGCACTGGGAGGGAGAGACTGGAGGAAAGGACGGAGGGAAGCAGACAGAGAGAAGCAAGGTGGGAGGAAAGGACTTAGGGGAGGAAAGGAGGGTGTCCATGCCCACAGTACTCCCCTTCTGCATTCACATCCACCACAACTCTCCTTGCTTTTCTGCTCCATTTTCTTTTTTCTTTCTAGTTAACCTGATCCTTATACTAGTAATTTGTTTCTGCTTAACCATATCTGTAACGTATTCGCCTTCTTTTCTTCCTTTCCGTGTTAGTCCTGTGTCTTTAAAACGAGGGGGGATCATTTACACAGACGTCAGGTTGGGTGTGGCCTTGTTTTTTAGGCAGATCCAACCTGGTTTAAGCCTTAGTGACACGTTGTCACATGAAACCCATGACTAGGACACTAATCCTGGATTTACCCTTGGATCAAGGGAAGCATCAGCCAGGCTCTCGCTGAAGCTTAGTATACACACACGAAAAAAAGTATGTCATGTACTTCTGAGTGTTATGTAAGTGACTCTTTTTGAGTTCAAAGTCTCATTAATGAAGGCCCAAAGCCTGAGATGGAAAAAGTGAAAATCTAATGATGTGAACAAGACACAAACTGCACTGTCCTATCCTATAAACGTGATGCTTTCATGCTCCACGTATGGAAAATTCACTATATGGTAACAGGGTGGTCAGTTTCAGCAGCGGTAGAAGATGTTATTTCTAGCCTGCTTATGCTTTAACGCAGGTCACAAGTTTAGATTGCATCTTGCATCTATTTTTACAGGTATGCTGGATCCACACCTTTCTGCACTGTTGTGGATGGGGGTCTTGGCGACACTGGTCATTGTCATCATCATGCCCCAACCACTGGGTATCCGTGCCCTGGTCATGGTCACTATCCTGCGACTTATCTTCTCTGTTGGTCTGGAGCCCACCCTCTTCCTTCTGGGTGCCTTCAATGTGAGTTGTCTTTCTTTTAGCGTCAGTCACCCAAAATTGCTGTTGTTGTCTAGTCATGGTTTTAGTTTTATCAGCCAAGCACTTAAGATATCATATGTGTCTTACTATACTATACAACAGTGAAGTTAAACCAATTAGATAAACGACGGCATGATGGATAAAAAGAAAATTAATTAATTCATAATATCAGTCTATTTTCTAATTTCAGCATTCTAGATATTTTATATAATATCTAATATAATGTGTAATTATATTTTAGCATTTTAACTTAGATTAAAAGATCGACACAGTGTTTTGGTTCCAGAAACAATTATTCTGAAAACCACACTTACTTATTTGTACTTCCTTTATTGTAAGTACAAAGAAGATGGTTCCTTAAGTGTGTTCAAATAAAATGAATTAGTTAAATTGGGGTGAAGTCTCATATAAACAGGGTCAAAACTACAAAAGGAAAGTACAATGTTTTCTATGTGTCTTTAGGTGAACTGACACTTTTCATTTCATTTCTTGTCGTTCCTGTTTGTGGGAGTGTGTGTCTCTGTGGTGTGTTAGTTATTTTCCCTAAAGAAATACTAAAATACATCACTACTATTTTATCTTGCTACCGTATGGACTTTCATATATAAAAAAAACGCTACCGTTGTAGTTCCAGTTCTCCTTTCGACTCTCACTCCCACTCGCGCCCACTTGGCAGGACCGTGCTCGTGCCCCAGTGCATGTGGTGTTGCCCCTGCCCTTACAGTTCGCCTTGCCAATGCCTGGCTGTGTTATGGGTTTAAAGTACGTCATGAACCCCAGAGAGAGAGAGTGACGCCCTCCCTGCATGGTCGAGAGATTTTCTGGATGTGTTCTTAAACACACACACACACACACACACACACAAAATGACGTCTTGCTCACACTTCTGTCACCCCCCTCCCCAGCTGCTACATTTACTTGTCCACAGGAAACCAGGCCACAAGCAATGTGAAGTTAAGGCAGGAAATCAGAGAACATGGGTTCTGAAATGTAGGCTACATGCAGATTTGTCAGATTTTACATCTCCCTCATGTTAAAGACATTTTTTATTTTACAGGTTTGTCATTTTTTAATAGACCACATTTTAGCTGTAAAACTGTGGTTTCTTGTGTTAGTTTCATTCTTATTAAGACTTAAATATTTTTTTATTATTCTTAACAAAAAGGTGCACTGCCGATGAACCTGACCTTCATCTCTCCCCTTCGCTGTCACAGTTGTATACGCTTGTAAGTCCTATTTAAAACTCGGTGTGTGTGTGTGTGTGTGTGTGTGTGTGTGTGTGTGTGTGTATACATGACAGAGAAATCAGGTTTCCCCAGCAGGTATCTCCTGTAGCCACGTTAACCGGGTTTCTTTTAATCCCTTACCCTCGTTTCTCATTTACGTGATGTTTAAGAAATTTAAGTTACAGCAGAAAGCCGACAACAACCAGGTGACCAGGGGCATGTCTGCAATTAAGATGTCCTCATTAGCTTAAAGGCCACCCCGCCATATCTCTGTCAGCACTTTTAGTCTCTACCCTACAGACCTTAGCAAAGGTCATTGTTGATTTTCAATGTTAAAATCACTTTTTGCTCTTTGAAGTGGTTGTTTATCTTACAGGTGTGTAATAAAATCATCTTCCTGATAAGTTTTGTGGGGAACAGAGGAACCTTCACGCGAGGCTACAAAGCTATGGTTATGGACTTTGAGTTTCTCTACAACCTCCTCTACCTCATCATCTGCTCTCTGGGGGTGTTTGTCCATGTCTTTTTCTACAGTCTGTTGGTGAGAAAACAAACATGCTTTGTAACACCGTTGCACATAGGACGCATACACTGCATCTGAGTAGAGGTAGACACAGGAAGGAGAAGGAAATATGAGGGCAGCAGGTTTTGAGTAAAACCATGTGTGAAATTCTTTTTTCTTTCCACCATGGTGCATTCAAGGACATGTCCTGCTAGAAGATACCTTATTTGGTGCTGTAGTAATGCTGCTGTTGCTGCGTTCTGTGGCCGTGCCCCAGCTCTTTATAATGTGTCAGACTGAATATCCAGTATAATGCGGGTATTAGCAGCTTTTCTGCAGCTTTTCCATAATAGATTTTAAGGACACACTTAAAACTTTTAATAAGAGGACATTGCAGATTTAGAGCAACATAAATCGTTGCATTATACGTTTGGAGTTTATTATATATAGTTGATTCTGTCTTCTGACAGATGTCAAATATTTACCAGTGAGTTTGTTGCCACATATTCATTGTGCACTGTAATGTGTGTTTTGCCTCGCTGTAGCTGCTCGACCTGGTATACAGAGAAGAGACTTTGCTGAATGTAATCAAAAGCGTGACACGTAATGGACGCTCCATCGTGCTCACTGCAGTGCTGGCTCTCATCTTAGTCTACCTGTTCTCCATTGTTGGTTACATCTTCTTCAAAGACGACTTTATCCTGGAGGTGGATCGGATCTCGAATGCAACCCTGAGTGAGGACCAGCTGCATTAGTTTACCTGTTTCACAAGCGTCCATGTGACAGTGTGGAGGTTGTTGTTTAGCTAATTCACTTTTCCTCTATCCTTTAAGATGGAGACAGTCTTGCCAGCAAGTTTCTGTCAGCAGGAGTGTGTCAGGGAGGGTCTGATGAGAACTGCACTGCAGAGGCCCCACAGGAAGGTAATATGTGCTCGAGGCACTAGTAAATGTTATAGAAAGTTGGTTGTGTCCTGTCCTATTAATCATTTCTCTGTCAGACGTCACCTTAACTATTGTATAATAACACACATATGGACTTTTTACGTATAAACTCTATCAAACTGGATAAGCATTGTGAAACGTTCATGGTTTTTTTGAACAAGTTTAAACAGAGCTGTCCCGTTCCCCTTAAACAAAAACACTTTTGCTTTGACTAAACGATGTGACGCTGTGTACCAAAACGTGTAATCACGATTTTAACAGATATCAAATTCTGCTGTAAGCCAAGGATACTTTTGACCAAAGAACAAGCCAAATCTTGTCTACGACCATGTCAAATACAACTTTTACACAGATTACTAAGAATGAATGAATGAATGAATTAAAATTTAAAATCACAGCAATACTGCTTTGAGTAATACCTGAATATGAACTAGATACATAATTATTGGATTCATTCTTTTGTTCCTCCATGTTTCTGCAGAATCTGGCGATGACGGCGATGAGGAAGGCAACATGGAACGGACGTGCGACTCTTTACTGATGTGTATTGTCACTGTGTTGAGTCACGGCTTGAGGAGTGGAGGGGGTGTAGGGGATGTCCTCCGCAAGCCTTCCAAAGAGGTGCGTGCGCGCATGTGTGTGTGTGTGTGTGTGTGTGTGTGTGTTAGTGACAGTGACCTCAGAGGGTGTTGTACCCACTGCAAACATGTAGGTCATGTGAGCTGGAGAGAAGTCTACCGTGAGCAGAATCTTTTTTTTTTTGTTTGTTTCAAAAGCTTGGAGGTTTCGTAATGTTTCCCTGCAGCTGCGCTGCCTCCGCCTTGTGTAAGAATTTAACCTCAAAATAGATTTCCACTGAATTCAGGCTTAACCACTAATGATGTCAAAAGAGGATGTGAATATCTGTCTCGTGTATTTACAAAACAATGCCGGTTGGGGTCTTGTTTATGATCGTATAAAACGTATAATCACATGAATGTGTGATTGCGTGACTGTGATAGCTTGGTGACCATTGCAGGGTATGAACTCTTCAGATTTATCTTCAGTGAGTTATGTCAAAATGGAAATTCCCATTTCTAAATTGATCGGCGTAGCAGGTTCTATAGTCTGTTGATATTAGCTTTTACACACAGTCTCTGTAAGACGGTCTACATCAGGTCGACCGGCTTTCTGCCGTCTCTGTTACTGTAGCATCTGGCAGGTTACACCTGTGGTCTTGTGTTCCCATTAACATCCATGATGACCAAGGTTAACCTGGTTTTAGACTCATAACATCATCTCCAGCACATGTTTATGTACAGACCTGCCCTTTGGGTCATACATTTAAATAGGACAATCTGCTTCTTAGCACTCTATTGTCACATTAAGGTGATGACTGTTGCGATCAGTTAATTTTCTTAGATTTCAAACATGAAGTAGAGCTGTACAGATGTTGGTTATCTTTTTATGCATTTTTTTCTGTTTCTTCTTTAGGAGCCACTGTTTGCAGCCAGAGTGATATACGACTTGCTGTTCTTCTTCATGGTCATCATCATTGTCCTCAACCTCATCTTTGGTGTGATCATCGACACCTTTGCTGACCTGAGAAGTGAAAAACAGAAGAAAGAAGAAGTCCTGAAGACAACCTGCTTCATCTGTGGTGAGACTGCATATCGGACTGATAATTGAGTTTTTACTTTTCACCGCTCAGAGTACTCGCGGTGCATTTTGTGAGTCCTGCCTGACAATCAAATCAATCAGTCACTCAACAGCAGCTGGTTAGTTTTTGTAATCTGTCGAGGAGAATTTAAAAACATTAGTACGTTCCCACCCTTTTACCATAATCTTGCAGCTGGCAGCTTTTAGGAAGACAGTGCCTTGGATTCTGAGGTACTGGAAATGTTAGTGATAGTTTTTATCTCTATCTTCGGCGGCGCCTAATGTCACTCTGCCAAATGTCAGCAATATGTGTTGTAATAATTTCCAACGAATCTTTTCATGGGAATTAAACCTGTAACTTTCCAGTTACTGGATGACTTCTCTAATCACCAGGGCACCCTGCCAGCTCTGTACGGCTGTGCCCTGTTGTTAGAACTGCTCTGTGCTCTGTGCTCTTCGCAGACTTTGCATCTCACGTCATCTTCCAAAATCCAACTAATGTCACCTGGTTAATTCCCAAATTCCCGTCTAGAACATTTGAGTTTTTTGTGGTTTCTGGTACGTATGTTTCTGTAAAGGTGCATGTAATTTGTTACAGTCCCCCTTTTCTATTCCTCCCCCTTTTTCACTTCACTGCTGTTCCAAGGAAGGCTGAGTCATGAGGGTTTCCTGCCACTGCTCTGCTCGCCTCCATAATTCATGTCTGTCTCACACGCAGAGACATTTTCTTCCACTCACTCACACTCACACACTCAATTTACATGCCATATGTTTTTGGCTTTTTCACTTAGAACCCAAACTTTGGTCCCGTGTTTAGCATCATGTGCCTTTACTTTAAGTAAATTATATGTGCACACATGCGTATATGTTATCTGAACTGGAGTGGGACTATACTGTGTGTGAGTGTGCATCCACATGTTAGTGACTTTGAGCCCAGCAGTACGAGCTGTATGTGAGCGTGTGCATGCGCATGTTGGGTCAGGCAGTCGGGACAGCAGCGAAGCATATGGAACGAGAACAGTGTTATGTCACCCAGTCAGCCATCAGCTCTGAGTCACTCATGTTAAATAAGGCCAGGCCACAGGAGGAGCTGCCGTCTCTATGGTTTCCAGGAGGACCATGAGGGAACAGGAGATGCGGAGATTAGGAGGACGATCTCTGCAGGCTTAAGTGCCTCTCCATCCTCTAGCTCCATTTTATAAGCCATCGATCTTTTTCACAATCTTGAATTAGTTGGTAGGTGTTTGTGGTTTGTAGCCAATGATTGATCTACAAAAACTGCTCTTTTGAGCAGGAAGTTCATGGTGTAGATTCTACACCATCAAAAAAACTGCTCTTTTGAGCAGGAAGTTGATGGTGTAGAATCTACACCATTAACTGTAGAATCTACACCATTAACTTCCTGCTCAAAAGAGCAGTTTTTTTTTAACCTGCGTCTCATTTGAGTTGTCACAAAATAAAATGTATGGTGTTATAAACATCAATAAACACTGCTGTTTGTTTAAATTCTCTACAAATTCTTTCCTGTAACTTCCTGAATTTTGAGTCTGCCACCGTGGATCAGTTGCATTACAGAGCAGACAGGAGCTTCTTTTATATGTGATGTGTGTTTAGATAAACTTGAAACACATTGAGATAAAGTTGACAAAGAAAGATGAAGATGACGTCCTTGATTTAACGGTATGCATATTAATCCTAGATGACAAGGGCTATGTTTTGCTGAAGACAAATACACAGTGACTTCACAGAGACTGTAGATCAACAGATTGTCTGTGGTCTGTGTTTCACAGCTAAACGTTTTGGAGAAGAGGTGAATTTTCCGTAAAACATTATCGTTAATATAACTGCACTATTGAAACAACCATAATATTCCAGAGTTCACTCTCGACGTGTGAAGCAAACACTGCAGGCAGAACACATTTGATGTATTTTGCTTGTCAAATCTGCCTTTAACAAGCCCTAAATCAACTACTTCAGTGTTCTTCTTTTCATTACCGTCTGCAATGCACGGCAAAACCAAAAGTGTCTTTCAAGAAGAAATGCCAGATCCAATCTGACAGCCTGTCAAGGGGGATGCTTGATTTGTGTGAGCTTTAACCAATAATTTAGCTCAAATAATTTCTACATTATATTATTGTATTGTGCTGTTTGTTACCAATGTTGTCTTCTGCTGTATTATTCTGCTCACTGTTGTTTGTACAGTTACTGTATTTTTGTGTTCCACACGAGTCATTCAAACTATTCATTAGTATTTATATAGATGTCCCTGAATAGATTTTTACACTGGCCCAAATAATTAAATTTTTCCTATTTAGATCACATGATAGGTCAGCTATAGAAGTTCCCCACACCAACTTTAAACTGTGAGAAAAACTCATTTCCAGTACTATAAAATGTTTGTGGTCCTTTCTGTATGTTTAAATGTTAGTTTTTTTACATATCTTATCTTACGCCTCTCATTCACAATATATTTCACCTCAATTACACTTATTAGTAATCCACTTTCTTTGGGTGGGTTTGTCATTTCCTACTTACTTTTTAACTAGAAGATGACCTGTTACCGCCCTCTGCTTCTTTTTTTTACAGTTCTCGTGTGACTAACTCTCTGTTAACTAACTAAACCAAAGCTTCTTTTTTCAATTTTTTCTTTGTGATTACTTACCATGTAATATGTGTTTTTGTTGCTCTGCAGGCCTGGAACGTGACAAATTTGACAACAAGACGGTGACTTTTGAGGAGCACATAAAAGAGGAACACAACATGTGGCACTACCTGTTCTTCATAGTGCTGGTGAAAGTCAAAGATTCCACTGAATACACGGGCCCTGAAAGCTATGTGGCCCAGATGATAAGGGTAAAGAGAATTGGATTTTAGCCAGTTCATCCTTACACACTGAAATGAGGAAATGTCGGGTTGACTTCCTGGCACGAACTGCAAGTCTCACAGCATTTCTTTATGTGATTAGGTCAGGACTTTGAGATCAGACAATAATAACAGAGGAAGGTCTAAAGGGTTCACAAACTTTCCAGCATGTCCATATAGAGGAAAAGAAGAAATGCTTGCACAGGCCATATAGTTGCTTAACTGTTTGATGACACGTATTTCGTCCTCATAAGTCATCATTTCACAGTTATTCTGTGGAATTAGAGCATCCGTTGGCTACAGACACATCCTCAGCCCTGAATGAAAGAGCACTTCTCTTTGTGTCATGTTGGTGGTACAGTACAGGAGCAGAGTTCGTCAGGTTATGCAGCTGAGTCACACACCTTAGCACACTCTTCCTCTTCTCTAATCTCAACTAACAGACAGGCACAGCAGTCATGCAGATGTATTGACACAAATAGCCCGATGTAGACTAACAGGAGGTCAGTGGAACAAATACATGAGCACGGTCTAACCCTAAAACCGATCCAAGTGTGATATCGAGTATGTGGTTAGTGCACTGGGACTTGCATTGTGTCTGAGGTCATTAACTTTCCATTGTTGCTATTACAGTATTAATACAATGTAAAGTTGTTCCTGCAAAACTGATTACAGATCCGTGCTAGTTGGAGTTCACATTAAATCACTTGGCCGCCAAACAGTAGCGCCGTCCTGTTAGGATAACCAATACATACTGTATCTCATAGTAGATCTACACCATCACTTTAAAAAGATATGCTTGTCCAACTACAGGAGCACAACCTGGACTGGTTCCCACGGATGCGTGCCATGTCATTGGTGAGCAGTGATGCGGAGGGGGAGCAGAATGAGATCAGGAACCTGCAGGAGAAACTGGAGTCTGCCATGAGGCTGGTGGCCAATCTGTCTGGACAGCTGACTGAGCTTAAGGAACAGGTATATAATATGACTGTGAATCATCCATCCATTATCTTAACTACTTTTCCTGTTAAGGGTCACAGGGGCAGCAGCCAGCCCCAGCTGTCACTGGTTACACCCTGGACAGGTTGCCAGTATATCTCTCTCTGACCATTCACACTCGCATTCACACCTAGGGAGAATTTGGAGATACCACCTCACCAAACTAAAGTAACGAGACAGCCGCACAGGCACAGGGCGCACATGCGAACTCCACACGAAGGCCACAAAATTAGAAGAGGACCTTTTAAGAGTGAGGCAACAAGCAGAACCACAAGACAAAATTTCTGAAGTTCACCATATTTCTTTATTTCTAATCTAAAAAAAAAAATCTATCCACACTCAAGTCTATTTACGGATATTCAATTCACATCGTTGGACATCACCATGAAACGTGAGGCGTCATTTCCTCAGCCACCGCCGTGTTCTAAACTATTACTGGCACTACCACTACTAAATATGAGCCTTGTTTACCAATTTCCTGTTCTGATTTCTGTGACAGCCTCGTGGATTCACACCGCCCCGCAGTCCTTTCATCGGCCAACTCAGGAACAAGTAGAATATGTTTTCAAATACGAGGCCAATGCGAAACATAAAACAGAGTTTCAAGCAAAATCAGCAGTTTAAGAACATGTTGTGAATCCGACATTGATTTTTCTAGGGCCTTTTCTTAAGAACAAATTTCCATTTCTCCATTCCTTTTTAGCACTACTATTGTACACTGTACGTCTAAACTTCAGTATTATCAAATTAAGGTGTTTGAAGATGGTGGAAATTGATTTTAACCAGTTGACTTTGTTTTCTGTGTAGATGACAGAGCAGAGGAAACAGAAGCAACGAATCGGTCTCCTTGGTCATCCCCCTCACATGAACATCAATCCACAGCAGCCTGCCTGAGGGCCCCTGCAGCCAGTTGTATAATTGCCTGACCACTGTGACAGTGTTCCAGTGAAGAATGCCAAATGTCTTCATCACAGTGTAGATCAATGTCTGACTGTAAACATCAGACACTCCTACAATAAGTGTGTCTGTGGGTGGAGTGTGCACCAAGTGCCTCGGGACCTGAGAAGCCAGTGCTGTAAGTTTATGACACTGTCTTTAGCTTTATCGTACTGTACAATACTTCAAAGTTCAGCCGTGGTTCCTGGAGGAGTGTCCCCCTTAAGTGGCCTTGTACTGAGATTTCAATTCAGTGTTGCACCAGCAAATTTGGGTCACGTGCCGATTTGAGAGTGTGTTTAAACTCCATAATACACTATTTAATTTTTTTTTTTTTTTACAGCAATAGAAATACCTAATAATATGCAATGTCTAAATATAAAGGAACTATTTTTGGAAACTTATTTCTTTTATACGTTTCAATTTTACTATATATATATATATATATTTAACATATGAAGACAAACTCCTCGAAATAATTATGAAGAATTCACCATAGTTTACATGGTTTCTAAAATGCATAACCTCTACAGTGTTGTTGTCGTCGTCATGAGGGAAATCATTTGTCTGTAAACTTTTTAATCTCAAATGAAGGCTCTGCTCTTTCTGGGTCACTTTAAATGAAAATTGTGAAGGAAACCAAAATAACCCAAATGAACCTACCGAGGAGAAGGAGCTAATGTGATTGATTTACTCTGAAACCACCATGTTGTGCTTAATTATATGGAGTCACATGGACACATAGCAGAATTAAGCTTTGGGATTTTGGGATCAACGTTAAATGACTTATTCTTCTGTGCACTGAATTATTTACTCTTCCTTTAACCCATTTAGTCCTAAAACACTGATATTTTCCATAGCTCTCAAATGATTGTTACTTCTTGGTTGGTTACTTTGAATATGGTCCACATGAGATTGACTGTTTGAATGTATCTGAGAACTAAAAGATGTCATTCGGGGTGCTGCTTTACCAAACCGAACTTTTATACTAATAGATGGATGGTTTGTGTCTTAATTGTACATTCCAGTCTTGAAGTCTATTTAAATAAATAAAGTGTGTAAAATAATCTCATGGTTGAATGTTCCAAATTCTTTTTTAACAGTGGCTCTTTGTTGATGACCCAGATTAGTAGATTACAGTTCAGATTAATTGTGTGTTGTTAGCTGTAATTTGAACATTTATTTATTTTTATTTTAGTCATAAAACTTTAGATCATTGTATAACTATTTGATTCTATGATTATCCAAAGATTGAAACTTTGTTATAAATATAATAGTGCTGACTTTTTTTAAATAGCCTACAGTGACACTTCTGACAGCCTCTTTACAAGCCTGATGCAAAAGTACAACATTTTCAGCAGGTCACATCTGCGTCCAATTACAACAAATTTAACAGCATAGATAATTATATTATTTAATTAGACGAGCATTTCGTCCAACAGAATAAATACTTGCTTGTGTTAAGTATTTTGCTCAATACACTACACAAATATGAAAAGCTCTACAAGCGAAACTGAAACCAGCGCACCATTGTCACTTTTTAACTGCATTACATTTGCCTATATTAAGTTAGAGGGGCTTTCCATCGTCATGTGGTTATTTGGTTAAGATATTGTTGAATTACTGTGTGTGCCACGGTTATTTTGTGATGAATCTGTCCTTTAGCCCTTTTCTCTTTAATTTACTTCAAGTTAGGAATTTTCCAAAAGACCTTTTAGCTAAAGTTACTGACATGGCCGTATGTGAATCTTTTGAGGGTTTGAATAGGTATGATATCTGTCTAACTATCAATCCATGAAATCTTAGTTAGATTAACTGATAATGTAAATGCAGAGGAGGAAACCATGGAAGGAGGAATCGTAAACAGTGAATTTTCAATTAGGGTAAAATTGTATAAAAGAAACTTAATTGTGATTAAAAATATAATCCATTGACAGCAAAGTTGGGACTTTTTTTAAAAGCAATAAAAACTAAAAAATGTTAAGTTACCTTTATTTATCTGAAAAAGAACAAAAAAACTTTATTTTGTAAACACGCAAAACACTTTTCCTTAATTACACTGTTTTACAGGTGTGAAATATATATTCTTGCTGGATATAAGACTTTACTTGCTCAAAGATTTATAGTTTGATTTGATTTCGATATAGGAGACAGCTTTGGGCAGCAGCCAAGCCAGTGACGCTGCGTAGCATGTAGTGTCAGACTGTGTTAAGAGACATTTCTTATTAACCATTTCTCCTGCAATCGCAGTTGAGGGCTCAAATTTGTACACATTTACAAAATACAATTACATTGGCCAGTTAAAATGTGGACAGTACTATTGTCAGATAAATAGAATAAAAAAGAAAGTTCAAGCACATTACAAATAGTAGACTTCAGGCTTTTATCACATTTTCCAAAGGTCCCAGGTTTTTAAACAGTTTCTAAACACAAAAAAACCATATTCCTTCAAAATATCCACAATGCCAGCAAGGTTTCAGAGACTGGGTAGTATGTTCCTATTCTAAAAGAAGTCTTTGATCAATGAATTGTCCTTAAAAGACTGAGTTGTGTGAGTTTATATGACCATTGCTGGTAGTTCCAGGAAAGGGACTGAGAGATGTAGTTTATAAATAAAATATCAATTTTCACAGTCAGATCAGAATTCCTAATACAGTGGCCTACAATATCATAAAACACATCTAAAGCATAATGGAGTCAGGCTGATTTTAATAGAGAAGATGAAATTTCAAGATTGTGCAGCTGTTTGTGATAAACATGAAGTCTCACTTCCTGTGTGCAGGTGACATCTAATCCTTTACTGTCGGTCTATATAAGTTCTTCACTGGTAACAGTCTAGTAATATGTGAATGTAAGTAAGTATTGGACATGTCAGGACATCATCAAACCTCCTTTTCTTTTCTGGCAGAGATGATGAGCGTGTGGTTCTCCGTGCTCATTGTGGTACTGATTAGTATTCAATCTCTTTAATTTTTCTAGGAATAAATAAAACTTAGCCGAATCGTGCTGATTGTCAACATCAGCAGAACTTCTTTCCACACTGTCTCATCTGCAGTAAGAAACACGTTAAACCGGTTAACGCTTGTGGTCTGCGCTGATAGCCTGCAGCAGACAGGTGCAGCCTCTCTGTGCTGGCTGAGCTGGATGTGCCCCGCGCGCTCAGCAGGCTCGCGGGCCATGAGGACATGAACGTGACAGGCGCCGCCGCCTCATGACAACAAACGCCGATACCACGCACAGGTGCACGTGACCACACGGGAGTACACCTGCCACGTATTTACATGGTAGATCAATAGCAGCAACCACCGCTCACACCCGCGGCCTACTGCTTCACGTGAGGCTAAAGCTTATAGAGCTGCAAATGACTGGTAAGTTGAGTGAACAACTTTACAAATAATGCTCCTAAAACCTCCATTAACACTTTATTAATATGACTTCGTTGCACTTGATGAATGTCTATGTTCACTAGTCCTTAGTTTGTTATTGTATTGTGCCATACCCCCCCCCCCCCCTGCTGTGTCCTAGCTCTGTCTGTCTCCTGCACTGTCTCTGCCAGCACGTTCCCCGCGCCATGGCTCGAGCAGCCGTGTTTCCACACATTTCAGCATGCTGGTACACGGGACCCGACACGCACCGCCCTACCGCCTGACGTGCGCCTCCCTCCGCCCACCGAAGCTCCTTATCCGTAGGAAGTGGGCCGTCCCTGCGCCGAGGATACAGCACCGCTCCACACGTGAGCCTCATGTGACAGGGGTAGGTCAGTCTGAGCTGAGAGTCTGAGGGTTTATTTAACTCGTCGCTCTGTCCTCCCCCACTTTCCTAACGCGCTACCAACAGGGTTGTCTTCTTCCTGCGGCGGGACCACGGCGTGGAGATTTACTCAAAACCGAACACAACCTCTCCACAAACCAGAAGAGCGTTAATATTTACACACCTGTAAAGATTTTCCTACTTTTTTGAAGCGTTTGTTATATTTTACAAACTGCTGCTTTACAACTTTTTCATCATTGTTGCGTGTAAATAAACGCGTGTTTATTTGTGACTGCGCTGGAAAACTATCTCGACTTCAGCTGCGCATTTGCAGTGAGAATAATGGAGCGAATTCCGAGCGCGCAGCCACCTCCTCTGTCCAAACACCAGCCCGACCTGTCAGACGTGCAGGGGTAAGTTACACTCACAGATTCACTAACGTTGCTCTTCACTGGACTGTGTAGTTACTGTGTGATTTATCCTACTCCGACATAATAACAATATTCTATTGTCCTCTCTTTGTTTCTCTAGGATGGATTTCCCGATATATGTTTATAAACCCAGGCGGGGACTGAAGAGGGGAGAAGAGAGCAAGGTGCGTTGTTATTTTGTTATTTGCCAGCTTATCAAGTTATCACCATGTAGCTTTTATTGAGTTATAAGGAGTACGGCTGGCAGTTGTCCCGTAGTCCCATAAACGGCTGACCTAAATCCTGCCATGGTTTCGCTCTTGGAGTCTTGTCGAAGTTACTGTCCCTGATCTTATAAAAACTAGAAGTGTGCTTCTTTTAGCGCAACTCACCAACAGTGTTGTTTTTTTTTTCAGGAAACGTACAAGCTGCCTCACAGACTCATTGAGAAGAAAAGGCGTGACCGGATCAACGAGTGCATCGCTCAGTTGAAAGATCTGTTACCAGAGCACCTGAAACTCACGGTAGGTTCATGCTGTATCCGGGAGGGATAATGGGATTCACTGTTTTGAGTGGAATACACCACCCAGTGGCTGCTCGGTGGTACTGCAGCCTCTGTGCTGACTGCGTCAGCCACCGGTGATGTCTTGTAGTCTAACATAGGAAAATGAAGAATAAAGTTCATACACAGTTACATGTAGTTACAAATACAATTAAGACAACAGACCAGATATTAGTTTTAACATTTGTTAACATTTTGGCAGATGGTTGCTACTGTTGTGTTACTGATCATGATAATATTAAAGATTAAGCATACATGGGAAGAAAGCCTGATCACTGTGTTATATAAGAGGTGGGGATGTGCTGACTGTGTATGTCTCCCACAGACTCTGGGCCATCTGGAGAAGGCTGTGGTTTTAGAGCTTACTCTCAAGCATGTGAAAGCCCTCACCTCTTTACTGGATCAACAGCAGCAGAAGATCCTTGCTCTGCAGAATGGCATGCAAATTGGTAAGCTGCAAATCACTTACACACACAAACATAAATAGACTAACACACACAGACAATGCATGTAACAATGCAAATAACACGAGTAATGCAAAATAACAGGAGCTGCAGACAAATAGGTGGCAGCAAATATAGCTGTAGATGTTGTAAAAAAGACTAAACATCAGCAGATCCTCCCATCTATGTCAAACTGCTGAATTTCTGACCTTGTGGTTTCTTGCTGTGTTTACAGAGCAGCCTGCTGTCACCCAGGAGAAGTCAGAGGAGATGTTTCGCTCTGGCTTCCACATGTGTGCCAAGGAGATTCTTCAGTACCTCGCCAGTCACGAGAGTGATGGAGATTTATCGCCATCCCATATGGTCAATCACCTTCACAAGATAGCCGCAGAGGTGCTGCAAACTCCAATCAGACCCCGCACGCCTCGAAGCTCGCAGCCCGAGGAAAAACCATCTTACATTCAACACCAACCACGCAAGGAGACGCCAACCAGCTTACCCCCCAAACCCACCGAAGGCTACGGGAGAAACTGTGTGCCTGTCATCCAGCGGGCATATGCCCCACAAAGCGGTGAGCAAAGTGGCAGTGACACAGATACAGACAGCGGCTATGGGGGAGAGCTGGAGAAGAATGAATCTGCAGCGCTGCAGGGACGTCCGAATTTCTTCAGCCAGGAGAGCCAGCTGAAGCGGGCGCTGTGCGACAGGCAGAGCTCCAGCATCAAGCAGGAAGATGATGAGCCACGCCACAAACGCCCCCGGGTGGAGTCGTCTGAGGATGAAGTGCTTTCAGGTGGAGAATCATCAAGTTCATCGTCCTCCAGTGGTTATGGTAGTTACATGAGCGTGTCCCCCAACCATCCACCTCCTCACCCCCTGTGTATGCCTTTCTACCTCATCCCACCCTCTGCAGCAGCATACCTGCCAATGCTGGATAAATGCTGGTACCCTGGGGCCATGCCCATGCTGTGTCCTGGTGTGGGAGGCAGTGAAAGACCACCTCAGCTAATGCTGTCTCCCAGGGGAGGCTCTCCAGCTCCGTCCATATCTCAGACCCCCATGGACTCCCCTGCCCTCCTTCAGGCACTAAAGCAAGTACCACCTCTCAACCTGGAAACCAAAGACTAATGTCCTGTTCTGTTAACTAGGAGAAGAGACAGTAGTCCGAGGGAAAAGATGACTGGGCCATTCCATAATCCACCCTCACTTCTCCCGTCTGTTCCTCAGCCTAGAGGTCAAACAGCAAATGAGAGAACTTGTGGAAATGATCAAGGAGAGATGAGAGGGGGGGGGGCAGCACCCATCCCCACTCGGAGGATGCAGAGCTCGAGCTGAATGTTTAATGCTCAGAGATATTACTCAGTGCAAATGTATCATATAAAGTGGACCTGCCCTACACACACACACAAACACACCTGAACACACTTGGTTGAATGTACAGAAAGAAAAGTTTTAGATGCTGCTGTTCAAGTATAAGCGCCGATGACACTGACGCATCCTACTTGTAGCTGTTGCGATAGAGACACGTCACCCAAAACGTTGCACCACAAGTTCGATGTAATGTTTCACCCAAAGTTTGTTGCCTGTCTCCTCACGCTCCCGATTCTCATTAGTGAAAATGTACTTCAATGAGGCACTATGATGGCTTGCAGCATAAAATAAAAGGGAAGGAGGGAGGGAGGGAAGGAGGAAGGGTACACCCAGTGCACGGAAGAAGGAATGGGCCACTACATGACCATTCTGAATGAGAAGTCTTGTTTTACGATGACAAACGGACAGTTGAGATGGCTTTTCTGTAACTAGTGTTCATAGACGTCTTGTACATTTCTATTTTTGATACCTGTTCTTGCACTCTTGTACATCTGGAGAAAGAAGGAGGGCAGGGTGTGGACAATTGTATGTTGTGTACTCAGAAACTGTGTACATACTGTAGCACTGTGCTGGACCTGGTCTGTGTACTCGGCATCTGTTTCTGCTCAAGTCAAACCTGGTGTTTGTTCTTGCTGTTGCCTTTTACTTGTGAAAAACTGATAAATCTCAGATGTTAATTCTCTGTCCTGCTTATGAATACTGGAGGCAAAGAAGTGAGGAGAAGAGAAGTGAATGTACAAGTTTTACCAGAAGACTAGTTTTCTACAGAAAGAGGTACTTGAGATTCTATATTTTGGGACCTACATGAAAGATGTTTGATGTACATATTTTGTCTATATATGTTGATATATGTTATATAAGTGTATTAATAAAGTATTTTTTTCCTGTGGAAATTTGCTTGGCTGTAAGTGGATGAAAATATTCTGCACGTAATATGCAGTTTGTTCTTTCACAGCACTACAACATGTAATGACCAGCTGTCTGTAGACCAGCTCTCCTGGTGATTCTCTAATGGTTCAATTCAATTCAATTCATCTTTATTTGTATAGCGCCAAATCACAACGAAAGTCATTTCAGGGCACTTTACAT
>JAUMTR010000022.1:9642725-9681788 GCA_032270685.1 Microctenopoma stevenorrisi
TGATTAGAGGTAACACGTCTTTGAGTAGTCCAGTTGGGATGGGGTCTAACAGACAGGTAGTTGATTTAGATGAATTATAATGGTGGATTTGAAACACAAATGGAAACTCAATTACATTTCTGGTGCAATAATCAGGACTCATCTCCAACCTCTCGCTAGTCTAATTCAATAACCAACTCTGTATTTAAACTAACGCCACCGTAATGCTGCAGATGTGAACATGTTTCAGTTTCAACACAGGCCCCAGAGCTCAGCATCAAAACCTCATATTATTATTATTTCCACTATTATTTCTGAGCTGTAGGAGTGCTGCATTGCATAGTGACATCCATCTTTCCTTCAGTGTTTGCCACCCTTTCCCTCAGTTTATCCAACCAAGGGCATAAATGCCATCAAAACCTATATTTCAGTCTGTCAGGTTCAGTGGTTTTTAATTTTATTGATTGTTTATAAAAAGAGAACACACTAAGCATTGTTTAAAATGTAGCACAAGGGCTAACAGAACTATGCTATCATTTCATTTCCTTACCAGTACGACTTGCAAAGTAAACACCTATTAGAAAGGTTTATCTTTATTGCCATCTAGTGGGGACTTACTCTGCCTACATCCTCCCTGCAACATCAATTTAGAACAAATTGAACCACTGAATATTTCATTATTAATAACTACCCCTGAACACTGGTTTGATTAAGCTTTTTAATGCAAATTAACTTAAAGAAGATAATCATAAAATTGTACTATCCGTTGTTTGATTAAGATTTTAACAGCCAATCATCCAAAATTAGACTCTACTCCCAATACAGTATGAGTGAGAAATTTAAAAATATCTTAGACAACCCTCCATGATTTATTGTTAGTTTGTTGTAAAGTTCTCTATAAACAAAAGCTTATGTCATCAGAAGAATAAATGAATTAATTCGGTCTGGTAGCTCAATGGGTTAAGCGTCAGACTGACATGCAGAAGGTTGTGGGTTCGAACCCCGTCTGACTTCTAATCTATCCCCTACCAGGTGTGTCTCTGAGCCAGACACCCAGCGCTAGCTCCTTGTAAGTCGCTTTGGATAAAAGTGTCTGCCAAGCAAACTAAAGTAAAGTCATTTAGTCATTGGGCTCCAACTCAAATTAACAGGACCTAAAAACAATGTTGTCACTGACACTTCCTCCTTTTTGGTCATAATCCATCCAGGTCATGGTTATCTGGACTTGTTTAAGTTCCTTGATGATGTTTTCTCTTCCATTCTAGATGTTTTATGAGTCTTGTCTGAAACAAAAAACTTTTTGGGGCATCACCACTAATGTTCCTCCACACAGTCTCCTCTACATTTGGGAATGGTTTGTCTGTGAGAAGAAACTAATAATTGATGTCTGGGAAGGCTGAGGTGGGAGGGAAAGGTTGTATTACAACAGGAAATGCCCACAATTTTTGGCCTTAAGCTAAAGACCTCCAAGGTAGGCAGAGGTTCCCAGAGTGAGGGAAAGACACAGGTTGAAGTCTTGTGTTGAGGCTCAAAAGCTGCTTGCGGATGGAAGGATCGGGCGATGTGTGACCCGTAACCTGGATTAGACTGGGTTTTACACTCCGGCAAGTTGTAAGGAGGGCTGAGGGAAAAGGAGAGACTCCGTGGGACCAGAGTTGCCCTCTTGGCACCAAGACTCAAAGCTAAACGTTGGGCTTTACTCAAAGGGTGTTCATGGGTCAAACTGCGGCAGGTCCTGCGAACACAGGAAGTATTCTGAACCTCTGTTCTCCCTTCAACTCTCCTCTTTGAAGAAACTGATGTCTGCTGTGATGTCAGTCTCATTTCCTCCCCAACAACGTGTTTCTCTTTGATTGCATGGGGTTTCTGAATTGATAGTTTATGTCCTGTTTCAACCTCCTCTGAAGATGACTGATTGGAAGAAAAAGTGAAGGGTACATTAGAAGTAACTGCTTCCCTATGATGTACGGGTCTGGATCGTCTTATGGGAACTCCTTCCACCAGTAGGTTTACTCCAATATACTGAGGAACTTCAACTGCAGCCTGAGAGGTTAAAGAAAGAAAGGCACAACAAATAATAAAAACATTTGGCATATTGGTAATTATTCAATGGAGGTCCTTTCAAAATAAAAAGCCATCGCCTGAAGCATCATTCCCACCTTTTTGTAGATTAGCTGGAAGCCTCCTGTGTCAGCACAAGGATCAGTCCGTCTGTCCAGCACAACCCTCAGGGTATCCAGCTGCACAGCAGGGCAAAGGCGGGCAGTTACAGCGGTGGAACAGGCCATAGTTGGACTGGCGTTGATCTCCAGCAGCCAAGGTCTAAGATCTCTGCCCAACATAAAGTCTGCTCCATAGAGTTCAAAGCTTGACTTGCGGGCCTCAACCAAGTCCTGGGCGGTCTGCAGCGCATTAACCACTGCTTGCTGCATGCCTGGGACCACCACTGACTCCCACTCCACCTCAGAGCCCCGGCACCGCAGAAAATCCCTAAACTGAGAGCAGGACCACATATTGTCCTCAGGCACTCCTGGATGACGGTCACGAGATGGCTGGAAGTTCTTCTGAATGGAGTTGTTGCACAGGTGGATTGCACTGAGCAAAATAACAATCAAAAACACATAAAATGACCTGTGAATTAACATTGTTTAAAAAAAACACAGACCTAATATACAATTACTTTTATTCTATTTGTTTGAGCCTCCGTCTGACCTGTCCAGAGTTTTTGTTGAGTAGGGCTTAGTGGAGAACCGCAGGTAGCACTCTTTGTAGAACCAGACAGTCAGAGGGTTCCAGCTGGTGACGAGGAACCACTGACGGAGGTCAAACTTGGTGCCATGGACCAAAAGAGGACGTTCCAGGTACTTCTGAACCACCCACTTACTCTCATTATTCAGGGCAATGTCAGTGTCTGCTAGTGCCAAAATCTCATCCAGGCGATTCATACACAAAATGCCTGCGTGATGGTGTTTTATGTGGCACAGAAAAGAAAAAACAACAAAACTTATTCATGGGCACATCAGAACTGTATCATTAACAGCAACAATTTCACTGTGCAAAACCCAAAAAACACAGTATACTTGTATGTGAGGATCTTCAAATCGCAGTTATTTTGGATTTGCATACCATGCTAATATTCCTTCATCACACTAAGGCTTTCAGAAGCATTATCATGTTAGCGCAGCATTTAACCATAATATTCGGCACTACTGTATTTTTATCAATATGTGACTTTTGTGCAGCCTTTATGGAGAAAATTATAAGATTAAAATATAAATTCCTAGGTAACTGTTAACTAGCTAAGGAAAACAGTCTCACCTCGTCCTCTTGACTTGGCGCCCGGTTTAATAATCCAGATGTTATTTAGTCCATCAATGTCCAGCTGAGGGAAAACCTTCTGCAGTCTTGTTAGCATGGCTTTACAGCGCTCCACATATACACTGCTGCCACTGATCGATGCACCATTACTACATACAAGTATTTTATTAGAATTGCATTTTTTAGTGCTGTTAACAAACATTTGACCTCTTCTGGATTAAGCATACTTGTCACACTGAAATGACTCAGATCATCAAACCACTCTTTGATGAAAATTACACTCACTGCACAACCAAGTAGTAGTCTTGCAGAAACTCTGCCCACTGCTGTTCCTTAACTGAGGGGGGTGTTTCCACAATTATGTCAATGTCACCATGCTCTAAAACACTCAGAAACTCCTGACACACACACAAAGCTGTGTTGATAATATCTGAACCCACAAATCGATGTTCAACGTTATCAAGCTCTGTGGAGAAAAAGTATGATTATTACATTCACATAGACTTGCACTTCAGTTCATGACCTGGCATTCTTTTATTATTTTTTGACAATACATTTTACCTTCATGCACATTGGTTTTGGCTTTTATGTCCTCAACCCTTGATCCACTTGTCTCAACCACATGCTGCAGAAGGCTTGTGCAAGCTGTCCTCCTGAAATCCTCTTTGTTTTCCAAGTAACAGAACATAATGACAGGAGCACAAAGGACAGAAAGGCTAAAGCTTTTGCATGTTACATTTAAAACATGCATCTTTGATGAAAACAGCTTTTTAACGTGGTATACAGAGCCATAGGGCAGACCTCTGAAGGCATGTTTTTCATCCTCTGCTCCCAGCCTGTAACATCTTGGAAAAAAGGTGTCTGGATCTGCTGCATCAAACCACTGAAGGTTACGCAAGTTCACACAGAGCCCCACCTGAAAGAAAACGAGACCGTACCGTAAACAGGTAGGAGGAGGCACTGAGTTTTAGCCGATGTTAGTTTGTTAAATGCTGCACAACTTGTAATTTGGCAGTCGGTCAGTAGACGACACCTTGGTTGTAAATGTTGCTGCGTTTGCATAGTGATTGGTCATTTGGTCATTCCATAACGCGCGACAGTCTATGTCATCCCGTCGTGTAGTCCAGTAGAAATATGTTGTTTCATTTCGAACCAGACGAGACTAGAACAAATTATAATCACCTGATTATAAAATGAAAATACAGCAATGTGAAAAATACAACACATGGAAGTAAATGTCGTGGAAACTACATTATTATTATTATTATTATATATTATTTTTAATTGTGTAAAGTGTCAATGTCAAGTAAGGTTGACGAAGCTCGTTCACTTGAAAGGTCTCTTACCATGAGGTCGTACATGTCATCAAGTTTCTCCTCTTTCCCTTGCTCATCTGCTTGTTCTGTAAGAAGATAAGTGCGTCGGGTGTGTTAGAGGGGTGGGGGTCAGTGTTACAGGTTGGAGGTTGTACACATCATATCAATGGTATCGTTTTCAGCTCTGAAGGTATTCATTTATGCATTTAAATTAGCACTAGATTGCTGGTACCTCCTCCTCACTGGTACTTAGACATGATCGTTAAATGAGAATATTACTGATTTGAGGGAATGTGAATAACCGAAGAACTATAATATTTTACTGTCAAATTATACAAATGATATTTCTGATGCCTAACGTATGACTTTGTTAGTATGTGTTCCACTCCCATTTCCCTGTGTTTTAGTTCTGTTTTCCTACACAAAAGAACTCTTGGGAGTTCACCTTGTGTTTTTAAACCTCTGGTCTCACCAGTAACATCAGCACTGACATCACCATAATCACCATCCTCCTCCTCATCGCCATGACAACGAGGTGCTTTCTGGACCGGATGTGGCAAACGACGTTCCACCCACCCTCTGGTCCATAAGGCAGCTCGAATCACAGGATAGGGTCCCTGCACCGAAAACACTTTCCTCAACTAAGAATATGTGGGAGAGCAGATTTAGAGAGACACGAAGATTAGAGGATAAAAATGCAGAGGTGACGCAGTGATATCGTTTGTGTGATCACCTTGACCGCTCTCTCCACCAGCGCTTTAGCTGTTTTCAGTCTGTCGGGCTTGATGGTAGCCAGACTCGGCACACTGCGACGTATCCTCCGCTCCACTGCATTTGTGGATTGGACCAGCTGTTTAGTAAATATGTTAATTAAAGTGTGCACATGTACGCCTGGTCACTTACCTGCCACTTGTTGCATGTTACTTTTATTTGAGTCTCTCTCTGGCTGATGCGACAGCCAGATGTGTAGCGTTCAGATCTCTGGGAGCAGAAGTGTGTCTGATAAGTTCGCATCATCGCATTGCAGGATATACAAGAATACATGCCTATTAACAATATTCATGAGATAATAGAGTTAGATATAAGCAGATAAAGATACAGATCTAATGCATTCCTCCCATTTGTAATAAAGACAACAACATGTAGCCTAATGAGATCCGCTGCAGCTGAGAAAGAATCAGAGAAAGACATAATAGGATGACACGTGGATGACGATGTTGCGAATCGGGTCAGGCTGACATCTCAATCTGCACAGAGCTGATTGAGACTGTCAGAGCTCCTCACTGACGTAGCCATGCGCAAAACAGACGCACGCCCTCATACGCGCATAGACGGGACATGAGAAAGAAGGAGATCCATTACAAGACATCTAAGTTCAAGACAAATAAAGATAAAAAGCGTGGATTTCAGCTCTGACATTAAAACACGACTAGGCATGCACAGAAATACTGATAAAATGCAGCCAAAGAGGTTTTACATGGAATAATAATATACAAACCAAAAGTCACTTCCCCAGTGACCCGAACACTCAGAGCACAGACGCGCTCGGTCCTGCTTCCTTCATGTTGCCGCACAGTTACCATAACAACCGTACATGCTCCCACATCATGTTTACAGTTGCTATAACAACCGCACCTAGGCGAAACGCCACGCCGTGCAGGCCGACCTCTCATCGTGCGTTAAAGTTGATCATTGATCCGAAGTTATCACTTGCAGCGCAGCTTACACGTGTAAGCGACACGGACAACAATTAAACCTCAGAAAGGTACTGAGAGATTGCTCTGTAATGTCTAGCATCAGAGTGGTTGAGGATGGTTGACATCAGTTGTTTGACGGTGAGTTCGCTCGACAGTCTCGTACTGGCTCTAATGGTTGGATAATGTTTTTCACTTTGTTATATTCACGGTATGGTGATGTGTTGGGCACAAACACTGCGATTCCTGCTCCTCCAGTACATCCCTGCACCTACAGCGTGTCAGACATGTGCATATAAGATGTATGCCACGTGCCCAGCACCTCACACGGATCTTCTTTGGCGCAGTAAGTGAACTTCCCACACGGTGGCATCCGGTGCTTTCTGGTACGTACAGGGCGCTTTTCAGGTTCATCCCCTGTTCACCGGTTACTTTTGCATTAAATGTCTTGACACGAAACGATCAATGACATTTTACATTGAAAGTAAATTATATTTACAATGTATTCCTAGCTCTGTACTGTACGTTTCGCTCTAGTGCATGCTGTGAAGCTACTATACAGATCATTATCTGCATGCACAACATAGGTTCAGGGCCGTTTCTGGGTCAGTGGGGGCCCTATGCAAGATTATTTTGGGGGCCCCTGTTTTAAATCGATATAACAAATTTAAACCCTTCAATTAACTGTTCTCAAACCTCAAAATGAAAAACATGATTCAATATTCAAACAAGATCCACTGTTTCTATTGGTTTGTTTTATGAGATTCCACAATTTGGTTTATTACATAATGAACATAATTATGTAAAGAGCAGAAGAAAAAAACAGATAAATTTGATGATGTGAAGATATCTGTAGGAAAGATTGGCAGCAAAGGTGACTTCGCATGCAGTTTTAAAACAAAGTTAATATAATTGGGACAATTTGTTTTAAAATGTGAATGAAGTCAGCCAGAAATAATTAAATTAAAAAAAGTAAAACAAATTTTATCAGGTTGATCTTGAACCCAGTTTTCCCATATTCTAACACAAGAACTTTAGCTATAAGACATACCAGAGTCATGAAGATGTCTGGTTAAGAGCAAACCAAAGTTAATACTCTGGTGCAGCTGTTTCTGCAATACATGAAACATTTTACCAAAGTTTCTGTCAACATTACAGAGCAAACATAATCTGAGAGATAATTGAATTACATGTAATTTTAATAATATAAGTGGTAGCTTGGGGGCCCCCTAGTGGTCGTGGGGGCCTATGCCTCTGCATAGTCCGCATAGCGCAAGAAACGGTACCGCATAGTTTAATTTTATACAGTATAATACTAGACTGCATGATTTCTCTAATTGCTCCGCTGCAGTGTTAGTCAAGTCGAGTGTGTTTAAACTAGTAAGATAAGCATATAAAAACAGCAATGTCCTGTTCAATCAATAATAAAAGCCAGTGAAAACAGATGGACTTTAAGCTGCAATTTAAACTGATGTTCGAGAGTTTAGGGGCCACCACTGAAGATGCTCTATCACCTCTACATGTGATGATTTCTGACTTCTCTATTTGTGGCGTTCACAGTGGCTACAGTGTGCTTTTCTTCAGTTGAGTTTTTAATTAAATAAGTGATGCAGGCATAAAAGTTTTCTCTGGATTTCCCTCATGCACTCAGTTCTGTTATTAACTGCAGTAGCTCGACGCGGAGCCTCCTTGTGCTGTGTTCAATAAACACGAAGGGAAGGGACTGAATCATCTGCGGGGAACAGTAGTCACATTTCCGTATATGTTGCAGCTGAAATGTGAGACGCTGACAAATGGACACTGTAGAGTGAAGTAGCTCTAGCTTGTCTCCTTCTTTGCTTTAGTGTGTTGGGTAGCAGCAGTGCGTCGCAGCCCATTGTGAGCATCTGCGCTCTAATTGGCTGAGGCTGCAGTGATGTTCTCTGCATCCTGCTTCCACAGCCAGGACAGGAGGGAGGGAAGCTGGAAGAGCGGCCGAGAACTCAGCCTAACCCAGGGTACAAAACACCCCTTTTCATCCGCGGTCCTCGCCCGGAAGGTATGCTAAACCTCAGCATGTCCGCAGAAACAGAAGCAGCCGATGTGACCAACTCCTGACTGCTTCTTCAAAACGTCCTGCGTGCGCACAGAGGCGAATCAATCCATCAGTTAAAGTGTCACCTTTACACTCCGCGAACACTGAGCAGCAGATTTACCCAAAGGCTACGAATATGCCAGTCGACGACCCTGAGATCACGCTGAGCTACCAGGTAAAGTGCCCTTTAAATGATTCACGCGTGGCGCGCTGCTTTGGCGCTATGACCCAGCTGTGCACAAGCTTCCACAACTACACCTCTCCGTTTGAAATGCCCCGAACTCCTGCTGGAATGATTCACGGTGTCACATTCTGGGAACTGTTATAAGCTTACCTGTTTCTGCAATACCTTTACTGTGTTTGCACATTTAGGTCTCAATAAATAGTTGGCTGCTACCCTGCGCGATGTTGCATGTGGAGGATGCTGTTATATTGTTGTTGTGAGATGCCAACCACTTACATTGTGGTGCATTAAGAACTTATATTTCGAGTCCTACTCAGACACATACATTATTGTAATTAGTGACTGATTCCTGATCAGAGAAACACAACACTCCTTCAACTGCTCTTCCTCAAGTGCTACGGGAATGGGAATGGACAGGCTGGTGGATTTCACCAGACTCTGGCTAAGACAGGCTTATTGTTTTCACAGGTCTCATCAAATGACCTTGACGCCATCCTCACACCATTATTAGTCGAACCCGGCGGCAGGGGGAGGATAAGCTGTGAGTTCTGAAGGGGAAATGGCTTGACCTTAATGTCATGTTGATGTGTGATTATTATCCTCTGTGTCATCAGACCCTTGTTGACAGAGGAAAAATAGGGAGCCCAGGGGCAAGCTGATATGGATGTTTGTTAGCTTGTTCTAGCATTACATGCTGTTTTCGGGCTTAAAAGACTGCATGTACCCCACCAGCATCATGCCATCATACTTATCTAGCACCGATGTAGGGCAGGAGACAGGTGGAGAAAGACCAGAGGTGAGCTGTGATTAGACAGCTTTCACACAGGGTGACGAAGGTACCAGAGAAACATTACCAGCTTACTTTCACAACACACAACCTGAACGTTTGTCTCTCCTGCTTATTTGCGGCAGCTGGTCAGTCAGCATGGATCAGTAACTTTACCTTTTTCCCACGTGAAACCTGTTGAAATCTTTGCTGTGTCTCAAGTAACAGAAGAGGATTTTAGATTGTTTGAAACATACCCTCGATCATATGTATAATGGTCATTCATTCAGAATGTTATTTACAATTCATGTCAATGTAATCTCTTGGATGGAAGTGTTGAATATTCTTTAGAGATTACTCATATTTCCTTTCCAAAATGGAAATGAAACCTCTTACAGATTCATTATCTGACTGAGAAGTCCTCGAGTGCAGGTCGGTATACAGTTTTAGTGAAATGCAGAACAGCCCCATCACATCTTCTGTGGTTACTGAGCATTTTTCAGTCCTACTGGTGCTTAGTCTGGTCCTTCATTACAGAAAAGCAGCGTATTGATGAAAATACTTTCTCAGCTTCCCCACTTATTTATCACCATACAAAGATGCCTTGAAATCAATAATCCATTGTAAAGCAAACAACAAATCGAGCACAGGGACATTATCACATACCATACTACAGCGCACCTACATACAATACTTTGTCTCAGGTTGCCCAAGATTGTCACAGGTCTATGTTTCAGTCATACTGGAGCTATTTGGCATCTGTCCTAAGCTTTTATTTTAATCAGTTTGGTGGGAGTGAACCAATTTAGTGAGAGTGATCCAGTCTAAGGAATGAACGCGCAACACTATCGTTTGCATAAATCTTTGTTTGTGAAAAGCATTTCATAACTAGCAATTGAAAGTTTGGCACCACATCATGTTTGGAAACTATTACCATGCAGCCAATTAAATAGGATCCATATAGATTGAAAGGTGACACACTGAACAGAAAAAATGCACAGAGGCTTAGTAAAACTGATATAAAACAGTAAGTCTTTAGTCTTTAGTCTTTAGATGAGATGACATGACGACAGAATCAAACCCTTAGTTGTTTGCTTGTTGTTTTATTTTTCTGCAGGTTTAATTATATTGTATGTTACCATCTTTCACCGCCTAAGCAAACTATGATGGCAGTAAACTCTCTAGAAAGAAAACAATTACAGTGCGAGGCCGAATTGTCTGTGTGGTGTTGAATAAGGTGTGTATGACTCATGCTACCCGTGGGTTGACTCAGTCTAAACAGACGTCCCTCTCATATCTCCTCCAGTTCCCACCTTTCCTGTCTCATCCTTTTCACCATCACTTTCCATTGTTAACCCCTCCTCTCAGGGAAGCATTGTAACATGTGTCTCTGCAGGAGACGAGTGACGCTGCGCTGCTATGAAGTCGCAGCAATAGCCCCAGGCTGTGTCACCATGAGTGTCAACCATGGCTCTCAGACACAAAGCTCAGTCTGGAAGTGACAGGCAGACAGTTGTCTGCGTTAAGATGGGAGTCCCTGCTGTCAGTTCGGGGTGCGTCTGGGAGAAGACGATAGAGAGGGGTCAGCTTGGAGGTGGTGTGGGAAGGAAAATGCAAAAAACTGCAGAGAAGCACTATTCAAATGAGTGTTGTGTTCAAAAGAAATGAATGGGAAAGAGAAACAGGTTCTTATGGACTATTAACAGCTGGTCAGTTGACAGATCAGTACTGACAGATGTCTTTAAGGTCACACCATGCTGCTGAATAATGGATGCATTATTATCAGTCCTCCACTGGTTTTGTTACAGTGCTGTTTACAGCTGATGTTTTGATGAAAACTCACCAGTATCTGTGATGTGTCTTCTCAGCTCTCCATCTGAACCTCGTCATAGTAAACATTAGGCCTCATTCCACTGAAGCTGGCTCCACTTGTAATGCGGATGGCGTGAAAGGGCATTGTGAGCACAGCACATTGATTGGACTGGGGTAAAAATCACTGCTGCTCTATTTGTTTAGGATGACGACCAGTTTGGTGTTTTCCACTGTCATACATTACAGTTTCTGCTTTTCCCTAAAGAAGCCAGAAAAATCTCCAAGAATTGTTATGTCCCAGAAATACCAAACAACTAAATGTTCACTGACAACAGCTCTTAGACATGTTTCCTGAGCAGCAAAGTGAAATAAGATGATATGTGATGATGTGTTTTCTACTTTAAAATTTTGAAGACAAAACATTGAGCTGTTTAATATCCAGCTGGAAGGCTGCTCCAGTGTAGGTTTAACCATGCCTGCTTACCACCCATATGCTTGCAAAGGACAGGAACTCAAGGCCAAACAGCCAGTTTGGAGCTGAATCACTTCTATGTTGTGGTGGAAATGATTATTGAATCACAGCATTGTGGCTGATTCATAGCACACGGACAAGAGCAAACAAAATGGGTTGGTTACCAGGAGATAAACACACATATGTGACCTGTCAGTGGAAAACATCAGGATTGTGCTCACCCAGCTTTGTGATTAGCTTCAGTACTTAACGTGACCCGAGGGAGGTATGTTGTCAGTGACAGGGAACCATTAACCTGTTGAAAAGGTACACAAGACTTGGCCATTAGGAAGGCTGTCTGTAAACTGTGACCAGAAGATGTGAGTCGTGTGTTGCAAAGAGCGTAAACCCAAGAAAAGAAACAAAATGGCAAGGATATATGGTAATGTAAGATGATTTCACCTACAATAGATGTCTTTAAAAAGGCCGTTCTCTGAAATACATTTACACCCACTCTGTGGATACAGATCTTCAAAAGACAACATCATCACTCTGTCTCTATCTATACACCAGAGGACTGCAGAGTAATGATGATGATGATGATGGTCTACCATCATCTGTGGGACAAAGCTTTTAGAGTCTTTTTCACTCAATCTTGTTGCATGTGTGTAAGTTTGGTAAAGCTCCTGTTGTATTAGAGCCAACTGCCTCCAGCCTGATCCCACACGCTGCAC
Organism: Microctenopoma stevenorrisi; assembly: GCA_032270685.1. Classification (NCBI taxonomy): domain Eukaryota; kingdom Metazoa; phylum Chordata; class Actinopteri; order Anabantiformes; family Anabantidae; genus Microctenopoma; species Microctenopoma stevenorrisi. The sequence goes on from JAUMTR010000022.1 coordinate 9,655,054, forward strand.
AGTCCTAATTCATCAGCCACAGCTGCACTGACTGATAACAATGCATGTCAGTGCGTGTGTGCGTGTGTGTGTGCGTGTGTGTCTGCGTGAATCAAGATTCGGTCAGTGGATGTGAGTATGCATGTATGTAACACATCGTTGTCTTTAGATATAAATGATCTCCCATCAAATAAATAGTTTGTCTATTTTTTCATATTGGTGATTTAACTGCACACAAACATTTAAATGTGAAAATTCTGGCTATAAAGAAAATGCAAAGTAATTCATAAAAGAATGACCACGTTCTTAGTTACTACAGCAGCGTGATGTGGAACAAAAACAGCAGCTGGTAAAGGTGGAGTTATTTTTAACTTTAACACTTGATGCACTGACAGGTGGTTAATCTTTCATAATGTAAAAATACAATACAATACTGTGGAGGAAGGAAATGTACTTAGTTACTTAACACCTCTGCACTAAACATCTTTTAAAGCAGATCGTTACTATATCTAACTATACTAAAACAGGCTGTATATTCCTTATACTGCTGGTCGCTGTATGCGTTTTCCAGTCACCACACTTTCCTCAACCTCACTTACATAATGTTGGCCCAAGCATGCCTTTTCTAATTAAGTGTCCTTATTCTTTAAAGGGACAGAATTGTCTTGGGATTAAGAAGCACTCAGTCATGGAAAGAGAAAGCAATCTCACTGGACTGACAGGGCGGAGAATAGTAAAGGAGGCAGGAATGCAGTGGCGTGCTACTCACACCTGTAAATTAAGTGGCTGTCTTGGGGATCAAAGGATCAAATCAGATGAACTGGCATGAAAATATAATGGAAATCCTTATATTTATCCTTATTTTCTGCTTGCATTAAAGTAAGACAATCACTGTTTGATCAGTCCATCATCATCACCATCAGTGTTCAGCTGCAGTAGGAGGTTAAACAAATGAGACAAAAAATATAAAAATTGTGTGCATGTAAATAATACAGGCAGTGTGCTGGCTCGTCATCAAAGATCACTACTTATTTCAGTATTGTATGTATTATTTATGTCAGATTTACCGAATGGAAGATATTTATTCTTTTGTAAAAGCAAATTCTGCCTCCAACACCCTCAGACTCACAGGAGCACATCTAATATACCGCATTCATGTGTTTATATAGAGTGAGTGGAAACTAATGTAGAGAGCCGAACGTATATACCAGCAGTTAAAGGTTACTCATCGACCCCTGTCGATTGCTGCTGGCAGACATTTGTGGATTTGTGCAACCTTTCAACCCCTCATTTAAATTTATTTATAGATTTTAGCCATTGATTTGTATTGATTGCATCTCTAGCTTGCTTTTATATACTTTACTCACAATGTTCATTTGCATAATGTGTCATCCTGTCTGTTGTCTGTCCTGTGTCAAAGGTGACATGTCTGAGAAAGAACAAGCTACTATGAGAACTGATTTTTACGTTGGAGCAGTGGCTCATGCGCATTGTTTTAACTGAATGGGAGGAATGTCTGATAAAGCATAGTAAAACATCCTGCAGGAGTGTTCCAACAGCAGCACCACTGAATGATGTGTCATCCTGCTAATTTGATTTGATTTGATATCGCCTGGATATTAGAACTTAGCACATTCTCCAACTGACTCAAGCCCTGTTTATCTCTGTGGTGTGTGTGTATGTGCGTGTGTGTGTGTGTGTGTGTCCCTCTGTGTCCTTGTCATTCTGTGAATAGACTGTCTGGAATGTGATGTTCTTTGTTGAAAAGTTCTTTCTAATTTGGCCAATTAGTGGTCCTGTTACAGCACCTGTAGTTTGACTTTAACAGGACACTTCTGGACACTGTGACCTTTCAGGTCTCATTTCACAAGCTGATGTTGAAGAGCTAGAAGTGTACTACAAAGTTCAACTCAAAGACGATACAACCATGTGCCTTCTGAGGACACAGTGAACATTCACACTATCTTCCTTAATATCTTGTGTTTGTCCATCAGAGGCCAGACGAGGAGGTGGTGGTGGACCAGGGAGGGACAAGCTCAGTGCTGAACATTCACTATGAGAAGGAGGAACTAGAAAGTAAGTACTCTGCACAGATTGCTGGAAATTGTCAAACCCTTTACTTAAAGCTGATTATTTCAAATGTTTTTAAAAGAACAGGTTTGATTAATTCAGATATAAGTCAAATCTAGGAGACTGTGCTGCTATTTAAAGTCAATTTTGTAATTCTTTATTTTCACAGTATTACATAATGTATTATTGGCAAAGTAAAATGCACTACATAAAGTTTGCTTACACTCCACTGACCTATACCTTACTATTAACAGCGCAGTGTGTCAGCGCGAGGCACAGAAAACAAAATACTGCAGATGGAAGGACACACTTGGTTTCCTCATCATTACTGTCAACTTCAAAACATAACTTACACTGAAGCAGCTGTGCCGCTCTCTAAGAGCGCGAACATTCAGTTATGCTGTACATCTGTCCACACGTAAGCATTTTGGCTTTGACATCTGCAGTTGTGCTGGTAAATCACTGAATGAGATGTGATCAGGGGAGAAATACGCTTTCACACCATTGTACAGCTGCAACGTCACCAGCACGCATAGATAGTTATATCTCCTCTTTTCCATAGTCCCTCCATAAGTCCTCATTCAGATGGCAAATGAACATGTTGGCTTTCTTTATTAAATGGGTACTGGCTACTTTTCCATTAAAGTCATGTTAATAGCTTGAACTTAGTAACATTTACTTTCAACATGTCGACTGTTGGACATATCAGGTGACCCGACCTCACTCAGCCATTCGTGGATTCTCTAAGGCCACTTGTGCCATAAATATTTTATGAGTACAAACAGAGTTATTTCAGTTCCATTTCTTCATGATTAAGTCATTTCTGTCATGTGTGTGTGTGTGCCTGTGTGTGTGTGTACATAGGTTACAGAGTGATCTGTTTCGAGGACACATATATGTTATTGTTTGAAGTCTTATTGTCGGGTGGAGATGAATAAAGCTGAACATTAATAATGAAACACTTGTCTATCTAGAGGAGGCTTGAGGTGGTGACATTATAGCAGTGGAAAGAAACGTGTGTGTGTGTGTGTGTGTGTGTGTTCATGTGTCACTAGGCCTATTATTGCGTTCCTGCAGGGATAAAAACGTAGAGAAATGCAACACTCAGCTGCAGCGCAGCCACTTTGAGTCCATGTTGCACCCAACAAACAAACAGACACCTACCTATGTGAAACTGCCTCCGTTTCTTTCTCCATTTTAACAACCTGAGAAGCACATTAACTTCTAATCATTTGAATCACATTTACACTCTTGTTTATGACATACAGTATGTGTGAATAACGCTTGCGCTCAACACTAAACGCACTGATAATAATTGCAGTTGGAAGCTGTTGAGACCAAGGTGGGACAGGACACAAGGTGTTCTTTAATTTTCCCTGTGGCACGTCAGGCCAATATCAAACCCTCAGCTTTAACGGTCATTTTAACCATCTGAGCTAAGTGCACAGACTTTACACTATTCAGCTATTTCTAGCCCGCCTAATTTTCAACCAGCCGAAACACACCCATGTCACACCTCTTCTCATCTCTCTCCACTGGCTCCCAGTAGCTGTTCACACCGAGTAAATGCATGATGCTCGCCTGCAGGGCTGTAATTGGAAGTGCACACTCTTATATCAACATGCTATTAGAAAGCTACACTCCTGCACACCTGCTTAGATGAGAGGAGACTAAAATTCCTTCTTCACAGGGTCTCAGATACCAATCAAGTCTATTCTCCTTTGTTGTCCCTGGCCGGTGGAATGACTTGACCTGCTCTATTCACCTAGCTGAGACTATCACCACCTTTAAAATGCTTTTGAAAACTCAGTTGTTTAAAAAGTATTTCAAATCAGTCTGTCACACACACACACATTCACAAGAACTGTCTATCACTAAATCCCTAGCATATTTTTTTATCTTGACAATTTGGGTCTTATCAGGGCTTTTAGTTTGCAGCAATTTACAATTTACAGAAGCTGAATGGTAATTGCTGGTGTCTTCTCCTTGTAAGTCGCTTTGGATAAAGTAAAGCAAGAAGTATTACCTGGACGATTGAGCAACCTCTCGAGCATTTTTTGACTGTGTTTTGTATAGTGCAATGTTGAAAAGAACATTTTATATTATTATAAATAACATTACAGCAAAATGTTTTGTAAACCATGTTTAGAGTGAAACATTGTCTCTAACATCATCTTCAGGCCACAGGACTCTGTTTGTGGGTGTTCGAATGCCCAGACAGAGTTATCGTCACCACAAAGCTCATGGCTCTCGCCACCGTAAGAGAGACAGACGGGCAGCAAGCAATGCAATGCAGCAAAGTGAGGGAAGCGATGGGGCCTCCTCCAGTCATGGTAACACACACACAGACAACAAACATCTTACTACCTTTACGTACTGTGTCTTACCGTTTAAGACTTTGCATATGGATCAATGTAGAACATGCATGCTTGCATTTTCACCTCCCACAGAGGAACGAGTTGCTGAGAAACACAGTCTGTCAATAACGTGGCCAATTTCCACATGCACACACACAAACATCACTGCAGGCTACAATTGACAAAACACTAATTAGTTGCCAAAGCACAGGAACTAGTAAACATTTTGCACATGTGTGTGCATGTGCTTAGGTTCATTTGTGTGTATTTATCTTTCATCTTGTCTGTATATCTTGCATGGCCTCAGTAGCCATGTAGTGGCAAAGTGAATAATGCTGTGTGTATTTGTAATCTTTTGGGAATCACATTTCACCCCTTCTTCCTCTCTCACATCCTCTCGCTTCAGACACACCGTCTCAGCGGGTTCAGTTCATTCTGGGCACAGAGGAGGATGCTGAACATGTGGCTCACGAGCTGTTCACTGAGTTGGATGAGATCTGTGTGAAGGATGGCAAGGATGCTGAGTGGAAGGAAACAGCCAGGTCAGGAGTTCCTCTGGGAGCTGTTGGCAACAATGTCTGGCAAGAAAGCTCCTGACAGCTTCATAGCTGAACTGTTACAAAGCAGTCGTAGTTACATTTGAAGCTTAGTAGATTATTTTTGGTTTGATGGCACCAGACAAAAAGCTCGAAAGACAGAAAGAACAAAAAGGCATTGCTTTGGTGATGTAGACTTTTAATTTCACATTTTCTACTACTTAGATTTATTATCACGCTAAGAGATGGATTTCTGCCATGTCTGCAATATTGTTAATGAACTGAAATGGAAACAGAATAAAATCAAACTGGAATAATCTAAATTCATGCAAGCTTTATTCCCACTGTGCTTATAAATGCATCGAAGAACAAGCAACATCCGGTGTGAGGCACAATGTCATTCCTCTCATTATTTTGCAGATGGCTGAAGTTTGAGGAAGATGTGGAAGATGGTGGAGAGAGGTGGAGCAAGCCTTACGTTGCTACTCTCTCCCTCCACAGTCTGTTTGAGCTCCGCAGTTGCATCATCAATGGGAGCGTGTTACTTGACATGCATGCTGACTGCATTGAAGAAATTGCAGGTGAGACTTTTTCCAGGTAACGATGAATATGTGAGCTCTATTTTTTATCAGTGTATTAGAATTCCATTTAACATTTATTACTCAACAGAGTGTGGTGGGAAAAGTCTGCTGCATCAGGAATATTTTTTACATTGTAAGAAATCAGTTTTCATTGTTTTTGTGGCTCCTTAAAATGTGTCCTCCTCATACTCACCTTCATAAAGTCACTTCTTAGCTTCTGAGCCTTTTATCCATTAATATCTATTGATCCAAAACAGACCCTATATCTCAGCCTAAATGCCCGACGAATGTCTAAAACTAATTTATCCTTCTCAGAGAGGACATGTAAATACAGTAAAGGCCCGAGGGAAGCATCATGTCAGGATTAAGAACCACACAAACACCTGTTGCCATAGAAAAGTTTGACTTGTAAAATGTTCCTTGTGTCTGCATGACAAGTCCAATTATTCAGTGTATAAACTCACTTCAGCACATAAATGCCTGTACGTTTAGGTGACGATGCTGAGTTTGGATGTTTCCGTTTTACTTAAATATTGGAGCTGACACAAAAGGTTTGTAGAATCTTTGTTGAACCTGCTTTGCATTAAATTTCCATTTTGTCAAAGCTGCTATCAAAGTTGAAACTCGTGTAGTTCTTTGCAAGTATGCAAAGAACTACATGCTTGAATTTTCATGCTGGATATGCGCCATGCATGTGCAACAGTGAAACTGGTAAGAGTGATGCAGGTTAAACTTCATGAAGGATTTACACACACATCCACAGAGTAAATATAAACTAATGCAAAGATCTATCTGTATTTGTATGATATATGTTCCACACAGACACACACACACACACACACATCACTCACTTTGCCCTCTTCATTAACATGGCTGATCAGACTGAAGATGAGCTCCACATTAGACTGGCCTTGAAGTGAATGCAGGCATCGACGTGTGCGCATATGTCTATGTGTGTCTGATTGACTGTAAAAGAGGAAATACAGGTGGAATGGACAGAAAGCTGCCATGCTTGCTCAGCTAGTCTGTAGGAAAAAAATGACTGTGGAGGAAAGAAAAGATCAATAGAGAGATGCTAATTATTTTCTGCAGTCCCACACAACCAGGTATGTTAGGCACATATTGACCAACTCTTCCCACACATACCTTTACACTCCACTGACTGGTTCCCTTTTAACTGACTTTCTTATTCAACATAAAGTTTGTTGATATTAAATTGAGCTTTTACCTATTCTGATTAGAATAGGTAAAAGCTACAAGATGCCAGTGGTTTTAACCAGTCTTGTGTTCTCCGATGTCAGGGTTCATACGTCTTTGTGTTGCAGACATGGTACTGGACCATCAGGAGGCTTCCCATGAGCTTGACGACACCGTGAGGGTGAAGGTGCGCGAAGCACTGCTGAAGAGACACCACCACCAGAATGAGAAGAAGAAGAACCTCATCCCCATCGTGCGCTCCATTGCAGAAGGAACCCGGAAACAGTCAGAGCCTCATCTGACAGGTCGGTTTTAAAGTTTACCCCACAGGGATACATGTAGCAGTCAACAGCATCAAAAGCCTGATTATGTTAGTAATAATAAATCATATGCAGGAAAATGTAAAAAATGTTTTACACTTGGCTACAAAGTCAATGTGAAGAATTATGAATAAGAGTTATAACTGTCATATATATATGCACACACACACACACACACACACACACATATATAGATATACAGATATATAGATATATATATCTATATATCTATATAGATATAGATATATATATATATATACACACATATATATCTATATCTATATAGATATAGATATAGATATATCTATATCTATATAGATATATATATATATATATATATATATACACACATATATATATATATATATAGATATATCTATATCTATATCTATATCTATATAGATATAGATATATATATATACACACAGTACACATAGAGAGATAGCTGCAATAATAGCTTTTTTAGTGGCTTATGTCAGACAGAAAATCTAGATCACAGTCATCTTAAAACAATCAAACATGTTTTTAACCATTTCAGTTATTTGCATGAATCTATTTGAACGTGCAAATTCTTTCTGTCTTCATCTTTCGCACAAGTCCAGTTTTGCAAACCCATCTATCACAAGTTAGGAATTCAGAATCACATCTGAGAATAAACCAAAGCAGATAAACTAAACTGGTAGCAGGGCAGACAGCAAAAATCAGTGTGCTTGGTAAAATTTTAAATCTAAAGCAAGTGCAAGTAGCAGACATCCCACCTATAACAGGAACGTGAAGGTCAAACAAAAACACTGACACTAAGGAGTGTGGAGGAGGAGTTTATAAACAGGGTCAGTCCGATAAATGGAGACAGGTGTGTGGGGAGGTGTGGCCACAGTTGTTGCTAAGCAGAAGAAAAATCTGAGCATGCAATAGAGGGGGATGGATAGGATCTGAAACAAAGAGGACAATCTGGGTGATTAACAGGAAATAGGACTTCAAAATAAAAGTATAGTATAGTAAGTTCATCTTAAATAAATATGACTATATTGGTGTAACAACCTATAAAATATTAGTGTTTCCATATAAAGAATCTGCGTTTTTATCTACTATTTTAATTTAATTTACTAACCCGTGTCATAAATGTTTTTTTGCCAATTGCTGGAAAAATGGTTATAAATTCTGCAAGTTATGTACATTTAAACTGTGGATAAACCTCTGCATCCATATGCACACATGCATCAGGAGGCAGAGATTTCTTGATTCATCATGGCCACTGAGATGAAATAAAGCAGATCAAGCCTCATTTATGTGGAGCGTGTATGTATAATTAGAAAAATAGGAAAAAAAGTAGAGAAGTTAAGAACAAAAGCAAAAGACTAAATATCAGACGGACTTAAAAAAACATATCTGATCAGGAGTAACTTTGGAATGTTCTCCTTCACATAACTGCTTTAGATCAGACGTATTCTGAGGTTACCCGGTGTGAATGGGTCTTTTCATCTGTTATGTTTCCTCAGTTATGTTGTGGAGTGTTAAGGCGGTTGTTGGCAGACTTCAGGTGTGCTACAATGCTTTCAAGACTAATTTTTCAGCTGTTCATGCATACATTCTTATTGTCCAGGAGCGCCAGCCACATCTCCCCAGCCTCTTCAAGCTACAGAACCAGCTAAGAATGGTGCCGGGCAGGATGGCGCTCACATGGACCTCAGCAAGGTAAACAGACTGTGGAAAATGTGGGTGTTTGACATAAATGTGTTTTAGTTTTCATGTGAAGCTGTGAAGACACAAAATGTTAGTGTACGAAAATAATAGATTTAAGCCCAGTAAAGCATCTGAAAACAGTAGCGACAAATCTTTTTCAGTTTTCAGTGCTTTGCATGTACAGCTAAGATCTGTAATCAATGGTTGTTGAGCTGTAAGTGTAATCAACAAGGTTACATATTGCCCCCTAGAAAACAACAGTGGAACTACAGCAGCAGAGTCTGTCACTCCATTCAAGACTGTGACGCACAATCAGAACAAAACCAGTGCTTACTTCTGCTTTATCTCTCCAGGTGGACCTGCACTTTATGAAAAAGATCCCGGAGGGTGCAGAGGCCTCCAATGTGTTGGTGGGAGAGCTAGACTTCCTGGAGAGGCCCATTGTGGCCTTTGTCCGCCTCTCCCCTGCTGTGTTGCTCACTGGACTCACTGAGGTCCCCATTCCTACCAGGTAGACAGCCACAGGTCCTCACGAATATATGAACAATTCTGTAAGACAATAATGTAAGTTCAGTGATCCAGGAACTATTCAAATACTTAATATTGTTTACTGAAAATGTCAGGTTCCTCTTCATTCTCCTGGGCCCAGATGGAAAGGCTCAGCAATACCATGAAATTGGACGCTCCATGGCAACTATCATGACAGATGAGGTAAGACCCTACTAAAGGTAAAACAAATTTCTTTATCAGATATCTGAGATATGTCCTGTGAAGACTTTTCTTTGCACCAGATTTTTCATGATGTAGCATACAAGGCAAAGGACAGAACTGACTTACTGGCTGGAATAGATGAGTTCCTGGACCAAGTGACTGTCCTTCCACCAGGAGAGTGGGACCCCTCCATCCGCATTGAGCCTCCTAAGAATGTCCCCTCTCAGGTACAGGTTTGATAACTTTGATTTGGTTAAACAAACCAATAGTGTCTGTATAGATACTGTTAGTATATTTAAGTTATTAGTTTCTGTATGACCTGTTTCTGGACTGATACTGGATGCCTGCAGGAGAAGAGGAAGATTCCTGGAGTCATTAATGGCACAGCTTGCCAGGTAGAGGAGGAACTGCATGCTGAGCACCACGGGCCAGAGCTACAAAGAACTGGAAGGTAAACTGTTATCTTTAAGCTTATTACACAGGCTTGTTGCTTCATTAATGCGAGCTATATTCCATCATGAATACAGAGATTTGTATTTCAAAAGCGATGGGGAGATGTTATACCCCTTGATGACTATTAGGACATGGTCCCAGAAAAACAGAGGAAAATCGTGGATGACGCGCCAGTTAGGTTTCTGAAGTGAAGCTTCACAGCCTGGGACACCGATTGATGTTAGTCCTCAATACTATGTTTGTCAGTTGACCAAATCTAAATTTGAGTCCAAGAGCTGAGATCAGATAAACAAGTGACACCTAGTGCAATAGCATGAAGGTAATCGTGCACAGAACATGTCCTGCGGTTGCAGGTGTAGTCAACTTAACTTTGGCCATTCTCTCAACCTGAGTAACCCTGCTCTTTCTTCAGGTTGTTCGGTGGCCTGATCCTGGACATCAAAAGGAAGGCTCCCTTCTATTTGAGTGATTTTAAGGACGGTCTGAGCCTCCAGTGTGTGGCATCTTTCCTGTTCCTCTACTGTGCCTGCATGTCACCTGTAATCACCTTTGGAGGACTGCTGGGAGAGGCAACAGAAGGACGCATTGTAAGATTTCAAAAACACTGGAAAACTGTGCTCGCATAATCCTGATCATAATAAGATTTTTAGAACAGCATGTGTAAGACATTCCTTTTGCATGTCTTGCATCAGAGTGCCATAGAGTCCTTACTCGGTGCTTCTATGACTGGAGTGGCCTACTCTCTGTTCGCTGGTCAGCCTCTTACTATTCTGGGCAGCACAGGTCCTGTGCTTGTTTTTGAGAAAATCCTCTTCAAGTTCTGCAAGTATGTTTTTACAACAGTTGTTCTTCTTCATTTTCATGTTTTTATCATTTATTTCTCTAAACAGCTAAGCCTTTGTTCACCCGCTTTTGTTTCTGCCTTCTTATTTCATTTCAGGGACTACAAACTGTCCTATCTGTCGCTCAGGACTTGCATTGGCCTATGGACAGCCCTGCTGTGTTTGGTGTTGGTTGCCACAGATGCTAGTTCTCTGGTGTGTTACATCACTCGGTTCACAGAGGAGGCCTTTGCCGCCCTCATCTGTCTCATATTCATTTATGAGGCCTTGGAGAAGCTATTCCACCTGGGAGAAATCTACCCCTTCAACACTCACACAGATCTGGACCAACTCACACTGGTGTAGTGAGTAGCTCAGTGTTCGTGGTTGCACGTTCACCTGGAGTTTTTTATTGTTCATTGTTTTTTCTGGATCTCTCCTCAAAAAGTTACATCCACACCACGCTTCCAGCTGCCACATACTGATTTGTGTGTATGTCTTTGTCTTTGTAGCTGTAGGTGTGCAGAGCCTGATAATCCCAGTAATAAAACCCTAGAGCTTTGGAGTGAGAAAAACATTACAGGCTCTGCCATATCTTGGGCCAACCTTACTGTGAAGGTAGTGTAACTGTGTGGTAACACACACACACACACACACACACACACACACACACACTAAGACACTTTAGCCATATTAATGGCAGTGCAACTTTCACATTATGAGAATTTGCTCCACCATGTTTCTTTGTTATAATTCTACTCCTCACCTTCCCTTGAGCAGCTAACATCTCTTAAGAGTTCTTTCTGAACCCTGATAATGACATCCAATCAAACACTTGCTGTACATGTAATTGAGCACTGAGCGCTCATATGTTTGCTGTTTTTTTAGACACTATAGCATCTGCTAAATACTTAAGTAATATCAATATTTGTGGAAAGTTTGTCTTAATACCAGCACTGTTAATCTCTGCAGGAGTGTATCAGTCTGCAAGGCCAATTTGTTGGCACAGCGTGTGGCCACCATGGCCCATATACCCCAGATGTTCTCTTCTGGTCTACCATCTTGTTCTTCTCAACGTTTTTCATGTCAGCCTTCCTCAAACAATTTAAAACTAGTCGTTATTTCCCAACCAAGGTAATCCACTAATCACTCCAATATTATATTTACATTTACATTTTGTCATTTCATCCAAACCAAATTATAGTGTCATTACAAACACTAGTAAACACAAGCTTTGAAATGATCTCCTGTGTCTAGGTGCGCTCTATGATCAGTGACTTTGCGGTCTTCCTCACCATTGTCATCATGGTTCTGCTTGACTATGCCATCGGAGTACCCTCCCAGAAGTTAAAGGTGCCCAGCAAATTTAAGGTATAGAGGAAATAATTATGTGTATCTTGATTAAAAAATCCACATTGTTCTGTTTGAATCACGACTTCACTTCGCTTGGTTTTTTTCTAGCCCACCAGAGATGATCGTGGTTGGTTGATCAGTCCAATAGGACCCAATCCATGGTGGACAGTCCTGGCTGCCTCTATTCCTGCTCTTCTGTGCACTATCCTTATTTTCATGGATCAGCAAATTACTGCTGTGATCATCAATCGCAAAGAACATAAACTATTGGCAAGAAATTAGTTAAACATTCTGATGATATAGCTTTTAATTATAAGTTATATACAATAGCCATATGTCCCACTCTGTAATTTGTAGAAAGGCTGTGGGTACCACCTGGACCTGCTGATGGTGGGGGTGATGCTGGCAGTGTGCTCCATTATGGGCTTGCCCTGGTTTGTTGCAGCCACGGTCCTGTCCATCTCTCACGTCAACAGCCTGAAGCTAGAGTCAGAGAGCTCGGCCCCAGGAGAGCAGCCTCGCTTCCTGGGCATTAGAGAGCAGAGGCTCACCGGCCTTGTCATCTTTCTGCTCATGGGCTGCTCTGTATTTATGACTGGAGCCCTGCAGGTTAGTCAGCTGTGCAACTCTGCCTTCCTCTGAGTGGGACATTTAGTAGTCCTGTAGTGGAGATGCTGATATTCATTGTGTTTCTTTCCAGTTCATTCCTATGCCAGTGCTGTACGGTGTCTTCCTTTACATGGGAGCGTCTTCATTAAAAGGCATCCAGGTAATGTGCAATCAATCCATAGGCAATGTAACAAAGAAAAGCTTTTTGCTGATTGTCCTCCGTACACCACCACACTGCGTTTGAAACTAAACACACACTCACAGGAACTTGAGACACGTCTAAGCAGGTCAAGGAGTCCAACATTAGTACTGACTGGCAGCTCAGCGACATCTAAAGGCCTGGAGGCCACTGGTGACAACTACAGTGAGGATTTCTTTCCACATTTCTAATGTGGCTGTATATTTATGCACCTCTCTTAAATTCAGCAGATTTGAAAGGCCAGACTAACAAATGTGTTACCCATAATCACTTCCTTTCTCTCCATCTGTCTCTCTACTCCGCTCTCATTAATTCATCCCCCTCTGTATCTCTATCTTCCCTACCTCTTGTGTTCATCTTCCACACTTTATTAAAGTTCTTTGATCGTCTGAAATTGTTTGGCATGCCAGCAAAGCACCAGCCCGACTTCATCTACTTGCGACATGTACCCCTGAGGAAGGTACACCTGTTCACTGTCACGCAGCTCACCTGTCTGGTGCTTCTCTGGGTCATTAAAACTTCACCTGCTGCAATCGTCTTTCCCATGATGGTGAGTGGACCACCACCAGATTCACTAATCTCTCCGTGGCTTCCATTTATGTGACAGGCTTTTTCCTACTATGACCGCAGGTGCTGGCTTTGGTTTTCATTCGTAAACTGCTGGACTTGTGTTTCTCTAAGCGGGAGCTAAGTTACCTGGATGACTTAATGCCTGAATGGAAGAAAAAGAATCTTGATGATGCATCTAAAAAGATGGAAGAGGTAGTCTAAATCTTTAAATACCCAGATAAAAACATGCCTCGTGGGCATGAAAAAAGAAAAATACATGCACATACTGACTGTGTATGTTTGGTGTGTGCATGTGTGTCTTGTAGGAATCACATACTATGCTCAATGATGAAGAAACTGCTGTTGAGATTCCCATGGAGAGAAGCAGGCCTGTCCAGTCCCCAAAAGCACATGACCCTAAGTGAGTACACACACATCTGCATCAAGACACACAAAAATGGACAGGATGGATTTTTAATCTTACCACATGATCAGATAGGTGTGAGTACGAGGGAGATATTTCACTTGCCTGTATATTAATATGCATGTTTGTCTTGTTTGTTGAGGTGCGTTTTCAAGTTCATCCTGTGAATAGTACGTGCTAAAACCTCTCCTAGATCCCTGCTCATTCCATCCCCTTTCTGCTCTCTGATCCCCGTCCCCTGCTCCTCTCCCTGTTCCTCAGGTGTGACCCCTCTGAGATTAATATATCTGACGAAATGTCCAAAACCACGGTATGGAAATCCCTCAGCTCCAGTTAAAGTGACCCCCATACTGTGGCTACTGAGAAGGCAAGACCACACCTATGCCACTCCTCACCTTTCTTCCTTCATGCTTTCAAATTGTTGTTCCTGCTTGTGATTGTAAATCGAGGGCAGCCAAACTGTGTTCCTCTGTGTTGTCTTAACTCTGGGTTTTTATGTTTTACTGTGCAGGATTGAGGGGATTGCATTCATAGACGAGTAAAGGGTGTCCACAGCCCTGGCACACTCAACTTGACTGTATTTATGGACCACACAATGCCACAGTTTTGGTGCATTGACCATCAGCCACTTCAGTGCTTGGAGAACCTTGATGATTTGATTTCTACCAGCAACCCGAAACACACAGTACTGTCTGCAAACACAGCCACAAAATCAAGGGTGCAATACACTCACACATGCGCTGACATATACTGTACATGTACTTTCTTCTGCCTTTGTGAGGAAATATATTATATAAAATATATATATTTTCATTAATAAACCCAAAATCCTATAATTAAACCAGTGCACGTAGCCCTGACCATCATCATCATATTGACTTCTTTTTTCCATTCAACCTCACCAGAAGTGTTTAGCCCCAACTACAGTACTTGATTAATTGGCCATTGCTAGAACCTCTAGCTAATTATTTATGTATAATTATTTATGTATAACTTTATTATTTATTATTATTATTGTTAGCTACTAAAGCATGAAAGATGACATTATGGGCAAAATATAGATGGTGAATTCTCCAGTAGCAGTATTCACCTGTGAGAATTCAATACTATCGAAAAGCCCACTTTCAATAAAGTCACAGGAAGCAGTAAGACAGACTCTGATGATGTAATCTACTAACAAATCCTGGATCTCCTACACCGACAGTGAATAATCAGCAAGCAACTGCAAAAGCACAGTGATAGCTGCCGGCAACCGTTGTTTAGATCCCAGTTGAAAGCTCTAGCTTCATATAAATTGCATTTGGATAAAACTCAGTCATTCAGTCATTGTCACAATATCTCAGCCAGCATGTCTGAATGATTCATTCATATGGAGACAGCTGTTGTTTAAAATACACATTTTATATTTTCCATGTTGTGCAGTGGATGATATCGTTAGGAATCCGCCCAGATGCTAGTTTGTTAGGTGAACAAATCTAAAACAGAAGCAAGGTTATGTTCCGTTTTTGTTGGACCTTTTTCAGAAAGGTGTTGATTCAACCTAATTGTCATTTTGTAGGTTGTAGTTTGTGCTGCTGTGTGGGTTTATAATTGTATTTTTCATTTATGTATTAAGTAGGAGCAGGGTAATAAACACTGCCCCTGTTTTAACAAAGTATAACTAGCTCACATTAGCAAAGGTGTAGTATAGAGTTTTTTCTACATTATAGGTTTTTAAGACATTTGATCCTCACAAAGGTAGAAGAGCCTCCCCACACACACAACAACAGGAACTTCTCTACTCACATCTTCTCACTTTCCTCAGAAACATCACCCAAATCTAGACTGTATATAGAGCAAGGATATATACAACTAATAGAGTGTAAATGCTCCTTTAAAAGAACCCAGGTTTTTTTTTTATTGAATTCAGGTAGGTTTGTGGAGTCTTTAAATTTACTGAAACTTATTTCTATTTAATGTGTTTTTGTTTTTTTAAATAGTTATGACATTGTCAATGATTTGGTAGATTTAAAAAAATACATTGCAGGTTTAGTACATACAATAGATAAATCCTCATATGGGCCATAAAATATGTCAGTTTTGTGTGATGATGTAAACTAAAACTGTACATGTTAAAAGGCCAACTTCAGCTGAAGCAGTGGCATCATTAACATGCTTTTTTTAAAGGTGTAGTGTTTTCCCTATATGAATGTTTGTCTTTGAACTAATGATTGTGTAGGATAGAGGCAATTCTACTGAATGTTTGTCACGTGTTAGCTCTGTGTCTTGTTTCTTTACCTCAGACAAGGTCATGATTGGTCCTGCAAGGCACTTTGAATGACGTCAGATCAGGGGAAACCAGAGCAGTGTGTGTGTGTGTGTGTGTGTGTCCCTTTAAATACCAGGAAAATATTATGTATTTCATTGTTTTGTTGTTTTTGATAGTGTGCAGAATTTATTTTAAGCAATAATCTACCTGAAATCCAAACCAAACTGAACAAACTACAACTAATAATTTATCAAGGTTCTGTTCCAGTGAACCATGTTAATCTTAATCTTTAAACTATATAATCTCTGGGTGGAATATAGGCTGTTCAGGAAACATCTAACATTTGTAGCATAAAAACACTTTATTTATGCTCCAAAGAGATAATGTCAACGTTACATACATTTTACACTTTGAAAGCTTTATACTGATTCCTGAGACAAGGTGCCAGTTTGGACAAATAAGGTTCTAATGTTTTGTGCTACCCCCATTTTAAGAAACTGATTTCTCTGGACACCAATTTGATGGTAAAAATATATTTGATTCTCTTCATTACATTAATGTACAAGTTTAGCCTGGATTTTTTTTTAAGGAAAAAATATATGCTGCTGTATAGACCAAAAACAGCAGCTGGTCACAGTAAGGCACTAAACTGACAGGTAGTTATTCACCCACTAATACACAATGATTAATTACTTTATTGTATTTTGTTTTAATTATTAACATTTGCAAAGGAACAAAACCTGTCAGATAAATAATAAAATGCATGAAACTGAGGGAATTAGGAATTCAATCACTAACCCAGGGGTTCATAGACGTCTCCCCTACCTGTGAAATGGAGTAAAAAAAAAACGATTTCCTACTAAATTCTAGTAGAGTAAAGCTAACAGGAAATGGAAAAACTCTAGTAATGTACAAACAATTGTCTTTAAGTGCAGTACTTGAGTAAATGTGTTTAGTTATGTATCTGCAGAGAAATGGTGTACGAGAATGATCTTCTATACTTTACTAGTACCTTTATTTGTAGTTGCACTTTCTGTAGATAAAGAACTGTGATATATTTTATTTTTAAGAGCTCTATTTAGCAATTAAATTATTTTACACTAAATTATTACAGTTTTTTAGATATAAAAATCCATCATGTTCTTTTTACTTTCTGTATATACTGTAATCACCAGGAGAAACTAAGGGAAAGCCTGAAGAATGCAGCACATTAACAATACTTAAATGAATGCTATCACAGGTTATTATTACATATAGAGCTCTGATGGGAAACATTAAGAGTTTGTATAATCATCTGCAATTTTTTGCATCCTTTTGTTCTCAATGGATCACCTAGGGTCCTGCAGCTGTTCATAAAACAACAGTGGATTGATATTTAATTGAGAAATAAAAGGTATCAATAGTAGCACAGGTGCAGAAGAGTTATCACATAAATACACAGACCAAAATGAGGCTAGTTTACTATCTAAATGAAATAATTGGTCAACTAATTGATGGTTTCAGTAGTACAGTAATCAGTAAGCGTCACAGCACATTCAGTAATACCTGCTACAAGACGGGAATGAAAGCTTTGCACAGTGCGTTTGCTGTCATGAACTTTCCCTTTGAGTCTGTCAAACTTTGAATGTGAGAAATATGAATGTGTGCCCGGCGGCCCATAACTAAATTAGAAGTCACACGCCTGAATAAATTGATGAAGAGAAATGATTCCATAATAAACTCAAATGTAAACATACTTCTAAACATCCAGTGCCACTGACAACAGATGTAACCAGAGAAGTCCGAACCAGTTGTTCAACATCACGTGTCTTGATTTTTAGCTCATTAATGTATTCAGTATGTGAATGTGTTACAGGAACAACAGTAAAATACCTTCAGTGTACTGTTGGTTTACTGCAAGTCATACATTCTGATGGATGTGATTATAAATATGTGCTGTACATGTGTGCCTGTTGTAGAATACATAGCCATTGCCTGTTGTGCTCTCGTCTTGGACCACTTTACATCAGACGGAAAATGTTTAAAAGTCAGTAATGAGGCACAAGCTGTCTAATAAACTTTAAATTGTTACTGTGTACCATCTCTCTTGTAGCATTTCTTTGAGAGATCTTGTCATCATGTCATCTTTCCCTGCCTGCTTCTGCAGATGAAAAGGGTGAACTGTATGATGCTATGTTGTTCCCACTGAATATAAGAGAAGCCCTCTCTCAGTTTTTAAGGCCAGTGTCATGGCAACAGATGAAAGACGCATATGTTAGAGTGTAACACTGTCAGAGAAATGAGTATCTATACTGCAGTAACAGAAAAAGAGTGATGCCTTGTCTCTGCAACTGCTGAATGGTTTGTCTTGAGCAAAATCATTCTACCTGTTTTATATTTATATGTAATTTTATCTTTGAATGTGGAGCAATAAATAATAACAGTTTAAATGAAACATTTGAAAGTTTACTATCTTTTTACTTGTTTTTGTTTACACTGTGAATGTAATGATGTATTTAATGAGTTGTCCCACTAGGAGGCAGTCACAATTCAGATGTCGCAGTCCTCATGATGTTTATTTAACTCTATGTTGTTACATCATTTTGAGATGAATTAACACTTGTTTCAACCTCAGATTCTGGAAACCACCCACTTGAAACATCTAAAAAAACAACCTTCTCTTTTACCTTCCTTCCAACCTCTTAAATATGTTTCCATTTTCAGTGGATTGTTCCCTCCTTCTTGTGCTGCACCCCTCCCCCGTTTCTTTCCTGAGGTGAGAACACATTGTGCACATCTGGAGGTGATCCTGACTGCACAGAAGTATCCTGTGGGAAGGGGTATGAGGTTAAAGATGCGCTACACTCTCCAAGTGTATACATCTATGTTTGCATGTGTGCCTTAAGGGTGTCATGTGATCCTTACTCCCAAGTGCTTCTTATTACAAACACCTGGCAGGCCCAGCAGATATCATGGTTTTCACTGTGATCAGACGGAAAGAAGGAAGTGGACAAAGCATTTATGATGTTTTTTACCTCATGAAGCATTGGACCAGCATTAAATGCAGCAAGGCGGTCAATGTTGAATTTTAAAAATCTCATATACTCACTTTCAACTGTTTGATTGTAGTGATTATCATCATGTGGGTCCAGTGACATTATTGCCCGTGTGCAGCACAGGGCCAATCAGCGGAGGAAGCAATCTGGTCCCAATGTCTCTGTTTCAAGACAAGCATTCAAAGAAATCTGTTGTGCTCATGTGAAGGTCCTGTGTTTTTTGTGAAGAATGTATATGCTCTGTGTGACCTTATCCAGCTAAGTACTGAGGAGTGACACTAATTGCCTCATTGCGCGAACGAACAAGATTTTAAATACTCCAGGCTAAATGACAACTGAAAACCATGGTGAAAGCAGATGCTTTGACTTTCTGTTTGGATAGCGGCTGCTACACAGTAGACCCCCTAGAACGTGTAAACCATGTGGCAGAGGTTCGAAGCGAGTTGTAAGCATGCTCAGCCCAACGTGTGTTCATACGTCATTGACAAAGTTCTGAAACAATTTTGGGATCTTGAACTTCAGAGTCAGAGGCACAATCCTTCAGGGTGTGGCCACAATACAAAGACTTGTTTGAGCTCTTCCCCCGCCCACTGTTTTGATTGGACAGGTTACCAAAGCCAAATAATTCAGGTGCATATTGGGGCTCGCTAGCCAGTTAGAGGCACTTTAAAGAAGGACAGCTGTGCTTTTGCAGGGTTTTTATTTGACAGAAATTTATGAATACCACTATGAAGGCCCAGTCAGGGGGGTTTCTACTCGCTGCACCCTTATCACTCATGGTGTCACATTTTTTTTACAAATTCATTAACATAAACTGTCCTGGGTGCTCAGCTTCATGTGGCGAGAGTATGCGAGCAGTTCCTTGGGGTTAAAGGAATTCTGGAACATGATGTTTGGGCCCATCAGATGTCACAGGGATGCATCTCAGAATGCTCAGATGTTTAACCACTTAAATCTGTTCTGCAGCAATGAAGGAGGACAAGCCCTGAAAGTTAGTGCTACTGGTGCTGCTACTGACATCAACTGTCAGACATGAAGGAAGAAGCGCAGCGGACTGGGGCTGTGTCACTAGGTCCAATGTCAGTTACTTGTCAAACCTGAACCAAACACCTACCACAGTATTCTGCAGCACAATGCAGTACTCTCTGGTATGCACCTAGTTAGTCAGGGGTTCATTCTGCAGCAAGGTGATGAAACTACTACATAAGTCCATGGAAAAAATAAGAGCAGGATGGTTAGCTTCAAAACATGGCGTGGCCAGCACAGTCTGCAGTGTTGGTTTGGGATGAACTGGACAGAGGAGTGAAAGCAAAACAACCTACAGGTGCCACACATTTAAGGGAACGTCTGCAACAAATATGGAAAGACGTTTCTGAAGAATATCTGGTTACTATTGTAGAAGAATTCCACAAGTGTGTTCAGCTGTTACATCTGCCAAAGGAGGCTACTTTGATGAGTCAGAAGTACTTAATATTATATAATATTATAAATGGTTTTAATTTTTTTTTTGTCATTTAAATTTCTTATTTGTTCCATGTTTTCATTTCAGAGTACAACCAGACAATGAACTGCTTTAATTTAAATAAATTGGAAAATCAGGGTGTTCTAAAAACTTTGACCAGTAGTGTATATTTCCCTGTCCCTGTTTCTAGCCTTTGTGTTAAGCTAAGCTGAGCAGCTGCTGGATGTATTACATATTTACAACACAGTATTATAAATCTTTCATTAATATTTTGAAAATTACTAAAGTGTCCAATCTTGATTGAAATTTGCATTAAGTCAGTTTTGAAATTATTTTAAACAGTAACAAAATCATGCATTGTGCACACCCAGGCACTGTCACACTGTCATGATTTCACTGTTATAAACTAAGGAAAAGGACACTGATGTCGCATGAGTCAAAATGTTTGCTGGGAAACTCTTCATCTTTGAAATGTGCAATATTCGTTTGTAAATATTTCATTAACATAACACAACATACTTGTTCAGATATAGTATAATACATTCCAACAATATTTTGGGGGGTCACTACACTGATTAGAGGTGCATGCCTCCACCAAGCTCAATGACAAAATTGCTGCTGATGTTTAAGACCCAACCAAAACAATCCTGTTTGTCTTTTCTCTGTTTTTCTTTGACTTGCTGAGCTGTTGTCCTCTTTTCTTACTGAACAGAGAAGGCTCCCGGCTCGTCCCTCCCCTCCATCAATCTCTGTCATAAATCTGTCAAGCAGAGAGAAAGGGAACTGCTGAATACGGATTTGTCAGCAATTAATCTAACCTCTATTACCAGACTTGGATATTGTGTCCTCTATACCAGAGAACAATGAGCCACTCCAATATGACGCATTACATTGCATGTGTGTGTGTGGAGTGCAATCACACTGTGGGTGTTTCTCAGGGGGAGAGCGTGCACATGTGTGCGTGCAGTAAACTCAACCTGATTTGTAGATTATCGTATAATAAAAATAGATTTCATTATCCTCTTGTTGAGTTTATTCTTTTCACAGTAACAATGTTCAGAATTATTTTTGTATATGTTAAACGTGACAGTAACTATAATTGGAAACAACTAACAGCCATGGCATTTAACTTTGTGAGTGTGAGGCTGGCTAACTGACAGTCTGCAGCTGAATGATAAAAAGTGAACACAAAGAGCTGTGCATACATGTTCTAGTGTGTTCCTGCGAGTTTGGCATTGTAGAAGAACATAAATAATGAAACCTAAACATCAAGAAGAGAAATATTAACGGTACATTAATGTCCAAACTCAAAACACGCTGCAGTGGCAAAACCTTCACACAGTGCAACAGAGTGGTTCATTCCAGAACCCTAAAAAATATATGACATCATCAGCCTTATTCAAACACGGTCACTGTGCTGATCCTGACACTGCCAGTGGAAGACAATGCACACATTTCCTGTTCTTCTTGGGAAGATTTCCTATTCCTGTTTTGCCCCTTCTCTCTCTGTGTTGCTCTCTGACTCATAATTTACTCAGATCATCATGTTTGGCTAATGGGAATGAAATTTGTATTTCAGCTGGGTTTTGAAGGTTCTTTTCACTTTTAGCACCATTCCTGCTTCCAACACACAGTCAAAGACATGTCCACACACACTATTGTCATTTACTGGTACAGTTCACTGAGCAGAGGGCCAGTGCTCAGCTGCTTGTGACAGAATTAGAGTGGCAAACAGCTGAGCTTCTCTGGAGAGCTATCATGTGACCTATCCCACCCACAAGGCCAAAGGGACCCATGGTTAGAGTTACCATGTCCAATTTCCAACATAGCTGTTGTGTGCATGGAAATTTCTCCTCCTGTGAGTATTTGTGTTATTTCTCTTCTAGAGTTAGGTCTTAAAGTGGATTTTGGTCTTCGCTCTCTGACAGAAAACTTGTTTTCCAACCTGCTCATACCTGCACCTTTCTATTGAACAGTTATTAGCACACAATGCCCTTTGTCCCTCTCCCTGTTCCAGTGACCTGCATAGAGCCGCAGAGATGTTTCTGATGTAATGAGAGAGCACATCTGTGTGGCTTTGCCTGGGCACTGAGAACATGTCATTTTTCTATGATGAAAAGAAGAGCCCCCCACAGCACATTCGGGATTGCTTAGATGTATTGTTTCCTAGCCTCAAAAAGAACAGTGTGGCCTTTTTTCAGTTTCTGTCAGCAACGTAGGTAAGAGAGAAAGAGCTGAGTGCTGCACTGGTCATTACTCCTCTAATAACCTGATGAAAGGTCTTGTAACAAGCCTCCACCCACACTGCTGTTATTAGCGTTATTAGCAATTAACTGACTGCTGGCTCACAAAATGTTCACGCTATAGTTGCACAGTTTGTGTAAGAATGTCATATAATAAGATCCCATAATAAATCTGATGATTATGGGATCTTTATGGTAATAATCAACACTGCTCCTCCATGTCAAACATCTGACTGTCTGTGTGTTTAGGACAGGATCTGGTGTTGGGAGCAGCCGAAGCAGGACCTGTGTCCTGCAGGGCCTTGACTGTTTACAGCAGAGTAATATGAGGAGTGGCCCTACTTGTCCTGCCTACTTTATAACTCTAAATGCAGCAGCACAGCTGTGCTTCTATGTATGGGTTAGTGGAGAAGAAAAAAAGCTGGGAGGAATGAGATAAATAGTGAAAACCAAATAAGATCAACAAGGGGATGATTTTTTTATAGTATTGATAAATTACAGGTTAAGAAATTACCACAGCTCTCAATAAAGGGTTTGCAGTCAATGTGCTGCTACTCAAGCATGTGTGCAGGCTGGGGTGTGTGAGTGTATCTGGGGGATGGGGTAACACTAGGAATTAGGTAATATGGACATGGTTGTGTCAACCCCACCCTCACAGCAATACTTAGATCAATGTACCAAATCAATAGAAGTCATTGACAATAACTGAACTTCTCATATGACCAGTGAAGGAGAAAATGCACAATTTTTCACTAATGTGTGTCCCACATGCTCATTCATCAAGCTGAAGGTTTGCCATCAAAAACATGCAAACACACGTGTAAATAAGATGATTCCCAACCACACATGTGCAGAAATGCATGCACACACACACACACACAGAAGGGAGGGGGCAGGGGGGGCACAGGCTCTCTGACACTGCATGATTGGTCACTTTTTCCCTCTTTCTCCTTTTTTTGCTGAAATAGTTTTAACAAAAGAGAGGGAGAAGGAGGGGGAGGGGAAATGTGGTTGGGGGAGGGGGATATGTGCTCTGCACTGTTGTCACTAGGCAAGGGAGAGTGGGAGGGGGAGGGAGAAGGGAGCTGTAGGGCAAGCGAGGGAGTGTAGGGAAGACAGATAGGGTCCCAGAACAGAGTGCGAGCCTCTCTCTCACACACACACACCTACACACACCCAGTCACACATTCATGTCGGCTCCCACTGTTTTACTTTGTGGAATAGTGGATTACTTTCTATATCAAAGCACTCATCAAGTAAATCCAGGCGCGATCAGGTCAGTAACCATTCACTCACTTGTTGAAAAGGACTTTGTTCCTGTCTCCTCTCGGCTCTAATGACAGTGATTCTGCTGCATCTTGCACACTCCTGTCCTTTGGATTCACTCTTTCTTCTGTGATATGTTCCATGTGTTTTCCTGTATTTTACCCATTGTACATGCTGTAGTTTTAATTGTCTTTACACGTCTAGAGTATTCTCATTAGTTTGTCAACCCACCAGGCTGTTACTCATTTTATTTACACACATTTTTCTTTTTTCCCCATGTGTTACATGTTGTTAGATAGATAGCTTCCTCACTCTGCAGAAATACAGTGTTTGTCTTTTCTGTTATTGTAGTGCATGGACATGACATTTGCATTGGCTTTAAGGAATTAGAAATTTGCCTGCCAGTCATGTGATTTTATGGTGAAAGGCCCCCTCTCTGTCAAAGCATTTAGCATTCAAACTCTCTGGATCAGAATTACACACATGCATGTGTATGTGCACATGGACAGAAAAAAAGAAAACACTTTGAGTGCATGAGAAAATCATTATCAATCAGTGACAGTTGTTTTTGCAATTATGTCCTAAATGTTAATATAGAGAATTTAAAAGCAACGCTCTACTTAAATGTAATACATTTTTTTTAATTTATTGAAATTATTTGTTACATAAAATGTTCACGAATTTGTAGCATTTATAAAATTCATAAAATGCCATGGCTTTCACTGACATCAATCTGACTTCAGTATGTGTGCCCTCTTCAGGTGGCAGTGTGTCAGAAATGTGTTGAAGTGCGAGATGAATCATGGAGGGGCACAGGAGGCCAGTCACTAGCCAAGCAAGTAGCCACATAACCACCAGCAGCAGGAGAAGCACTAGAAGGCCCAGCAGCATGCAGCTGGGCCACCAGTAACGGTAGTGGAACACAATCCCTTCCTCTTCACCTGGAGCCAGGGCTGCAGAATGCTCAGTCCTGTCACTCCATACAGTAAGTCTGCTTTTATTTTGTGTGTACGCCGCATGTGCACGATCATGACTAATGAAGGCTCTCTTTGGAAATGTTTTACGTGATAGCTGTGATCCAGCGTAGCTTGACTTTTCCTGCACATTCTATTTTTTGACACCTCTTTTGTTGAGTACTCATCTCCTGTGGCTCTGCAGAGGGAACCAAGGGGCTGGGGGTATTGGGAGGGGGGGTGGGGTTCCCTGAGAACTCATATTGAGAAGGGAGATATGCTAATGGATTTAACAGCTGAGTCTCCAGGCTTTGCATCGTGGAATTTCACAGAGAGTGTTCAGTGGTCATGTGATGGTAAGTACATAGCTGTTTATGTAGAAGCCACCTAAATCATCAAGGATGGACATCTTGAGGGGGTACAGCTCTATATATATAGCTCTATGTTTCTTTATGAAGCGAGCATACCTGTTCGTTACACAGCCATATTTGTCACATTCTTTAAGTTTAAAACAATGTTTTCTGTTTGTGTGCCTGAGTGCTGTAACAGTGAACAGGTAGTCCACCAGACATATTCAGATTATTAAAAGGAGATTAAATTACATAACTCTCACTGACATTTCACTAAATACTCACTGTTTGTATACTACTCCTGGGAGGTTGCTATCCAGCCTGATAAATATGCATATATTGATTGACTGGAATATTGATTAGGCCAAGCTTTAACAGGATTACAACACTAACCTGATTGGAATAATGCAACAGGAGAACAAGGGAGTTTTCTTAGCAGACAGAAATATTTGCAACATGCATGTGTCACATTCCTTCATCAAAAAGACTCACAGCGTCATGTTAGATTTCTTGGCACAGAATTTTTAGCTGCACACAGTCTTGTGCAGACATTTATTTTTATACATGTCTAGTTAATTCGAACACAAACAAAAATCACCAGTCACACCCTATTATGGGCTCTGGCCAATGGTGGTGAGAGATGAGCAGTTTTAGCTCTTTTTAACCAGTAGTTACCAGGGTGAAGCAAGTCTGTGAATGAAAATCAGATCATTAGTAACTAGGTGTCAACAGCCTCTCATTAGTACTGTATAGAGGGACATGCAAACATCACTGTGTGCCTCCACACTTGCACATTACACCCCCTTAGTAATCAAGAAAGCCTGTTAAGCATATTATAGCTCCTCATTAGGTGTTATAATAAAGATCTGCGTTGCTCAGAGTGAAATGACAGACATGAAGAAGGAGTGAAATGAAGGGCAGATGGAGAGGACATAAGGAGGGACTGGTCAGCTGCAGGCTGATATATGAGTGGACACAATAAGCAGAGAGGGGCCACGCTAGCTTCTGCCACATGTGTGTGTGAGCTAAAGAAGTGGGGGAGGGGGAACTGACCACACAGGCTTGGACACAGTCCTGTCTTTACTGCATCACAGAAACAAGGAGAAAGACTCAGGAAAGTGAGATTAAATTAAAATTTTATTTAATAATTAAAATACAAATCTGAGGAAAAGAAAGACTAAACTAGAATAGATGAGAAAATTAATTTATGTGTTTGATGTTCAGAACCTGATTATAAAGGAAATTATTTGTATGTTTAGGATGTGTAAAGGTAAAATCCAAACTGCTACAGTGTGGCCTGCTGGACTGTGCGGGGGGGGGGGGGGGGGGTTTAAAA
>JAUMTR010000022.1:9695513-9716886 GCA_032270685.1 Microctenopoma stevenorrisi
GTTATATAGCTCTGCATATGTAAGTATTGATTTATAGTTTTAAATACAGATTCTTTTAGCTTACTCCCCTCTTTTGTGAAAAAGTGATAAAAAAAATCTATTCCATCTAACAAATGTGTCACAGCCTAACAAGTGTGACAAGGGGTGTCAGCTGGAAGCCATTCTATTTATGGTAAGATATTTAGTGTTAGAATAATAGCTGTAGTTTTTTAAGTAATTCTGTATTTACAAAAAACTACACATGCTGTTAAAAGAAAATAATATATTACATTATTTATAGTCCATTCTTAGCTTTTGCAATTTGTGCCGTTTAGAACATAGCCTGAACTCGATAATTCTTTTTCCCAAATGGACGTATTTGTATTTTTGAGGTTTCTTTCTCTAATATGTTTCTGTACATCCACGGTGATCTTGGAGAAAATGGACGGCAGTAGCTTTTCTGCTTATCATTCAGAGTTTTATTTGGTTCAAGTTAACACCCACACTGATTTTGGAGGTCTCATGCAGCAACTGGACTGTAGAACTCTAGGACGGCTGAGGGAGTTATTCATCAAACAGGAAGTGACATCACTGCACAACAGCAAGTGCAAAAGCTCTGGTGGGATGTTTAGGCTCACAGTACCATAAGAATGCATCTAGTGCTCTGTTGGTTATTTGGTATTTGTTACGCAGTAGAACAATATGAAGAGAGATGACAAATGAGAGGCTCAGAGCACCTTTGTTGTTAGATACGGGAAATCTGGGGCCTATACATTGAGCGTGTCACTTTTGCTTTAGAAAGTGTGCTGCTCAAACCAACATATGCCAATTTACTCATGTGACAATCTCCTCACAGTGTTATCTGTGTCCAGGATTGCTACTGGGGTGATTGTTTTCATTTAGTTTATTAAAATTAAACGAGACCAGATTAGAGTCCATCATCACTGAACCACAAATGTAATGCAATATTAATATAAATGCCGCCATTACAAGTGAGCAAAATGATGCAGTTTCACTGAGATGCTTCTAGCCCTATAATTCTAAGCGTCATAAGCAGGAAGCGCTAAACTGGCCCCTGACCAGGTGGCCACCCAGGTGAGGCAGCCATCCGAGATCATTGTCCATCAACATGGCATAAAACATATGGTAAAACATGATTTCATATATACTCCCATCACATTCACTTGCACTTTGTTGCAGAGCTCATAATATTACACCTATTATATCTCCTGAGAAAAGGGATGAATTTTTCAAGCATTGCATACATTTCTAGGGTCTTTCTATCTAATAATGACAGCGAAAAAACTGAATGGGCAGGCATACCTAACCCAATCCCACTCCATGGACGAAGGGCAACAAGGGATAACAAGGCAGATCTCTTTGGCTTCTCCACACAAAACATTCTCATCAACCATTCATAGTTTCTCATTTGAATAGGGTTCGGCCAACAAATATGTTCCAGCATTAGAACATTTCCTTCATCATGGATGTGGCTTAGAAAACTGTGTAAAATAAGAGTTATCATCCAGCACAACATCGTAGTTACATTAGGGAAAAACAAGTAAACAAAAGGAAACGAACCACAAACACACCCAATAAGATACATGGCATCAAATGATGGAAACTGAACAATTATCGACACTCATCTCAGCCTCAGAAAGGTCTAACCACTCACAGAGAAACATCAGAAGTAGAAGGGAGACTGCCATACCTGTGAAATCCCCAACACCAGGAGTTGCAAAATGCCTGCTCACACATAACTAAAGGCAAATGGCATGGAAAATTACATAGGTGCATGAAAATTATAAACATAAGCATCTTAGTTTCATAGTGTTGCGCCCTTCAAATGGACAAATATATCAATCCCATTATACACATACATTCATTTCTACATCTTTCATCTTACATGGTCAAAATCTCCATAGCAGCAAATTATGATTTTCATGGATTTCACCCACTGATTGACTATGGTGGTAATATTCACCAGCACATTTCATTCTTCTGTCTATAGGGGCAACATCTTGAAACAGTTATTTGAGGTGTGTTAAAGAATGAGACATCCACTTAGATTATCAACACCCATATCACTTATCTTTGTTAAACAAATTACTCTAAACTCTGAACTTTCAAATTTTGACAATGTCTCGAGCTTACAGTCGAGCCACTGTTGTGGTCTGAGTATTAGTGTCTTGTGGACTATGATAATTCATGCAAGATTTCTGATCAAAACATGCCATCATGCAAGTCATTTCTATGCATAGAACAAGCACAATTATTTATGTATTTGTTTGGAAATCTTTCTGAGTAAATGTAAGCCCTTGGCCCGAGTTGACCCCATAATAAACAGACCCTTAACCAATTGGTGTGAAAGCCCATGTAAAAAAGCGTTCTGATGTGGGTATAACAAAGATAAAATGAGTAGAAGAGTTAAGTGACATGGGCAAAATGTTGAATATTGTTCTTTTGCATTTTTGCTGCTTAAATTAACAATTTCTAGCTTTAATAAAACAGAAAAATACTTCCACCGCTCTCTGTCATTTGTGTCTTTCACTCACCAGTCATCTTCTGTTTGCTCTTATAGAGTCATTTTTCCTCTATGCAATGACACAGAGCCACTCACTGGCTGCTTTTAGAGGACAATCGTCAGCATCAAGCAGCATCCTTGTTTTTCCTTCACAGCACTGTCTTCCATGGGAATCCATTACTTGCTTCCAGGCACTGAATTCCTTTAGTGTTTTTTCATTCCACCTCTCGGTGAAGAGTTACTTAACGGTAGACCAGAGTGAGCAACAGACATTTCCAAGTCTGCTGTTCATTCCCTTTTGTTTAAATCAGAAGTCTAGATACAATGTCACACAGTATGCTGATTATGTTTAGTTTGACTGAAGTTCGAGAGTCTTTAAGCTGTAACTGACCAAGCTGCTTCCTTCTGCATCAATTTAAGAATGAAGTCTGTAAACAAAATTACTTAATTTTATTATTTTTTGACTTGCAAATGAAATTATCTGTACATCTGTGTGGGTGAGTTTCCTCTCTCTTTGCTCAAAGTTACATTATTATAATTTTTGTTGTTATTACTGTGATTAATCCAACGCTCTAACACTTAGATTCCCTGATGTCTTTTTGGTTTCTTCCTTTCTCTTTCCTCCCTCCCTTACCCTCGTTGTCGTCCTGTTTCTCCTTGTCAGGTTTGGTTACACTGTCATAAGAGGGCAGGGAGGCAGTTGAGGGAGTACCCTCCTTCTTTTCTTGTTCCTGATTGTTGCTTTCATTCTCCACTTTGTTATTGGTTGGTTTGCGCTTACAGACAAAACCCCGTCTAGCCAGGTGGGAGCGGTAGGCTCTCTGAATGATTCTGGCTGACACATCCTCCTGCTTGCGCCTCAGGGTGGTGGTGATTGGCTCATAGGAGACCTTAGAGGGATTGGCTGCCACAAAACGCTCTTCCATTTGTTGCCTCAACATGTCCAGCTCGCCACTGTCACCCAGTACACGCTTGGTGAAGGCAAACAGGATGTCCAGGCAGTGGATGCGGTCGCCACTCACCATAGGCATGTCCATGGCGATCAGTTCAATGGTGTTGGGCTTGGGGACTCGGAGAGGATGTTCTAATGCATCAGCAAAGTCAGAGAGCTTGGCATAGGTAATGAATTGAGAGGCATCTGGATCAAACTTCTCCCAAATTTCGTAAAAGGTCTCAAAGTCATCCTCGCTGAGTGGGTCTGCACTCTCCTCTGTGGCCACACTGAAGTTCTCCAGGATGATGGCGATGTACATGTTGACCACAATCAGGAAAGAAATAATGATGTACATAACAAAGAAGAAGATGCCCACAGAAGGGTTGCCACAGTCTCCTGTGGCGGGGGTGCCAGGATTTTCCAATAAGGGGTCACAGTCTGGAGGATAGTTAAGAATGGGCAACAGAAGGCCGTCCCAGCCAGCTGATGTGGTGATCATAAACAGGATGATCATACTGTTGCCAAAAGTCTCAAAGTTGTACATGTCATCAATTCCAGCCCCGTGTTTCACATAGCCAAAGTTGGACATGCCAAATATGGAGAAGATGAACATAACCAGGAAAAGCAGCAGGCCAATGTTGAACAAGGCAGGGAGGGACATCATGAGGGCAAACAGCAAAGTTCTGATGCCTTTGGCGCCCTTGATGAGACGCAGGATTCTGCCAATTCGAGCCAGACGAATTACCCTGAAGAGTGTTGGTGACACAAAGTACTTTTCAATCAGGTCAGCCAGAAACATCCCTGGAGTGAGAAGAGAGAAAAATAACATAAGTCTTGGTAGGAAACAGCTTCATATAGTACCTCTGAAAAAAAATTACATAATATCTTTTTCTTATGACACTTTTACCATGCACAAATAACCCTTTTCAATACTTGCCCACAATTGAAAGGATGACCACAACCACATCAAAGATGTTCCAGCCGTTGGTAAAGTAATAGTGACGCAATGCGAAGAGCTTCAACAAAAACTCGCCAGTGAAGACAATAATAAACACGAAGTTGACCCAGTAAAGCACATTCTCTGTCTCTTCTGACTGATCATCTGTCTCCACCATCATAGTAACCATGTTGAGGCAGATGAGCATCATGATGGAGATATCAAACACCTGCTGCGTCACAAAGTCAAAAAACATGCCCTGGATCTTGTTCTGATGAGAAAGGGAGGGACACTTATTTAGTCTTTTTTGTCTTTAGAAATGTATAATTACAAACCAGCTTGATGGTAAATATCACTTTTTAGATTGAATTCAACTTTATTGTGATTGTGCGAAGAACGTGTAAAAAGTCAGTCAGCATCAAACACAAGTTACTTATAAACAAGCAAAACAAGTACAAACTAAATTGAAGTGGTGCCAGAGAGAAAATGAATATTAACCTGAGGTCTGGGTATTGGCTTTTGTGGTTTCTTTGACCCCAATTTCTTCATTGCATTGTAGTATTTCTTCTGCTCTTCTGTCATGAAGATATCCTGACCTCCAAAGTAAAGGGACAAAATAATTTGGTTATAATCTGCAAAGGATTTACATTTCGCAACACAATACTTTCCCATATGCAGCTTAATAAAGGGGCTGGTTTAGTTGCATTTCAAAAGGTAAAATACAAACAAAGCTTCTTATATTATACTTGTTTAGTGTTCAGATTATTGCAAATAGACCACTCATATATACCACTCTGATTTTTGCAAGATAAATATGGAACCAGCAGCTACACAGGAGTGAGGAGGGCGGGTTCTCTTCAGGTATCTGAAAGTTACAAATACACCTACCAGCTTATCTAAAATCATTAACACATCCAATTGTTTCAATTCATAAAACTAAACTAAAAGGCTGCTGGCTGTAACTTAAATTATTTATTGACAGCTCTTATTGATAGAGATAATGAGTCGTATCTATGTTCTGAGATGTAGAAAATGAATGAATATATAAATAAATATATAATTTTTCACAATGATCAACTATTTATTAACAGATCTAGGAGTTCCAACAAGGCGATAGGTGAGTAAAATAGTTCTTATCTTTTTCTTTTGTTGGTTGAAGTTATCAATGATGACACCAATGAAGAGGTTTAGGGTGAAGAAGGAGCCGAAAATGATGAAGATGACAAAGTAGATGTACATGTATAAATTGTCTTCGTAGATAGGCTGGTCCTCAACCTGTTGGAGAGAAAGGAGAAAGTTGCAAAATTTTAAATGTGTACAAAACTCTAATGTGCATTTATCTTTAACGTAAGAAAATGAAAAATGTGTACCTTTCTGGAATCTATTGCTGCATACATAATGTCCATCCATCCTTTGAATGTTGCCTGTTTAGTGGACGTACACAATGTTGGACATAAAAGGTGAAAACGCTGTTTAGATCAAAGATAGAAACAAATGAGAAGTGATTGCAAAATTTCTTACCACTTGCAAGAGTGCCAGGTATCCCGCACCAACATTATCAAAATTGA
Organism: Microctenopoma stevenorrisi; assembly: GCA_032270685.1. Lineage (NCBI taxonomy): Eukaryota > Metazoa > Chordata > Actinopteri > Anabantiformes > Anabantidae > Microctenopoma > Microctenopoma stevenorrisi. Next base: position 9,701,456 of record JAUMTR010000022.1, read on the forward strand.
TCTTGACATTCTTCCATCTGACTTCACTGAAGTTTGAATTTATTAATTCTAAACACTGTGTTTTATTGTTGACTTCGTCATGGGAGAAACTATCCTCAGCTGTCTCATTGTAACAGTAGTAATATTTCCCAGCAAACAGATTGACACCCATGATGCTGAAGATGAGCCAAAAGATGAGACACACCAGCAGCACATTCATGATGGAGGGAATGGCCCCCACTAAGGCGTTCACCACAACCTGAAGAGAACAGCAAGGAAACAGAGACACTGTAACTTAACAATCACACACCAGCTGCGTAGGGGTGTTCACACATAAGACATAAGACACAAATACAGAAATGCACATTCTATTGCCCGATGGTTTGAACCGTTTTCTAGTGTCTTGGTCACAAAACAGACCCCTTCATAATAAAAAACTAAGGAGTGTAACAATACTGTGCACAAGAGATGCACAATGTGACTGTTCATGTGACTGTTATCAGAGCAAATGTCTGAAGAGTTTGATTATTAGCAATAAGTCTTGATCTGAATCTTTACTCTGGATTTATGAATTAGTTGTGACCTGTAAACCTATTTGGTTATAACAGACTAAACTATAATCAATTTTCAGCCGTACATCCACATTATTAAATTTTATATGGAAATGTATTGTGCAACAGTATATGTTACACCCCTACACATTACAATTATCTGCTACTTAGATATCCAGCTATAGTACCTGATTGTATGCATGTGTGAACCAGACACTATCATGTACAGTATATGTTCTGTCATGTATAGAACTAACTTGAACAGACAATAAATCTTTTTGTTTTTATGCACAGAGGGGTAGAAAGTACACAACCTCTGTACTCAAGAAATAATTACTCTATACAAGTAGAAATACCTACTAAAGTAAAATTATTGAATATTACTTCTAAATATTAATACTAACTAAAAAAGTAAAAGTACTCCACTAGGAAAACAGTATACTTTAAACAAAGAAGAATTTGATGCTGGTGATAATATACACTATATTGCCATAGGTACTGTGACACCCCTCCAAATCAATTAATCCAGGGCACAAAGCGAGGTCCATTAGGACATGGATGGCTGAGTTTGATAAGGAGAAACTTGACGGGCCTGCACAGAGCCCTGATCTCACCCCAATAGAACACATCTGCATTTAATCAGAGCAGAGACTGTGAGCCGGGCCTTCTCATGATGACCTCACAAACGCTCTCCTGGAACAATGGTCAAATATTCCCATAAACACACTTCTAAACCCCGTGGACAGCCTTCCCATAGGAGTTGAAACCATTCAATTTCACATGTGTGTAAAGGCGGGCGTCCCAATACTTCTGGCAATGTAGTGCAAATGTAGAAGTCTGGTCAGAAGATTCATTTGACAACTTCTCAGAGGTGAAAATTATGAGAAAAGTGTGTTGTTTCAAACAGAGTGGTGGGAAAAGTAGGACTGAGTGTAGTAAACTATTGTAATGATAGGAGGTTAATCCATAAATGAGTTCTATTATTATATGATAACTTTTATAAGAATGTAAATACTCAAGTACAAGTATATCAAACTGTACAGTACTTGAGTAAATGTACTTTTGTTGGTTAGATACCACCTATGTGTATGCCAAGTTAGATCTGCCAAATTATTGACTAGCTGTGATCTTCACAAGAAAAATAACTGTATTTAATGAAAGGAAAACATATATTGTTGAATATTCAAACAATGCCTCTGTCAAAGGCTACAACGGCTTAATGAGCATATGAGTGTGACTGTGCACTGCACCAAAACAGTAGGGCATGCTAAGCTAAGATAAAGCTTAGCTTGAGAAGGACATCACATTAATGTGCATTTCAAAACACAGAGGCGCAATGGAAACAGGAAGCCAAATAAACCAAAACTAAACAGGCAAACACCAAATGTCAAAACTTTAAGATTTCATTAGTGTTCATACTAATGTTCTAATATTAAGTCAAGGCATCTACATTTATTCTAAGTTTATTTAACTACTCCAAATAAAGATCATGACAATCATGGTGATGAAATTCAGTGAATGGTAAGCAAGGATGGCAGGGAAGGGGGTATGCAACCAGAAGTTTGTTGATCTTCCAGTGTGACAATGCCAAAGCCAAACTGTTATAAGATCAAATAACAGGACACTTGAGGCAGAGCGACAGAAAGAAGATGCTTAGCCTAGACACTGACAAGAGTTTTTTTTCTGACCAGCAACAACTAGAGGCTGATACAACCCATCACACATTACACTAATAAACCCCAAGTTCACTGTAGAAAAATACTAGAAGTCAGGAAAAAGTCTCCATGGAGCCTAACACAGTATCAGATATCAAACTCTACATGCACAGGTGACATTTTAACACTAATAGTTTAATTAACAGTATGTGTCATTTTCATTTATTTGTCTAACATATAACAACTGGCAGCACTGTAGTTCACAATTTTCTATTAAACCTGTCTCGCGCTTCACTTTGGATAGGTTTTGTGTGATGGTTCTTGCAAACCTCCAGTTGTTCTCTCGGCCAGTACTGGATACTTCCGAGCTCAGTTATTATAAAGTGTTGCATGAGTCAGGCCAAAATACCTGTTGTTCTTGAGGCACAGAATATGTTTTGCTTTCTTTTGTTACTATTTCTAATAAGATAATTTGACATAGCACTAAATCTACAATAGGCTATATGAAATGAAATATGATAAACCAAATCAGATGTATTATTGAGCATCTGAGATGATTTGCATCCATGCAAAATGCTTCTCGATACTTAAGAATTCCCCTTTGAAATTGACTACAGCCATCTCCAGCATGCGTTGATGCTTTCATTTAATCGGCATGCAGAAGGACCAGCTGCCTGGTATCTTAGGTCTTACCCTCATCCCTTCAAAACGTGACAGGGCCCTGAGGGGTCTCAAGGCCCTCAGTGTCCTGAGTGATTTAATCGGGCCTAGATCGGAGTAGCCCAACGCATTAGCTATAAGGCTGACTATAGACACCTACACAGATAGGGACAGAAGGAGAGGGAAAGACAGAGGCAAAGGAAGAGATGACCCACATAAGTAAAGGGGGATATAGGTAGAAAGGTGGACCCCCTATACTGGATATAAAGAAGTACATATAATTAATAATGTGTCAGTATACTTAGCTAAGAATAGGGGTTATTACAATATACAAAGGCCAATAAAGTGTGCATAACCCAAGTTTCTGTTTTGTTGTGTTTGTTTGATTATGTTTAGTTTAGTTTAGTTTGGCAAGCCAGTCTAGCGTGATAGCCAGCTTAACTGCACAGTGAGCACACCTGGAAAGAAACTTGTGGTTGACACAGTGAGAGGAAGAGAAGAGAAAGTCAAAAGTCAAACAAAGGGAAAAATTAGAGGAGAGATGTATTCACAGACACTAAATCAATATGACACAATAATACACAGTACACAGTACAAAACAGTACAGTTCCACACCAGAGAGCATCTCACTTAAACAGGGGGAGAGAAATGCACAAGGTTGAGGACAACTTTCAGGGTTAGAAGAGAGAGGATAACCTGTGAAAGTAGGAGTCCCAACACAGCACACAAACCTTACCCCGGACCTGAAACACCGACCACTCAGTTCCTCTCGACTGCTGCATAATTGCCCCTCTTAACTTAAAGAGAGACACAGTTATAGGTACCTGCTGTGAGACAGAGGACAGGTCAATATTAGAGTAGATGTTTGCAAGAACAGTGAAGATACACTACACAGCACTCAGGCCACTTTAGAAAAAGTCTTAGATTTCCATAGGTTTGAGGTTTTCTATTGGAGAATACGTGAGGGGTTTGACGGCACTAGATCTCATCACATATCTGGAAAAACCTGAACTATAATTGGGGACAATAAGACACAGTCTTTGTGTCTGTTTCAAAAGAGAGAGGCCAGATCACAGAGGCAGGATGTTCATTGTTTAATGTCCTGTGATTTCTCAATTCTTTAGTGACAGATTGTAACCTTGGGTCAGTACTAAGGTAGAGGTAGCACAGTTTTGCAAGTTTGTACAAATATGAAAGCACATTCAAAATGGAAACGCAAATAACAAAAAGGAAATACAAAAAAGCAAACAAATAGAAAAGTATTGGCAGTGCATTTCCATTTGTATGTGCTTTCATATTTTCACATGCTTTGACTCTAGGAACAGATACAGGATAAATGCTCGGTCTCTCGTGTTGCATAGTTTAGCATTGTACAGCTCAAACATGTTCACTCTAAAATCTGGTTCCCTTCACGATTATACCACCTGCCATCTCAACAGAGGAGAATAATGTCTTTGAATCTGTACTGCTACTACTACTCTTGGCTGATATTGAAAAGCCCTGGATGAAGGACATGTAGTCTTCATCAAAGTCAGGCCAGTTCCTTTTTTCCTTTTTAAATAAGTGCAACTGTCTGACGTCAAGCATTTAGAAGTCCTCTGTTTTTGGCACCTGAACACAGTAAGTACGGCATACCCACAGAATCAATATACAATCATATAATCCTGTGTCACTGAAGTCCCAGAATAAACATACAAACTCCACATTTAGTATATTATGGCAACTTCAACAGAACATCGCAACGCTGCTAGACATCACTAACATAGCACCATGCTGTCGTTCCAAATGCAGATCAGTGCTTGGTTGTTTCACTTGAATTCATCACTGACGTGTTTCACAGAACTAGAGACAAAACGAATGCAATAAATGAAAATACCTAAAATACACCTTACTTAATAATGGAGCTCTCAAACACAGAGGGAGTTTGCAGATTTTTACAGTGGCTGCTGTTGTACTGCTGTCTGGAGATCCAGTGGCACCCTGTGACACTAATGTAGAGCACTGTGAGGAAAACATGGACCTTTACTGTTAATATTACATCAAATGTCTACCTTTATTGTCTAAATGTCTCTACACTATAAGACTCTTTACCAATGCCAAGTACTACATTATCAACAATAACACTGAACGTTGCAGCATTGGAACAAAGGGCCTGAATATGACAAATGAAACAAATCAAATTTGTTTCTCATGCTCTCACCCATTCATATTTTGTTACATTGAATACATTAACAGCATTATTACATTTGAATTAAAACATTGAAGCTCAGGAAATTAATCAGAGACACTGGCCTACTTGGTCAATTCTGCAGCATAAAGATAAAATGTCACCCATATATTCTATTGTCCATAGCCATCACAACAAGCAGCACAAATGCATTAGACCAGTAGTTTTTGGATTCCAGAGTAAGCTTCCAAAGTTGGGAGCAGCATTTTTTGTTGATGCTGTACTTGATTTGCAGACTCGTCATCATTTAAAAGCAGCATTTTGTATTTATGCAGGTTATCTTTGTGTAATACTAAAATTAGATTTATCAGATTGATCTTTTAAATGTGAGAGAAAATTCAGTGGTAACTCTCTAGCCCATGCAAGAACAAAACAAAACAACCTTGGAACAGTTAAGTGGGCTAAACTGAATGAATTCTGGCAAGCAGAATTTACTTTAGAGCTACAGAAGCAGTATGAATGAATATAAAAGAAAACTTTTAACCTTGTCTCGCCTACTAGTAGTTCTGACTGAAGCCCTCTATGTTTAAGTTGACCAATGAGGCAATATATCAGATAACGCAGTCTTGTGATACCACAAAATATCATCATAAGAAGTGGGACAAAGACACATTGCTGCACCATGACAAAAAACAGCGTGCACAAATACTTACATCCACAATGAAGAAGTCTAACCAACACCAGGCATTAGTGAAGTACTTGACAAAGCCATAGGCCACCCATTTCAGCAACATCTCCAGGATAAAGATATAGGTGAAAACCCGATCAGCATAATCCAGAATGATGCGAATGGTCTTCCTCTGCTCAATGTACACATCCTCAAAAGCCTAAAGAGAAAATGAAGAAAACAGGAATTGGCTGCAGTGCTTTCTTTTATGTATACAACTGATGAAATTAAAACCGACTTGTTTTTCTATATTTCTTTTATACACCCTTTAGCACACACGCGTTTTGATTTGCAGTAGTCTTTCTCCCTCTTGAAAGCTGCATCCCTAAGCTGGCGTCTGCCAGGTCGGTGCATTACTTGTAATGCAAGAACAATCACACTTAAACAATCCCAAGAGCTGCTAAAAAGAAAAGGAAGAGATGATCTTGCCTTTCTCTATGAGATAGAAAGAAAAATACATTTCTTAATATTTTGTTCCTTTTATATTAAATATTCTGTTTATTATTTTTCAATGTTCACATCTCATAATACATTCATTACTACGTTGTGCAGCACTGGCTCAGTGATAATAATCCTATGTAGTTATTTATGTCTGCATATATAGCGTATTTATATAAAAGAGGGACCACACACTGTTGCGTGCTCTTACCAGTGCTCCACTGCTGAGCAGGATCATGAAAATGATGAGGGTTTCAAACCAGTTGTGTTCTACAATCAGGTAGCAGGTCTTCCTCAGAAACCACCAGTATTTCCCCCAGCCATGAGTAATGGGAACATCACAGCACTTGTATTTGGCCACACACTCTGTATGACAAACAACAACCTGATTGATATTCACAATGACACAGAAATAATCAGAAATCCTTAAATGTATACAGTATAGCAAGGTATATAGACTGTAAAAACTACCCACCATCTGTCCAGCAGGCGTCTGGGTCAAGGTATTCTTCCACTACCTCCACTACTGCCACCTCCTCTACATCAGGCTTGATGTCTATTGTGCTGCCCTCAGAAGAACTGGTGTCATCCAGCTGGGACAAACAACAGGGATCCATTAACCTTAGGATTTCCTTTCTGAATTAAAGGCTCAGCAGTGAGTTTCTGAACACACAGTGTCATTATAGTCATTTCATCAGTTCCCTAATTAGGTTTAAATGTATCACACAATTTCTTGCTATTAGTATACACGTTCAAGCAATATAGTGTATCTGTTTTTTCAGCTGTCACAGCTGACTCTGCAACAATATTAATAGACTCACAAGAACGTAATTAACCATGAACAGTGACTGATTGCAGTGGTAATAAAGATCACTGGCGACCGGCACAAATATAGATGTTTGAGTGATAAAAAACCTAAATGCATTTTTTAAAAATAGATATTTTGTGAGCCTGTTCACATATACCAATAAATCGTGTAATATATTAGGTCAAGGTGAGGCAGGTCAAACTAGTGAACCACCAGCGTAACAGCAGCGTACTGCATTACACGCGAGCACATGCAGACAGAGACGCTAAACTAATTCAATTCACTGGGGAATGATATTGCATCTTATAATCTGAAGGAAGTCGTCAGCAAAGGACTGCAATCACCCTTTCTCATTCTTTCCCTCGTTCCTTCCTCTCTAACGAACAGCCAGATGGATCCCTGCTCCTTTGATTGGCTGTTAGCAGCTCTGTCTGTGTCTACCCCTGCAGTGTATCCTGGCTGGCTGCGCAGCAGCAATAGTTGTTGTGTGGTTGGTTGAGGGAGACAAGTGGAGTATGAACCTGGTGCAGGTACAGCAGTGACACTGCACCATTATCTCCTTTCTTTTTACTACAATTCAGGTCAAGGTGACCCATGCATCAGACTTCTCTACAAGCATTTGGTCCTGGATTACCCTTCTCTCACATTCATGCTATACATCAGCCTGAATGCTTCTCTGTCATACTGCCAGGACTGCCTTCCTCTGTCTGACTGCGGAGTCAGCACTCAGGCTCAGTGTTACAGCTCGCATGTCTAAATGAATGTTCTGAAACGCCAGTACAGTACTATGTCTTCAGTGTGAAGGCACGGCCCAGTTTTGCTTATTGAACTAATATTCACATGGATGCACATATTTATGCATGTGCTCTCTGACTTCATCATCACAACAATAAATAATAAAAGTCACATTTTTAGTACAAATACCTGAATTGTGGCATTATAAATGAATGTTTCTAAACTCGCAAATATATTATTAAACAAAATGATTATAGTACATCTATCTTATCATTATTATTATTTTTATATTTCTGAATTGTGCCAGATCTCCAACAAACAAGTAAAGTAAAAACAAACTCTTAAGCTCAGACATCACCACTCTCCTCCGTTCTCACTCTGTCTCACTGCTTCTTCCTACTCACATCTTTACTGTTCTCCACATCCGATTCACTGCTGAAGTCTTCTGTATTTAGGTTTTCAAAGTCAGACTCGCCAACAGCAATCGGAACACAGACAGTGAGGTTGGGGTTGTGAATGAAGGACATGTAGTCTTCATCAATCATATACTTTCCCACACTGCTCCCAATGCCACTGGTGGTTCCATTGCCATTTTTAGCATAGTCCAGTTCGCGGTTGATATCCACTGTGTGGTTTGCAATGCAGTTGAGCTTCTTCTCATACATCTCATCCAGAGGCTTCTGTTCATCCTCTATAGGCTGCTCGTCAAGGTCACACAATACAACACAAAAAAGTGCATTTGTTATTTTTCTAATTATTTAACTTCAAGAATATAAGTTAGAGGTTTAACCATACGGTACCTTTTTGAGCACTGTGGCTACAAAGGTTCGCATGTTGACCTTGAACCAGGCAATCCCTATTTTAATGCGGGCAACTGCAAGCTGGAGGTTGTTGGGCTCACCATCATCGTCCGTAGCTGCAAGGTTGTCTGCACTGAATGAGCTCAGTAGCAAGGCCAGGAACAGGTTCAGCACCTCAGACAAAAACACCATAACATTTAAACCCATGCTCTCATAGTAAATTTATGTGATTAGGAAACAAGTAACCACAACCAGCTATTACTGCACCATTCAGTAGCATCTTCACCTTGAAATATATTCTTACCACAAGGTTTCCGATGACCATGACCATCATAAAGACGGTGAGGCACATGGTTTGTCCCGCCACCTCCATACAGTCCCACATGGTCTCAATCCACTCCCCACACAACACTCGGAATACAATCAGGAAAGAGTGGAAGAAGTCATTCATGTGCCAGCGAGGTAACTCGCAGGACACCGCAATCTTACAGACGCAGTCCTTGTAGCTTTTGCCAAACAGCTGCATGCCCACCACAGCAAAGATGAAGACAATGATGGCCAGAACCAGGGTCAGATTTCCAAGAGCTCCCACTGAGTTACCGATGATCTTGATCAGCATGTTGAGGGTGGGCCATGATTTGGCCAGTTTAAACACTCTCAACTACAAGAGAAACGGGAAATGGCTTCATTCTGCAGTTATTTGCAATAGAGATCAGATATGTAAAAGCAGCTAGTAATTAACTAACTCATTTCATTTTTTCATCTCGTCATATCTTATTATCTACTTATGGACAGTCTTTTGCCTTTTAACGCAGGGATATGATAATGAAGAAAATATAACAGTAAAATTAACATTATCTCTTTAGCCCAACACTTCTCACTAACTTTGATAAGGTTAGATAACCCTGAAATCTATCCTCAATTCTACTTACCAATCGGAAAGACCTGAGCACTGACAGACCTTCCACATCAGCAAGTCCCAGTTCAACTAAACTCAGAGTCACGATGAAACCATCAAAGCAGTTCCAGCCTTCCTGGAAGTAGTAGTAGGGATCCATTGCAATCAGCTTAGCAAACATCTCTCCAGCAAAGATGCCTGTGAAAACCTGTAGATCCACAAACAATTTGAGAGAGCGTGTAAAACTATCCCTCCACATGTTCATTTTGAATTAAAGTGAAGGGTGAAACAATGGCATTTTAGTTGCAGAAGAAAAGAAACAGATCAGATCAGCTTTATATCCTTAGACTGCAACTTTATCCAATCTGGCTTTAAAAACACTTTAATAAAAATGACATGGCAGTAACAAAGATAGAAAAAAGTCTTAATAGATATTTGAGGGCAGCATGAAACAAAGGCTCAGATGCACTAGATTTTGTTCGATGTAGTGCAGAATAAAAATACATTTGAAATTGCGAGAGCAGAACTTGACAGGGGAAGAGCAAGGTCACGAGCAATAGTACCGCACGCCAGCAAAACCTGCTGTGGGACCCTGAACCTTCCTGATTTTGTACTAGCAATCATGTACCCGATCAGTGCTGCAGAGAACGTTCAATGATTCATACTGCACCATCCATCACGCCACATTGCTTCCTCTGACTTCAGTTCCTGTTTCGTTCCTGACAGCGTGCCAATTTCTGTGACTTCATTTCCTGTCTTATCACTGACACCGTTCCAATACCTGGTCCTCAGACAGCTGTGCTACAGCAACATCTGACAGCCAGGACAGGGCACAGACAGATCAAAATGTCTGCTCTACACTTAGTAAGTATTCCACCACTCTAGTCCCGGAAAGATCAGTGGAAATCCTTCTTATCGAGAGTGCTATGTTCTGTGTGCAAGTAACAGAGTTACAGAGTTAGAAAGAGTTCAGGAGAGTTGAAGTCAGCGGGATGCAGTGGAAGCAAAGTGACCTTAGTGACTGAGGGGAGGGGGGGGGGTTAGAGTTTGTGTGGCTGGCTACATTAAAATTGAACTAAATCTTTAATGAGACACTATCAGAGTCCTATATATGCTATGCGTGTGTGTATCCTTAAGTGCACATACTAAATGATGTATTGATGTGGTTTGAGCCTGTGGTGTAGTGCAGGTATATGGCATACGCCTACTTAATTTTTAGTCAGCGCTGCATATAGCCACCTTGACATACAGTCATATGCTGCAGGCACGACAATCATTTTTCTGCCTTTGTTGGTTGGTTTGATTCCGTTTAAGGAGGAGCAATGAGTTGTGCATGCTAAAAAGTAGATTTTAGTGGAGATGAGGTTTTTTTCTTTGTCATGGTCAGACAGAAATTATACAAATATTAATAAAAATCGTGAGAATTTCAGCACCAGTGAGGTGTGCAGAGCTGAGAAGGGAGAGAAAGAGAACTTGCAGTAATGCACTCTGTAACCAAACATCACAGTAGGTGTTATCGCCTACAATATGGCAAACTAAAGCAGGGCACGGTAAAATCTACAGGCCTATTAGACTTTAGAATTTATCAGCTCGAATACGATATGTCAAATAGAAAAACAGGAAGGTACGTGCTCCTCTTTTTTTCATCATTTTGCCTGAATCCTATATTAAAGTGCAGTAATCCTATAAAAACAACTGGTCCTTTCTAGCATGAACTAAATATATAACTTTTTTACTTTGCTGTTATCTAAGCAAACAACCATCTAAGCCTTACTGGTCTAAGGTTCTGCAGGTTGTGTGAGTCAAACCTGCAATGCTTCTATAGCTCAGGAGAGATAATGAGGTTTGTGTAGACATAAAAAATAAAAAAGAGTAGTGGGAAAAGAAAGAACCGAAAGAACAGAAGATCTGTTTCTCACCAGATTACCAACAGACAGGACGCCCTCAAAATGTTCAGTCATGGGGTAGTGCTCCATGGCCATGAAGAGAGTGTTGAGGACAATACATATAGTGATGGCCAGGTCAACGAATGGGTCCATGACAATCAAGTAGACTATGTGTTTGATTTTCAGCCAGATGGGACAGCATTCCCAGATGAGGAAAATGTTGGAAAACTTGTACCAGCAGGGAGGACACGTCCTCTGAGACTCCTCCAACTCTGCAAGAATAGATGAAATAGATTAAAAAAATAAATGTTTTTGTCTTTTTCACTGTTACAGGTTTCCTAGTTTGCATGACACCCTATTTGTTTCTGTATGTCATGCTGATCCTGTCTACCTGCAAAAATGAATTCCTATATCTAAAAATATTTATCTCCAGGTGTAAATACATGGGCCATCATATTTTTATACAAGGTTTGAATTTGCAGGTTTAAACCTTGAAAAGGAGAAAGGGAAAAACGTATACTGTTCGTACCCTCTAATAGTGTGTTGGTGACTACACTCATCTGACTGTTGGCATGGTCTTTTCCTTTGAAAGAGGAGTTGAGCTGATCCACAGATACCATGAGAGAGCCTGAGTGCTTCTTCTTAATCTCCACATCTGTAGTCTGTGCTCAGAAAAACATAATGTCAGTAAGTGCCCAAATGAATACACAATACAAACATAACACATTTAAACCATATGATGTTCTGGGTCTGCCCAGAAGACAAAAAACTCAAAACATAGAAAACATTAATTTACCACAACTAACTCTTTACTTGGAAACATTTCGACTGATTTCTAACATTATATTTTAGCAAGTGGCCATTATTGAAATGCTAAGTATTATTTAAGAACTTACAGTACACTTTTTAAGACATTGTATACTGTGCGCAACAAAACTTAATTTCCTATGTAGGCAACATTTAACTACATGCAGTGGCATGCATGTGAAGGAGGAGAGGGGGGGTCAAGACACCATTTGCTACTACACCATGCTACATTTTTAGAGAAGTAGTAAGGTAAAAGCAAGTACACTGGTTGGAAATTAAAGAGGGATCCACCATGCTAGAGGGAGAAGAAATACTGTTAGAGAAATAAATAAAATCGGATTGGTTGTTGCACCATCCAGTGGTTCAGGAACAGAATGTGAGAACATACAGGTAGAGAGTCAGGAACTGTGAAAGTGAAAGAATAAGAGAAAAGCAGAAAACAGTATGAGCTTGGATGTGGAAAGCCCCTAACAGAGGAAGAACTACAAGTAGGAACTGATTGTGTTTCCTGTAAAATGTTAGATAGTTTTGTTTGTCATGGATGACACTGACCATATAGTGATATGCCTAGCAAAGGTTTGTTAGGGGAAAATCATATTGCAGTACTGTTATAATTTATTGGAATGCTTGCTGATTCAGTTGATTAGTATGAAAGGAGCAGCAGAATAAGGCCATTAGATTTGGATGGAAGTGGCAGTGTAAGATAAAATAACAAGACAGGGTCTAGATACCCAGGGGAGGCAACAGGAAGTATTGAATTGAGGGAAAAAGGAAGAGTCATGGGGAAGAGGTTGTAAAGGAGATGCTGCAAAGGCTGGGGCCACCACCATCATGCCTACACTGTATTAGTGTCCCATGGACGTCCTTACACTGTCATCAGTGGCTGCCTTATCTATTTTCACCTCAGGCAGAAGCCGTCTGCCAGGCCCAGGGCCGATGAGAGACACCACGCCATTGCAGTCCACTGTGCTGTTCCTCTTCCCTCCAGAGTGGGGTGCCAGCGGATGGATTCGCGATGAGCCTTGACTGTAGCCACTATAGCTGTTGCGGCGGTAGGGGATAAACAGGGAACCACGGCGGTCTTCACTCTCCTCCACTGTACTGTGCTCATCGTCTGCAAACTCGTTCTCAGAGCCTATGTCCTTGGATCGGCCTTTGAAGCTGAAGATGCTGCTGCGGCTGTTGTGGCGCGACATGAAGGGCGAGCCTGGGATGCTGAGTAGTGACTAAAGAGGAAAAGGCAGAAAGGGAGAGTTGAGTCGTTATTAATATGCACGTGTAAACTAGACAGAGAGAAAAGAGCAAATGGTCAAGTTTAACTTAAAATGTTTAATGGTTTTGTGTTTATAGGGACAGTTGAACAATGAAAACAATGAAAACAAAATGAAACAAATTATGATAAATATACAACTTCACAATCATGATAAATTAAAGTGACAGTGAACTTAAAACATTTGAGTTGTGCTTCTTGTATTGTGTGTATTACTATTATTATTTTATTATTATTATTATTATTATTATTTCTTTCTTGTTTATTCTGTTTTGTTTCTGCAAAGATGCCCACAAAAATCCAGTTGTTACTCAGCAATCACACAGTTTGACCGATTAAACGACCACAATCTATAGGCTGAGGTAATGGAACAGTGTCATCCAGATATAATATAGTACATCTATATAATAATAATAAAAATTACAAAAATAATAAATGCTCACACCTGCCATGTACCTATACATGTATGTCCATCATTTTTTAAGTATTACTCAATAATGATCAAGTATTAAGTGCACTTGCAGTGGTTGCTGCATGTGTAAAAGATCTGAACATCCAAAAGAGAACATTAAGTGAAGGCAGGAGCAATAGGAACACTACACACTGTGAGCATTGCTGCTAAAAAGCTGGAGAAGACTTCTTGCGCCCAACGGCAGCTTAACTAGGGATCCCCAATGATGAGATCCCTGGTTCTGCTGGAGCTTCAAATTAGTACAATTTGAACTGGGTGTAACCTGCAACCTTTCTTTCTCTGGCATTGAACATGCTAGTTAAGGCAGAAATGCCAGCCTATACACTATCTGTCCCCAGAGCAAGGCCAGCTGAGCACTGAGCACAACACTCACTAACTATCACAAGAGTAGAGGGAGCATTAGGGAGACACTTGTGTTACATGTCAAGGGGAGGAGGCAGCTAGTTTGCCTTCTGAACACAAGTCACACAGTATTTATGTATGCCGCTGAAGGACGGGATACACGTGGCAGTTCCTGAATTTGTAAAAACAATACCAAACATTAATCATAAATCTGTATTCACCGCTTAGATTTTGTTCTTAGCTTCACCTGGTTCATGATGGATGTCTTTCTCCCCAGCCGACTTCCTGGGAATCGAATGGTGCTTTTCTTGCTGCCATCGTCTGACTCAGACTTAACAAATTTCTCACTGTCTCCCTTCTCTTTCTCCTGCTCTTTCTGACGCCATTTCTTCTTGCGATTGCGACGCTCCTTGGCACTCTTGGAGCTCAGCTTGGAAACCTCCGAGGAGCTGCGGGACAGGTGCCCACCTCCTTCATCCTCTAATGCAGCCTCAGACACTGTGCCTGCAGATGTCGCCATGGCAGCAGCCTGAAGGAATACAGGCACACATGATCGCCATAAACTATAGAAAAATATGTACATGTGTGTGGTAGAGTGTAACCAACCTGTGTCTCCTCCTGCTGCTTCTTTAGCTGTTCCAGCATGGCCTTGAATTCAGCCTCTTTCTGCTCAGCCTCCTCCATCGTGGCCTGGTTCTGCTCCTCATAAGCCATGGCCACCACAGCCAGGATGAGATTCACCAGGTAGAAGGAGCCCACAAAGATGACCAGCACAAAGAAGATCATGTAGGTCTTTCCAGCAGCTCTCAAAGTCTGACAGAAAATGCAGATAAGAACGAATCAGAAATATAGAGTTTATTCTCTTACTATATAAATGAAGAGTATTTTACTAAAAAATGATTTCTGTACAGTATTTCCAGAATAATAATCTTATTCTTTCAGACCGTTGTAGCAGGTAACAGGTTGTCATTGCAGGCCACTGTATGTTCTGTACTATATAATTAGTGGGGGAACATGGAATGCTCCCACACTATTGATATCCTCTTTTTTCTTTTTTTTTCTTTTTCTTTTTCTTTTTCATATTATATCAAACTTCTTTGGACGTTAATGCGGCCTAGACGCTTTGTCGTATAAACTTCGTTTAAACTTCTAAACGTGCGTCTTCTTTATGACAGGTGTGCTATTACTTTTCAGCTTATCAACTTTTATACTTTTCAACTTATTCATCTTTTTTCA
>JAUMTR010000022.1:9716986-9738631 GCA_032270685.1 Microctenopoma stevenorrisi
AAAGACGCCGACCGGCGTCTTTCGGCGACAGTCATGCTCCCCCACGCGATTTCTTCTGAAATTGCTAAGTCTAGTTTGTACATGTGTTTGTGTCCCTGGGTACAACTGAAATTTCAAAGACTAGTGAAGGCAGATAGGCCAAACAGGTCTAATGGTGTCTTATGTAAATATCTCACATTTCAGAAATACCGTTTGTTATTTCCTGCATACAAATGTAAATATATTCCCATATTTCATATTTAGAAAATTCAAACAAACAAACAAATCTGAAAATGATTTTGCTGTTTTAACAAAATCTTCCGAATAGTACTCTTTGTCAAAAGGAAAACTGATCTCTACAAAGCAGTGTAAATTAATTCAAACTATTGAAATGAAAATGTTATAAATATGTGCTTCAAGGAACTGATGATGATAATTTAAGAAATCACAGAATCTGTTAAATGTAGACCCCCCCTTCACAGGTTTTTCGTGGCCTCCATCATTGATAACATTTTAACGCTGTCACTCTTTTTCTTCAGGACAGCTGCTTTAGGCAGATTTATGCATGTACCATATTTCTTCCATTTCTTAGTGATTGATCCAAGGGATATTCAGTGACATGGAAAATGGTGAAGGTGAGTTACTTCAAATAGACATACTCATGAAATCACCTATTATAATTTAATTATTATTAATTTAATTATAATAATAATGTTTTTATTTTACTTTGTTAAGATCTGTTTTTACATGCAAAATTATTTTTGTAAATAAAGACTTTTTATAGGCATTGTATAGTATACAATACAGATTTTATTTAGGACAATATCCTTGCAACTGCTTGTAAGTACATGAGCACTGGGGAGGCTTTGATATAAGGCGTAGAAAATGTCAAAGACTACATAATTCATACTGTGACTCTATATAAAGTTCTGTTCTTTGCTTCACGGGATGACAAAGAGACAGAAAAACTAAGGAAAACACTGCTTTACCAGCATGTACAGATTTTCCCAGAAGTCTTGGGTCATGAGGCGAAAGAGGGTGAGGAAGGCCCATCCAAAGCTGTCGAAGCTGGTGTAACCATAGTTGGGGTTTCTTCCAGCTTTCATACACATAAAGCCCTCTGGACACCGTCTGAAATAAAAAAAATTACCTCAACAAATGACTGGGATGTATCTCTAAGTAGCCATAATTTCTTAACAACAATACTGCACATTTATTGTTTAAATTTCACTCAAGAATGCATCAGTCCAAAAACTGGAGACTGACGTAAAGAATCTTCCTTGCTAAGGCAGATTTGTGCTATAACTGGTCAGCTGGTGATCATAAAAGTAGCTACAGTTAAATGAGTATGTGGGAGGGAGCTTAGAAGCCAGGGTCAGGGATGATGCACTTACCACACATGCACTTACTGACTTACCCTGAGTCAGAACTATTTCCACATAGTAGAGCATCAAGCTGACCAGGCAGGAAGTAAAAATTTGCTACGAAAAAGAGGGAAGACATGAATTAGTTAGTGTTTAGTTAGTATTTTTTACAACTTGTTTAGTTAGTATTTTTTTACAGCTTCTGTGAAGTTATTTAAAATATTAATATTAAAAGGTTTTTCTTAATGAATTATAAAGCCGCACATACTTTCTACTGAATCAAATTTATGGCATCATGTGCAACTTGTTTGATTCATTTACAAAAAAATCGCTCACTGTCATTCATGGTGTATTCGCGCCAGTCAAAGCCCCTGCTGCCATTTGCCAGGTACTGTTCAGTCATGTTGATTGGCCAGACTACACACTTATTCCGCAGGTTCCCCATGAATAGCTGTAGTCCAATCAGAGCAAAGACGCTGAGACAGAAGACAGTCAGGATCATCACATCTGACAGTTTCTTCACAGACTGGATCAGAGCACCCACAATGGTCTTCAGGCCTGTTAATTAAAAAGTAATAAACACATACACACAATGTGCACGAATGCACATACATGAAAACAGACAAACTCACATACACATGCATGCCAGCATACATGCAAATGCACACACACATACACACACGCACACACACACACACACACACACACACACAAATAAAATGACTTGCAACTTCTGACATTGTAAGAGCGCACAAAATAAAGTTTTATAATGCATTTCAAAAATGACTCAAGCCAAATGGGAAAGACATTTGGTTACAGGGGGTATATCAAATAACTCTGACTTTCAGTGCATCTTCTGCATTCAGTAAAAAATATAAAGCTATTTGCAGAAGTGGTTCTTGATGTGCCCGTCATTCCTGCCTTAAATTAATCTTGTCTTGCTAAACGTGTTATTATCTCTAGTCATTTTCTGCAGGTAAACCTCTGCAACTGAGAAGAACATGTTGTCCTGCGGGGACCAGAAACCCTAGCTTCTGTCTTGCAGTAGATTTTCATTGTTTCTTTTTACACTTTATTTAGCCTTTAGACTAATCTTACCTATTATAAGCAAAGCATATTTCAAAAAAATACAATAATCCTATTTATTGAAAGTAAACGTTCTACTTTAAAGTGTTAATACTCAAGGTGATCATTTAAGAAATTATAAATTGTGTTTTGTTAAATTAAAAGTCAGAAATATCTTTATAGATAAAAATAAAAAATATAATGTTGTCGTATTACTAGATTATATTATAGAAAAATAGGATAGGGCATACAAAATTACAATTACATGTTCTGCTGTCCTCTGGCTTTACTGAACATGGTGTTGTTGGTATATATGTACAACACTTAATAAACGTTTATCTTATCACATAATGTCTACAGCAATATATGCAGTAACTCAAAATATCTAAGCGCTGTACTGAAGGAAAATCACATTCCACAACAACAGCCTACTGAATGAAGGCAGCTTATGTTGGAGTAAAATATTGTGACAGATTCTGCAGTATAACTGTGAACGCTGATACTCAGCTTTGCACAAACTCAGGCAGCTTTTTATTGCCTGGGAAGGTTCACTTTTGCAGTCGTACATAAAAATTACATTTTGCTCCAAACATACAATAAAATCAAACTACCTAATATGTAGTAATGTCACGTGGACTACGTGTGCATTCAAGTTAAAGCACATTTATAAAAGGTGACACATTTACCCAACATAAGACAACAAACATTGCAGCTGTATGGGATATTTCCCCAATACATTTTACATTAACTATTCTATGTATATAGTTTGAAAGAAATGTGATATAAACAGCTCAAATTTCTAGTAGTATGGTACATTGATAGTATTTTCCACTGTGGAAGGGCAAACAGCACTGCAGCTGGTTTTAGTATCTATCTAGGACACAAAAAATGTATAAGGGCATAACAATTTCCCTCTGTGTCCATCTATGGGAACATACCTGTATAACTGCAATTATTAATTGTACAGCATCCAAGAAATCAACTAAATCACAGCAGCACCACAAACAGAACAAGGCTCAGTCAAGGAAATGGGAGATGAAGAGGAGAAAGAGAAGACAGGCAAGGAAGAACAAGGAATGAGAGGTGGCATGCAGATCATTTAAACGCCAAGGCTGAAGGAACTGACTCTGCGTTAGCATCACCTCTCAGTAAAACTGTGATGGCAACCTCACTTTAACTGAAGAACCATTCCCATCCCAGGCACCTGTGGTGCTGGGCAAGCCCTCGGGCTCGTTTAGCCTCAAGCACAATTGAGCTAAGTGTGTTTATGTGTGTGTAAATGTACATTTTGTGTGTGCACGTGTATATGTACAGTATGTACAGTATGTGTGTCTACTGAAATACAGTCACTTCAAATGTGTCTTCATAATTAGTTGAGAACGTATTTATCGAAACCAATGTATAATCACATGTATAAACTACTGTTGCTATATGTCTGCTACAAAGAACTTCTTTTTGAATCTCATATAGACACAGAATAATTACTTATTAATAGGGTTTATTTATTATTTAGTAGTTTCCATTTTACTCCCAGGATGGACAAAGATCTTCAAAAAATAAATTGAAGTTTTTAAAGCCTTCTTCAAATTAAAACAAAACAGAACAAAATCCAAATAAAAAGCCCCTAAAGCCAAACCTTTAAAAGCATGTTTCTCATAGCTTCATGCAGCATCAATATGTTGTAAGTTTAGGCTTGGCAGTCTTAAAGAATAAACTTCAAGTCTTTAGACATGAAAAGGCAGTGTCACAGATACTTTGACTCTGGATCAGTGACTAACATAAAACACAAATGGAACACCAATATGTACAACGGTGAAGATTTTTGACTTTGCATACTTTGCAACACAAATAATAACAACCCAAAGGTTAACTCCATGCCACTATCTAAACCTTTGTCCTTTGTCGTGACATAGTGTAGGACCAAATTTCCTTTCACTTTGAAATGTGCAAAAAGACAGCTGTTGCATCCATTAGTGTGATGTACAAGTCCTGCTGTCCATATCAGACATGTCACCCCAGAGACTGCCAGTAGACTGCTAAGCCTGTCAAAAATGTATAGCTACCATTTTTGATTGTCATAAAATATTGAAAAAATAGGGCAGAAATACTAAAACATCCTCTTTTTAAACAGAAACAAATGAAATTAAAAAGAAATAGACAGCTACTAGATAAAGCTCAGCCTTAGTGTTTAAATGGAGTCTCACCTGGAATGACAGAAATTGTTTTCAATGCTCGGAGAACCCTGAACGTTCTCAGCGCCGAGACATTCCCAAGGTCCACAAACTCTGTTATATATCTGTAACAAGGTAGGATGACACACAGAACAGAACCCAATGACACACAAGACACACGATAACAATACACACACACACACACACGCATGTATGTGCAGGAGCATGGCACCAGTACTACCATCGAAAACCAGGAGGAGACACCAAGGTGAGAGAGAACACACCTGTTCCACCAGTGAGGAGAGAACGGAGGAGGAAGAGGAGAGGAGAGGGACTGATACAAAACCACACCTAACATCAACCCCGTGACTCGCCCACCCGCCAACACAGACACCTGGGCTGTCTTACCTGGGATAACTGAAATTGTTTTCAAAGCCCTCAGAACCCTGAACGTACGCAGAGCTGACACATTGCCTAGGTTTACAAACTCTGTTATATACCTGCAAGGTGGATCAGATACAGTTACTTAGCCACCATCCCAAACAGAAGAAAGAGAAAACAGTTAGTTACATGTAATAAGCATTATGAAGTTGGTAGGACTGAGAGTTTTCCACTTCGCGACAAACCACTGTCCACGGAGAACATGATACGAAACAAGATACTGGCTGGGAAATGAAATAACACAGCATGCCACCGTTGGTAAGAGCCAAATCATTCCAGCTGCAGTGGCTAACTTTGGTGGTAAGAATTGACAGACAGAGGGATTCCACATCCTTGTGTTTATATGTTGTAACAATTGCTAAACTGTCATCACCAATACAGGGTGTCTGTGTCTTGCCCATGGACACGTCGACATGTAGCCTGGATGAACCAAGGAATTGAACCATAGGGTTGGTAGACAACTGCTTTACTGACAGAGCTACAGCCACCCTAAAATATTTTTTGCCAGGTCCAATGACAGAAGTTGCATCGACATGTTCATTTGTAACATTTTTGGACCAAAATTAAAATGATTCAGTGTGTGTGTGTGTGTGTGTGTGTGTGTGTGTGTGTGTGTCTGCCATTTTGTCCCTTACTGTCCACCAGTAAGTTAGATTGATGGCTCTGCTTAAATAATATGTCTCATAATGCGCTGCCAATATGCCAGAACGTCTGTGGTATTAATGTAACAAGTCACCAGTTTACAAAGTCTGAATGTGCACAGTGAGAAAGTTACCACTATTTATTGGTCACTGTGATTTCCTCTGTTTCTTGCTTTCATTGCAGTTTGAGTTAAACGTAACAATTCCAAGTAACTTATTTAGCATTTACATATTTACTTGTATGTATTAGAAATACTTACGCCATAGAGATGACCATGAAATCCAGCCAGTTCCAGGGGTCTCTGAGAAAGGTGAACCCATCTATAGCGAAGCCTCGGGCAACAATTTTTGTGAGTGACTCAAATGTATAGATACCTGTGAAGGTATACCTGGAAAAGAGAAAGGGGACAGTAAAACGATGCCAGGTACATTAAACGATGATGTTAATGCTGAGAAGAAGCATGGACGTGTACTCACTCTACTTGTTTGGACCACTCTGGAGGATCACTAAACGTCATGAATATACAGTTGGTCAAAATGGTACACATGATGATCATGCTGAATAATGTGAGAAGACCAAAGTTAAGGAAATTTTGAACAATGGTTCTCTAGAAAAAACACCTCAGGCATGTAAACATTGTTTTAACAAACCCAACGTACCAACAACTGATATAAAACTGTAATACTGAAATAAAGCATTAGAAAGAGGACAAAAAATCAAGATGATAGACACTTGTTTTTTTACAGAAGACCTGTGACATGGGCAGGAAATTAAAACTGTTAAAAATCTGTTTTTATTCACCATAAAGCATAGAAAATGAATCACTTGAAAGGATATGAATGTATCAAAATCTTAATAGCTATTCGCCTAAATAGATTAAAAGGGCTTATGATGTACAAGGAGGGCGTGGCACTGAACCGGAAGAGTGTTTTCCCTTTGTTTAGGACTATAAAAGTCTGTGGAAAGAGAGAGAGGGAGACAAAGATAACGAGAGGAAGAGTTAAAAAACGGTATACATGTCTTTCTGTTCAGTAAACCTTTGTTCTAAGTTTGTTAACCAAAGGCAAAAGATGACTGGTCTGTTGATTGCCTGCTGTCAGCCTTGAGCACATAGCTGAGTCATGGGCCACTACTGCATTGGTTTCTGTTTTAGCTCTAATTCTGATTCTCTTAATGCCAGACATCATAAAATCCATGCGAACGTGCACTGTGCACTGGATGAAACACACTAAAGCAAAAGATAAAGATGCAGAAAATGACACAGTAGTCAGTAACAGCAAGGTCCACTGACTTCACTCCCTCTGTGATCCGTCGGCCAGGTACAGTTCCTCTCTGTCCTGATTGCATCAGACTGAGCCTCTGGCCTGACAAGCTTTTCACCATTGTGGCCCTGTGAGCTGCTTTAGAAGCAGCAAACAAGCACATGGGAAGCTCCCCCCTCTTTGTGGCCAAACGACTCTCTTCTTCCCAAGTTTAAAGCTCTTACTGGAACAGAACTGCAAATGCTGTCATCGATCAGGGGCAGATCTGCTGACTCTAGGCTCTCAACAACCACTCCCCACCCATAAACATCACTGGGCCAAGTGGGGCTGGGCGCTGAGGTGAGGCAGCAATGTGTGTTTTCTGTTTGTGGATATTTGTGGCCAGTTTTGAACAGAAACAACATGGAGTCACACTGAGACGTATCATTTTCAAACAAACCAACATTTACAACTACTGCTGTATTTCCACCAGCGTAACGGCATTTACTGAAAAGGGATCTTGCATGTTACCAACACTGGAGAACAAAGAAGAATATGATTATTTAAATGAACTATAACATTATATATATCGATATTCGATATATTAAAAAAATCCACTGTGAAAACAGCTCACACACCCCCCTTCACACTGCTTCATTAAAACAGCGAATAAATGAAGAAGGCAGGAGTGACGGTGAGAGAGTCAGGAAGCAGCAGCTCAATCACGTGGATGTTGTTTGGATTTTAAGCGTCAGATGAGCAGCAGAATGTTTTATGTAGAAAAAGCTGAACAGTCCTAACGAAAGCTTCAAATCTTTAAACGGCGACGTAAGATGAACGAACGGCGAGGTAAACTGCTGCTGCCACCGCGGCCGTAAAGTCTCTACGGCTTCCTGTTTCTCAACAGAATACATCACAAAACAATAGTTTCTAATGAGTTTCTGCTGCTGCTGCAGCGTTGTTTAGACGGGACTCAGCTTTCCACACAAACACGGGAAAAAGTCAGCGATGAGTTCTGACTGAAACAGACTGAAACACCAAAATCATTCAACACTTGGTGTAAGTTTAAAGCAGAACTATACTAAACCAACAAAACATTTCACGCCACCCGTTACACTTCATTTCATACATTTGTTGATTTTAAATGTGAAGCACTTTTATTTTACAAAAGAAAGACTGATTTTTTATCTTTATGTGAAATACATAAGGTTCTTTGTTTTAATAGAAATTATTTTGTTGTTACCAGGTTGAAATGCATTGAAATCAGCAGGAGTTATGCTGAACCCAACACTGTGTTGAAGATTTTTGTTAATTTTCAGAAGAATAAAAACTAAATTTAGGAAATATTCAAAGGCCCTAATATCACTAAAGACATAATCACTACATTAACAGTGGAACAAGAGGCTTTATACGGTGCACTTTCTTATTTTAACACCTACTAATGGATTAATCACCAATGCAGCTTTTTTTTTTAAACCTATTTCATATGTGCCAAAAACTACCTTTGGAACATGAACATTTGTCTCAAAGTTGTCTTTTTGTAACTACTTTATGGGATCAAAAAATATCGAGATATATATCGTATATTGCGATTCAGCTTAAATATATCAAGATATGAGTTGTGGTCCATATCGCCCAGCCCTAATATAAATATATTCCATTCATTTCTGGAGTAGCAGATCAGAAGTTAATTTTTGTCCTTATTCAGTGAGAGTTTCACTCTACAGCATAAAATGTATTAATTTAGCATAGTATATTAAATTAAAGCTATGAGCTAAACATTTGGTCAAAGATTAATTGTATAAGCAGATTCTTAACTGCAATTTAAATAATATAAATCAGGTTTAAGGTAAAGCACAGCACAGGATGACTAGCAGAAGAGTAAGAAGCTCTGTGCGTGAATGAATGAGTTCTTTAGATGCTTAATGCAACTTGTAGAATTCCAACATGTTGTCAAGCAACAGTGATACTGCACTGTTCCTGTCATGAATCTGGTCACGGTGCAGTAGTACTGTATGTTTGGAGGCTACACAGCTGCCACCAGGTTACCAAGGCTTTAAAAAACAACTGACTTTAATTTCACCTACTGTTTAATTCACATTGTTTGCAATTCTGAGTGAGAGACAATAAATGAGAGGCTCCATGTCCACTTTATAAACAACAATGTTTCTGGTTCTGTTCTGCACTCTGAACTATATCTTAACTTACCTGAATTGTTTCAATTCACATGCTCTCATAATATACTATCACAAAGAATGACCATGGAACCAGACACAAGACATGTTAAAGTCATAACAACCCTAACCCTAACCCTAACCCTGATCTGCATTCACCTACTACACCACTCAGCAGAGAAAGCTTCACTATGAGTAGGTCTTATTTTTTGCAAAGCAGGAGAAATGTTCCTAATTCCATAGAGCATTAAATAAAAAAAGCACATATGCAGGAATCTGGAGGCAGAATGCAGCTGCAAAAACTATGTCTGTGTGTGTGTGTGGCTGTGCTCTATGGGTGAGGAGGAGGAATAGTGAGCATGCAGGGGTATGGGATGGTAGTAAAGAGCATAGAAGAGAGAGAGAGAGAGAGAGAGAGAGAGAGATGAGGGGGTGGAGGGGGAGTGATGCAGAACAGAAATCCTAAGAGCTGCAGAGGGGAGAGAGCCAAAACTGAGATAGATGGGTAGACGGAAGGGAAAAGGAGGACAGAGTAGGCATGCAGCAGAAAGAGAAATTGAGAATGAGATGAGGAGGGGGGCAGAGAAAGAAAGAGAGCGAGACAGCCGAGGGAGATCTAAAGGGAAAAGGGTGTTTGATTAATAATGACACAGACTGGTCTATTACCTCACAGAACTAATGGGAACATATACGGGGGATCTAAGGGAGACGTTGATACAGCCGAACATGTTTTCAACATAATTCTGGAAGGTCCTAACCTTTCAGTTTAAGGAGCCTTGAGATGATTTTTGTATCTGGTGCTTTCTAAATAAACCTAACTGAATAAATCAGTAGACCTATTAGAAGATAACAATAACGAACAAATCAATCCACTTTGATGATGAAGAAAAAGATGTTTGCCTGCAGAGTTTCTTCTTTTCCAGGCTGTACATCAATGACATCTAGGGCTTTAGGAAGGTTTAGGCACCGATCACTATGTTATAATATTTATTTATCAAATAATCCAAATAATGATTCAGTTAAGTATAAAATTGTTCGTTGGATCACCTAATGGGCCTCATTTACAGTAACATACAGTACTTTAAATCAAAACTTACATCATTTCTTAAACATATACAGTATCTGCATTCAAACATCTATTTTCAGAACTGGAAACACACAAATAGCTACACAGAGATGCAATCTCTGTATACGTACTTTATCACAGAAATATCTTCCAAATTGTTCAACATAAAACGTTGCTGCTTTTTGAGACATCCGTACAGATCTCAGTAGGAGATTTAGATTGTATTTCAGTTACATCACTGTGGTAACAACTTAGCCAGTAACTACCCTGCACATTATACCACATGAAAAAAAATGCGTCATCCCACTTCTTCACCTCTACGCTGTGCTGCAAAACCCCACTTCCCACCCCTTACCCCACCCTCTTTCTTAATACCAACCTGGCTAGCAGTGAAAGCACACTCAACCCGCCACCCCATCCCTTCCTCATGCTACCCAGCACAGAAGGATGCTGTGTCATCAGAGACTGAAGACTCAGACAGAGCACTAAAGCCTGCCCTCACTCTAATTTACTACACCTGAAAAAAAGAACACTGGAGAGGAGGCAGTGGAAGGAAGAGGGAAAAAGAGAGTAATGGACAAAGACACACATCCACAGAGATGGTGGGATAGGGACACTGCGATGGTGTGTACAGTGCTACATGCTGAGATTCAGAGGTGACTGCTGCTTTAGCAACGAGCTCCACATGTACACTCACAACCAGTAACACAGAAATGACTGGTCTACTGCGCTGCACACTCCTGTGACATAATGATCACCTAAATGCCACGTTCAGAAGGAGAAAGGAGCTTTTGGATCAACATAATCTAAATGCTGTTGAAACTTATTTTTGTTTTTGACACTGCATAGTGGCGAATTCCAGCTGATTCATCCTAACTGTATTTCCACGTGCATCAGAACATCTTCTTCAATTAGACATTTGAGCATGCGCACTAAAATACTAGTACAGTATGCCCTCCATCAATCCTGTCGTTCCTGGATATGCAGCTTTAACGTGCCTAATCACATCAGACATTTGAAAAGCCCAGGCAGCCCTCTCCCTATCACAGGGGAAAACAAGAACTGCAACGCTGCATTTCTCTTCCCTGCCACTGCCCCCTCTTCCTATCTTTGATGCATGAGTGCTGTGATCAGGTTTCCTGCAGCGGACAGTAACACAAACACACGCACACACACAGACACAGTCATTGACATACAGTACAGTGCAATCGACTGTGGGACGGGTAGAGGAGACGAGCAGCCTAGTAAGGTGAGGAAGCAAACAGCAGAATGGATGCTAACTGTGAATGTATTTGGAGGCACCTCCTCTGGGCTGATAAAGGACAAAGTCTTTAGTGGATAAAGAAAGTGACTGATATATGATATGATTGTAAAAGGTGGTCATTTAAAACAGAACACAAAACATGGATGGGTACATTCTAATCGACTCAGCAGATGTTGACTGTGCAGAATGTAGAATGGTCCAAAAAATACACTGATCAGTTTGGGTGAACAGGGGTCAGCATTGTATGCTAGTCAGGATCGACAGGTGTCAGAACACCCAGTGCATCACAGTTTGCTGTATATAGGGTGCCGTAGCAACGGACCAGGCTGTTGTCACCATACTCACTCTTTTCCACCATCAGGTTTCCATTATGAACAGATGAGGTTCTGCAAACGTGGAGTATGTGTGTGCAGCTTCATTCCAAGGTCAACGAGTAATGTCCTCAGCATGAGCGATATTTTACTAACTAATTCACGTTGTAAGCATGTTAACACCGAGTCACAATTAAGTCAAACAACTATTCTGTTGGTTTTTGTACCAGGCAGAGGAGTAATGTGTACAATTCTGAACAAGAAACATTCAGATGTTTTTAGAGTAATCTCAGGCCCCTAGAGGTTTGCATTCATAACAAAGGACAAGAAGGAAAACAAACACTAGATGAGATGCAGAGGCACAATCAGACACACATAACACAACACAGCAACATCCCAATGGGAGAGATGGACATTTATCTGCTTTCATCTTTTGTTTAAATTCACAATCTTTTGTTCCTTGCATGAACTATGTTGCATTTAAGGTTTGTGCACGCTCATGTGTTGGAAAACTTTACTTTACTGTGTTTACTCATATTAGAGTAATGCATGGAGCTTGCACTGATTTGCAACACTCTAACTTTTCATATTTCATAAAAAGCAGGCTATTTGACTATTAGCTATTTACTATATATCCTAAATATTATTATGAAACTGTCATATCTTGTTGGGATTTTCATAATGTTGTATCTTTGTTTAAATAGAATAATGTGTTTCATCAAACAAAAACATTTTCACACATCTAGTGTCTTGAAATTCACAGTCTTCAGCTGCAGCCGCAGGTCATGAAAAAGGACTTCTAACATTTAGGGATATGCCACAGAAAACAGTAAGCAGAGGTAGTGAAGTGTGTGCTTGACGACATCCAAAGTGAGGAAGCATACAAGAGACATGAATGCAACCTTTTCTGTGGTCACTGCTTATACGGCTGTGAGTGAAAAGATCACAAAAGGCAAATACACTTAGTTTAGATAAGATAGATTCATCCACCTTACGAGCGAGTGACTGCCGGCGCTGCTGACTGAGCTTCTTGTTACTGTACACTGTACACTGCCACAGATTCTCTTACACGCCGCTATCACAATAGAGACTGGTTACTCCACACCTATGAACAGCAGAAGCTGGTCCTGATTCAACGATCTAAGGACGAGATGTTCTATGTTGTACTGTACTGTAAAGCTCCAAAGGCCGAATCTGTTGCATGAGCTGCATGAATAAAGTTTGATTTGGTTTCATTTCATCTGTCCACTCCTGTCGACATCTGCCTTCAATCCTCATTCCTCTCTTGTCAGTGCCTAGGCAAAGTAATCGTAGAGTCACTGTGATAATTAAACACCAATATGTAATAACCTTTTAGCTGCTTTACATCACCCAGAAGTGCTGTGGAAGACCAGACTTAGAAAAGTTCATCTATATTCTAATGAAACACTCCGATGCACACATTTGATGCCCACTTAGACAAAGTACTTGCAATCTGAAAGTGTGTTTTGTGACAAAACAATTAAATTGACGATTGATGGCATATATGTGTAGAAACATAGATCAGCCATCCCCCAGCTGTTTCATAACCTTTACTTTAACCCTTAACACAAACAGTTAACCAACACTGCAGATCTTTTTGAGACTCACTTGCGTTCCAAAGCATAACAGCAGTGTTGCAGGAGCAATCATGGGAAGGTCATCTTTCCTATATTTGATATTCACATCTCTGTAGTGAATACAATCACTTACATTTTTGATTGAATGGACAGAACTAAACTAAATTTCATCTTTACAGCATGGTACGCTGGTATTTTTTTTAAAAAACAACTCTAATATTAATAATACATCTGTAGAGATGAACAGAATCTCTACCTCTCTATAACCATCATTATACAAGGCTTCTTTAGCATGTGGGACTACTCACTTTCTGGTTCACATAGAATGGGTCCAAATCCTCCAGCGGTGTGGCCACCATTCCATCAGGAATATCGCCGTAGATGAAGGGCAGGCTCTTCCCAGCCTCCAGGTCACTGTTGGGTTTGGGCTCATTGTCGTCAGATGTGTCACGGTGACTACTGTCTGATCGGGGCTTGGGGGGCTTCTTGTTCTTTTCTTCTTGGATGCGCTTCTCGATGTTAGCGAGTGATTCTGGGGTGAATTTCTTAAAGCTGTCAGGTCCTGGAGGTGCAAGAATGGGTGCGGCCATGTTTTCATCCTGCAGCTATTTCCTCTTTATTTGTTTTCCATCCCAGACATTCAACTCTAAGGACGAGAGAGGGGCACGGAGAAAGTCAGACAGGAAGAGTGAACGTAAGGTACTGACAAACTAAGAAAGGCAACTACCTAGAAATCATCACTTCAGTTCTATCTCACATATAAAAGCTACTCCTGCTGCCAGAGAAAGCAAATAAAGCAAAGTAAAGCTCAAAAAGTGCAAACACTTAGAAGATGTGCCAGTAGGCACAGTTTGAGCACTCTGCATCAACTATAATGACTAAAGCAGTGAACCTGTATTCAGCTCAGGTACTTATCAAATAGCCAGCAACTTCAAATTCCTTCAGTCATTTTTATCTTACAAAACACTGGTCAATTCTTCTACCTCCTGGTATGTCCCCCTTTTCTAACTGTGTATCAGAGTCGTCTTTTCTCATCATACTACATTGTTGTAGTATGTAAAGACGTTCAGGACGTTCATTGGTAAATTCCATCCTGTGATATGAATATGTTGTAGTGCAGCTTGTGTCACTGGGAAAAGACAGTCCAGGTGTGCAGCTCTGTGCAGCTTTCAGCACATTGTTTTAGTTTGGAGACAGCTCCATCTGACAATTTAAGGATAATTCAAATACTGACTGTTTTTCAAAGAGCATTATCCTCAGCTACTATTAAAATGTTGTTCTCTGTGACATTTCAGTCCACCGGCTTCCTTTAAAAGTATAATATGATACATATTATGTATCAGTGCATCTAACACAGGTTGTAGAGTGTATTCTGACAGCATACATCATATTGACCAAAACAAAACTAATTTCAAACTGTCCATGTGTGTCTGTGGCTCTGACCTATTGATAAAACAGTACGATTGTTTTAAAAGTTAAAACTGTATCTTGTCAGGCTCCTGTGACTTCCGTTACCCAGGTCACAGTGACAGGGTTGATGGACCATTTCGGACAGTCACAGGGAATCATCTATAAGCAAGAGTCAAGGAAACAGCGGCATGGCTACAGACCTGGTTAGGAATCACAAATAAGGCAGAAGTATTCCACATTAAGAGAGAGGGGGGGGTGGGGTTCCAACAAACCAGCGGCGTCAGGAAGAAGCACATAGGAGGGACGAAGTCCGATTCAAGTAACCCAAACTCGGCACAACCTCCAAGTCTCCTTCCACGAATGCTACATCAACTGATCTTCCGTAAAGGTGATTAAAACCAGAACGTAATAACATGGCCAGCTGTACATCTGCACTTCAATCCTAAGAATGTCCATCGGAGATGAACTAGAACCGCATACAACCATCAGATTTACTCGTTTTAAGTGAAGGAGTTTCTGGTTGGCATGCGTAACAGAAACGCCCTCGCTGCATTTAAATCCACTGAGTCTAGAGACTAAAAGCTTAAAAACAGAGATTACTGACAACTCTGCTCTGAATTTCCTTCCGAGGAAAACACAGGCAGTGAGACGCGCGCCGTGACGCTGCGTCCTCTGCGCGGCGGTCTCTGTCTCGTCACCTGGACATCTGATGGAGCAAAGCGGACACGGTCACAGTGCCGGTGATGAGGAGGTGTAAGGGGGAACTTGCATCGGAGTCACATGGGCCGATAAAGAACCTACACATCCCTCATTTCCTGCAGTGATGCCTTAGTGCTGCCTCCACTAAACAGAAGATGCCAACTGCAGCCTGGCTGCCAGATATCACACAAGCCTCACATAACCCCTCAGATCTGGCGCAGGTGAATGCTACCTTCCTCGTGCACGAGCTAAGTCAATTTCAAAGAAACTTTGATGAGTGATGAGTTTTGATAATTCATCCGTTTTCATTTTTAGGGGGGGGGGGGGGTCTTCCTGTTTCTCTGAGTTTCTATTTCGGACGAAGGCCACCTTCATATTGAATATCATGTACCATCAAGTGTCATTTGTAGCCCAGCTCTCCATCCAATCCTTCCCACGGCGGCGCGCCATTGTCCTATAGAGCCAGAGACTCAAATGCTGCAGTGTGGTTCACTGCTGCTCTATCCTCCAACTAACTAACTCAGAGTAGGTCAGGTAAATGCGCCAGCCGTGTCCTAACAGCGCGTCCCTGCCTTAACTTCAATCACCCCATTGCACATCAGCACAGCCCAATTTCCACCACATAAAGTGACAATTCCAGCAAAAAAAGACAACATTTGACGGACTGGAGACTGTACCACACCCGCACAGATAACGTCCAGGCGTCAGGGGTTTGGAGCCACACGATGCACGCTGAGAGAGTAACAACATGACGGGGAAATGTGTTATACGTGAGACCCGCAGAGACAAGAGACCACAAACGGCCAAAGTGAAGACGCACCTTCCTCCTCACGCAATAGTCTCCAAAGAAATAGCAAAAGGGAGGGGGCAGATGTGTGCGAGGGGGGGGGGGTATAACTACCATAGTTAGAAAATAACCGTGGAGATAAAACTGATCCCTAAAACGCTTTTTGAATCGACGCATTATTCGCATCCAGCACACAGCGTGTGTCAGTGACGCCACTCTGAGAAGTTTTCGCTCCTTCATCCCTCATGCGTATGTTTCCCATTCTGACACACTGGAACGTCCTTACATCCAGCGGCAGGCCAACACCCCAACATAACCAGCTGTCTATCTGCTCCCCACCACGTCGTAGCACACATCCATGTCTTTCCCTTTTGAAAATCACGCCGTGCCTATTTCTAAGTGATGCATAGCATGCATTTGTCCATGTACTGGCAGGGAGCCCTCCACAGACTCCAGGAAAAGATGCTGAGAGGGACCGCTCTGCGGCACTGGGATGCAGTCGGTCGACAAAGTAGGACTGCGATCTATCCCACGCCAAAAATATCAGACAAAGCAGAAAACAGATCGTCTACTTACTTTTTTCACATTAAAAGAAATCCAGACAGGTGTTACTGAACTGCAGATGTAGAAAAGAGTCGGGAGTAACTGCGGTTGTCGCCATATTGTTGCTGCTATCTTCCTTCCCAATGCGTGCGGCTACCCTGCATAATTGATGACTCTCAGCAAATTGTTAGGGAGTGTCGGTAAATGCCTTCAGTTTAAAAAACGGAGAGACGGTCGCATATAAAAAAAACGAACTGTAAGACGGATAACAATCGTAATATTTCTGTTTGATATGTTATTGCCAGCATCTTATTTTTTATGTGTATATTATATATTTGGTCTGGCAAGTAAATAACTTCTATTGTGTGTAATTTCATATTATATGGATTATTATTATATTACTTTGCAAGACAGTATTTTTAGGACCACCCTCATATTAAAATTATAGTTTGTTTGTGCAGTTTTGTGTAAGACACTAATCTGACTTCAGTGCAACTTTATCAAAATGTAATGTTTTTTCTTGAGTAAATCCAGACTACCAAGAAATAATTGACCAGTGTATGACTTTGAAGCTATGAGAATCTAATCTGTATCTGCTCTATATCTCTTTGTTGTGTTTGTTGTGACCCATACACAAATTTTGATTGCACACAATAAGGGACAGGTGTTTTTAAATAACATTAACAATAGTTCGGTTCATCTCATGTCTCCATGAGCCAGATACCAGGAGTCTGAAATCAAGCAGCTGAATGGTAATCCCGTATTATTATCGTTCAACTGTGCAGTTCTTACTGTGACAAAACATTCATTTTAAAAATAAAAGTTCTCTCTTTTTAAGGATTTACACTCAGGTATTTACCTTAAGTGTAAGATGTTTGATGTAAACACAAAGCAATAGGAATGATCTGAGAGCCCAGTATTGTAAAACCCTACACCAGTGGTTCCCAAACCCAGTCCTCAGGCCCCCCTGCCCTGCTTGGTTTCCATCCATCCTTGCTTCACCCACTGCTGATTACCTGGATTACCAGGTGTGTTTAGTCAATCAGAAGCCTGGCATACACCTGAGTTTCCACAAAGGTTTCACAAAGTTTTAAAATGTATTAGTACAGTCCATTCTACATCTTAGTGAAAGGAAGTCATTCTGAGCAATGTGTATTTTTTAGAGTATAATAGAATAGAGTGTCGTTGCATATCAATACTACAATGAAACTGCATTGTATCTCTGGCCCAGTGCAGCAGTGAGAGGTAGGTAAAATAGTATTTAAAGAAAAATAATAAGGAATTGGGAAACAATATATACAATGTGTAGCTATGAGGGGAGGGGGGCACACATTTTTGTATTTAGAGTACTTATGGCTCATGGGTAAAAGAAGACACCTGTGCCTTCTGCCTGAGGGAAAGAGCTTAAACAGGTGTTGTCCTGGGTGTTGCTTTTTTGTTCACACAGATGTGAGTGTATGAATGTTCACCACACTGCCCACTAGGACATTTCATGAAGGAAATGGGAAAGAATGTCAGCATCTGGTGGGAAGGTTGATGAACTGCATCTTAATGTTGCTGACATGTACAGGTTCAGAAATGGGTACTCAGAGTTTGTCTAGTTGATTAATCCACCTAATGTGCAGGATATAGTCTAGTTAAATACACATTTATTTAACGTTGACAATTGCTAGCTAACGTTTAACAGCCTCTAACCTTAGCAGCACTTTTTCTAAGACGAGTGTTATAAATGTTCCCACTAACCTCAACCAGGCGACGCAGGTGGTCTCCACCCAGGGCGTGGGTCTGCGGAAGGTTTCTGGCTTTAAAGGGAGTCTTTCTTCTCCACAGTGGGACTAGTGGGTTTAGTTATATTGCGTAAAGTACATTGAGATTACTTTCGTTGTTATTTAGCGCTCCATAAATGAACAGTGTTGAACTGAACGTGAGGGCTGACTGACACCTGCTTTAGCATCAGTACGTAAGAAGTGCTTCACACGTCAGAGATGTGAGCTTTACTTTGAAATTTTACCGGACTTCCGACAAAGGTTCGTGTGTTGTAGCTACCTGCAGATTAGCTAACGCATTAAAAGAGACACTGTTGGTTGTTTTGGCTCCGGAGGCCGCAAAATGAGTGTTTTAATGAACTTTTGTAGTTCAGTGGTGAATGTGTTATGTTTCCCTCTTCATCTGATCCGTGCGCTCGGGCTGTATAACATGTACAAACGTGTCCTCCCGTTTTGTTTATATCGTCTTTCTGCAAAGTACAATAAGAAAATGTACGACAACAAGAAGGAACTGTTCCGCAGTCTCTCGGAGTTCAGGACGTCTGCAGGACAAGTCACAATTTTAGAGATTGGCTGCGGAACAGGAGCAAATTTTGAGTTTTATCCTGCTGGCTGCAAGTTGATCTGCACAGACCCAAACCCGCATTTTCAGAAATACCTGAAGAAGAGCATGGAGCAGAATGACCACCTGACATATGAGGGGTTTGTGGTGGCATCAGGGGAGGACATGGGCCTAGTCGAGGACGAATCAGTAGATGTTGTTGTCTGTACCCTGGTGCTCTGCTCCGTCAACAACATACCGCAAACTCTGCGTGAGGTGCACCGCATACTGCGCCCAGTAAGTCAACCATCTTCCTACTGTAACTACTGTCTGCGTGTGCAACGTCTGGCTTAATCATTACTATCCTACTGGACAAACAGAGGTTTTTTGTTAGGCTCCTTTGAATATGTACTTTGATTTTTAACACACTGATCCAAAACAAATGAAAGAACTGATGATAATCCTCACAGATACAACAGTCTCTAGATTGTTGTCACCAGATTTCATTTAATCGTATTAACTAAGATTAAGAAAGAAAGACATTTACACCAACACAAATATTAAAATACCACACGAGTGCCAATAAAACAAATCTTTAGACCCTCAATGCTAATTACTGGAAACACTAAGTTTCATATTATCGCCTTTGTTTTTTCTAAAGGTTCAGATAAATCTGATCATGTTCATATGAAAAAAGAGATTAGATGAGTAAATAAGTGACATTTGATACTCTCAGACTTTCATACTCCAGTTCCATATTGTCAGGTGTATTTCATTCTACAACATTTGATGTTATTCCTCGTTTCCATCATTTGACCACATAGCAAATTTAAAATGTCACAAAACAGTGGGGATGTACAGAAAGTTATCACTGTGAATCAGCTTACATTTAGTAATCTCCGTGGTAACAGAAGTTTGTTTTGCAGGGTGGAGGCTTCTTTTTCCTCGAGCATGTTGCTGCAGGTGTCTCGTCTTGGTCATACTTTTTCCAGCATGTGCTGCAACCTTTTTGGTTTTACCTCGGTGATGGGTGTGAGCTTACACGGGAAACGGGGAAACATGTGGAAGCAGCTGGATTCTCTGAACTCAAACTGAGACACATTGAAGCACCACTCATGTTCTTGGTCAAACCGCACATTATAGGCTATGCTGTGAAATAGATGTTGTCCAACTAGCTTTACAGAAAGTCTCCCCAACAACTGGTGTATAAATATACAAAGCAATAAATGCTTCTCCTCCTGGTTGCAGGTTCTAACACAGCTTTTATTGTACCAAAAGTTTTCTAATGCCTGTAACAGGAGAAAGCTCTGTTTGTTTGTACAAAGAGAAAGTGTATAACACTGCTCACATTATGAAATTAACTTATTTTTATAAATTGTTATTATTATCATCCTTGTTTGTGATTTTCCTGAAGGAAGTGGGTTACAGTAATTTACATGTGATTGCATGTGTTGCACTGTGCAGCTTAACATCTAAGGTAAAAGGTGGATTGGCATGTATTTGAACCTTTTGAATAACGGCAGAATCCCAAGCATTCTTAGCTGGATTGGATGCAGGTTCAATATCCAAAAATCTGGTGGACGTATGTCTGCATATAAATGTTAAACTTTCATGCATTCCTTTCCTGTCTAAATATACTGTAACAATAACAATGAGCACATTATGTCCTCTCAGTGTCTGTTACCAAGTGTATTTTCTCACTGTTACGAATTATGGCAACATTTAGCCTTGACTACAGATGGTAAGTAATCTCTTCTGTAAGAACTGGTTGAATCTAACGCTGCGGCTAAAGGTCAAGCTAAACTAAAACAGGAGAAAAAATGATCTAATGATCTGACTGTATTTTTTTTTAGCCTTGTTTGCAGGTTGATTGTCATTCTGTATTGGAACCACTTCTTTCTTGCAAATAATCTAAACCTATAAATACAAGTTTACTGTTTTACTGTTCTTATTTTAAAAAATGTTTACACCTGTTATGGTTTTTTTTTATGTAGAGACAAACACAACAATAGCTGTATTCACACGATATGGTCGCCCACAGCTGTAATTGACACTGTGTGTATGTTTAAAACTCTAATGTGGAACAAATTTTACAGCCTTTTGTACACCAGATAGTGACACACATTCATTTTCACTGTTGTTTTATTGGTAGCGGAAAGTTTTCATTAAATTTTACTTGAAAAAAAGTTATGCAGATAAAAAACTTACCAACCAGGCTGAAATCTTTTTCAAGTTCTGTTGATATTTTCTATATTTGAGAATATATTGTTTTGTGATTTTATCTTTACATTTCATCATTTTGTAAGATTGCATAACTGAAGGCAGTGTTGTTGATGTAATCTATTGTTATTATCATTAAGACTACACTGAACAATAACAAAATCTCTGTGTAACATATACACTCACGGACCACTTTATTAGGCAGCCCTGTCCAGCTGCTTGTTGATGCAAATTACTGATCAGTCAATCACATGGTGGCAACTCAATGCATTTAGGCATGTCTTTCAAGTCTGGAAATTCCTGCTTCTCGTTCATAACTTGTGTGACTTGTCTGTTCCACCGTGATGCTGCCCAATCAGGTAA
>JAUMTR010000022.1:9739629-9803514 GCA_032270685.1 Microctenopoma stevenorrisi
AGAATTTGAATGGTAATTGCTGGTGTCTTCTCCTTGTAAGTCGCTTTGGATAAAAGCGTCTGCCAAGTAAAGTAAAGAATTTGGTGTCAACAACATGAAAGCATGGATCCATCCTGCCTTGTATCAACGGTTCAGGCTGGTGGTGGTGGTGATGTAATGATGTGGGGGATATTTTCTTGGCACACTTTGTGTCCCTTAGCACTAATTGATCAACCACAGCCTACCTGAGTATTGTTACTGACCATGCCCATCCCTTTATGACCACAGCGTACCCATCCTATGATGGCTACTTCCAGCAGGATAATAAAGCTCCAATCATCTCAGACTGCTTTCTTGAACATGACAATGAGTTCACTGTACTCAAATGGCCTCCACAGTCACCAGATCTCAATCCAACAGAGCACCTATGGGATGTGTATATAAATACAGTTTGATCAAAACTCTCTATACTAATAAAATTCTGTTAACTATTTTCAGTTTCCTTATTTTGTGCATTGGTCATGAATTGTACAAACAAATCGTATTTGTTGGTATTTGTGACTTTCAGATCACGAGTCATGATAAGTGTATGTAGAAACCCAGGAAACTGTATGTAGTTCACTTCTTGTTACTGTACATAAGTGGAATACGTGTATGACCAAAGCAACACACTACTTTTATGTCACGAAATTCTCCAGACTTCCGGTTCAACCTCATCCGCGTTTCTTTTGAAGATTTCCGCCGGAAATCGGAAATAAAAGCTCCTCGGCTTTTATTTTGAAAGTTTCCGCTGCTCATTTCTCGTACTCAACGTAACAGGTCGGTTTCCACACTGCTGGTCGCATCAGAGGTCAGGACTCGCAAAAATGAGTTTTTTTATGAACTTTTGTAGTTCAGTTGTCAATGTGTTATGTTTACCTCTTCATCTGATCCATGCGCTCGGGCTGTATAAAATCTACAAACGTGTATTCCCAGTTTTTATGAGCGGTTTCTCTGTGGGTTATAACAAGAAAATGTACGACAACAAGAAGGAACTGTTTCGCAGTCTCTCGGAGTTTAAGAACTCTGTCAGGCAAGTCACAATTTTAGAGATTGGCTGCGGAACAGGAGCAAATTTTGAGTTTTATCCTGCTGGCTGCAAGTTGATCTGCACAGACCCAAACCCGCATTTTCAGAAATACCTGAAGAAGAGCATGGAGCAGAATGACCACCTGACATATGAGGGGTTTGTGGTGGCATCAGGGGAGGACATGGGCCTAGTCGAGGACGAATCAGTAGATGTTGTTGTCTGTACCCTGGTGCTCTGCTCCGTCAACAACATACCGCAAACTCTGCGTGAGGTGCACCGCATACTGCGCCCAGTAAGTCAACCATCTTCCTACGGAAGCAACTATTGACCTTATGTTGAACAAAACTCCAAAAAAAAACATTGAAAAATCTTGAGCAGAGATGTTTGACGTAGTTTTGAGGATTTGGGAATCGTTTTTTTATAAAAAAATAATATCATATATATCAATATTAATATCTTTCATACTTTTTGAGTTTGGGCAGTTAAAATCTTTCATCAGTGTTTAAACGTTTTGAATTTCGCCATATATTTAAATGGCCGGAATATTTGTGCTGCTAAAGTGGTGATGTAACTCTAACTATACGGTCCTATTTTCCTTTTAAACTTTGATTACCTTCTCTCTAAATCTCTTCTCTGACTTAACAGTAACAGGTGAACTTTGAAGCTACTGTCAAACTGCACATCTAACTTAATTTACACCACACAAAAGAATTTTCTTGATTATTTTGCAGGGTGGAGGCTTCTTTTTCCTCGAGCATGTTGCTGCAGACTCCTCGTCTTGGTCATACTTTTTCCAGCATGTGCTGCAACCTTTTTGGTTCTACTTCGGTGATGGATGTGAGGTTACTCGGGAAACATGGAAACAAGTGGAAGCAGCTGGATTCTCTGAACTCAAACTGAGACACATTATAGCACCAGTCTTTTTCCTGCTCAAACCGCACATTATAGGCTATGCTGTGAAATAGATGTAGTCTGACTAGCTTTACAGAAAGTCTCCCCAACAACTTGTGTATAACTATACAAGGCGATAAATGCCTCTCGTCTTCTCTCCTATGTGATATAATTAATCACCACACTAGCTGTTTTTTAGCAAGACTATTTTACATCAATACAAATTCTGCATACATACATATATACAGTATATTTAATCATGACGAGGCTGATTGTGTTTTATCAAAATGTTTGTGACTAAGTATTTCAACATGTTGCAGATCATACAGACAGCAAAGTCACAATAAGGGAGGAGCTGTGACTTCTTCTGCAATTTATCAGTTGCAATTTTGTTGCTCAGGAACATACGTGTCATCTTTTGATCTTATAGCTTGCTGTTTTAAGATGTCCTCAGCAAGTGCTGTGGAAAGAGATTACACAAACTGATTAGCACTGATTTATCCATAAACCCATAAAGATGAGTGATTATTTAGGTAGGTGAACATTATGCAATCATTTTTTTCAATGTTATATTTCACTATAACTATATCAACTGTGATTCAGTGTTGTAAAAGCAAAATAAAAGAAGTAAAGACTTCAAGGAGCTTTAATACTTTTGTCCTAAACTTGTAGTACAGGTAAATTCTGGAGACCTTAACCTTCATGACTTACTAATAAAAGGTTGCTCTACATTACTGGAGGAAAGACAATTATAAATGTGACGGATTCTGTTTAGTTTCAGATGCACATTTTCACCCAGCTTTTGTTGTACCGTGAATGTTTTAATGTCTGTCACAGAAGAATGCTGTTTGTACAAGGACAAAGCATATAAAAGTATATGACACTGCTCACATTCAGAAATAAAGTCACTTATACTGAATATATATTGTTATCCCTATTGTATATCCTCCACCTTTCAAAATACAGGGTTGGAGAGGATGTGAAATACAGTATTTTGCATGTGATTCACCAGTGTGTCGAAGAAAAATGCACAACTTGAGAGTTCAGTTGAGAAAAACCAGACAAGTACATGTACAGTACTGGTCTGGAGAGTTGTTTGAGTTGTTTGTATTTCCTAAACTTGAGCAGATCCATTCCTCTTCCACACTTTGGCCTTTCTATCATTGTGGAAATTGAAATGGTAAATAGTTACACAGTAGTACAAACTTTTGTGACTTTCATGAATGATAAGTGTGTAACCTGGCTGCGGTTATTTTCTACAGTAACTGTAGATGTTGTTTGCACTCTTAACAACATTCTGCTAACCCTGCATGAGGTACACTGCATACTGCGTGCCATTTTCCTACTACTGAAATAACTGTTAAAGTAGAATCAAAATGATTCGCTTTGTGAGCAACTTGTATTAATCATTCACTGGACTAACTCACTAAACTAACAAAAGGTTCAGTTATATGGTCATAGGTAATGGGGGGGGGGTGTTTAAAGATAGTTTTGGAATTGTTTGTGAAATAAAACATATTCTCTGAATGAGATTAATTTAAGAAATGTCTAATTGACACTTTACACCCTGTAGAAGTATTAATACCATAGAAAAATAAAAAAATTCTTAAGACGAACATGCCCTAAAATGCACTCACTTAAACTCATATGTTATGAGCTCCCACTTTTTGAGCAAAGTCTGGGAGCAATAGCTTATGGAATGATCGATTTAGGTTTTATTTATTTAGGCACTGCACACGGAAACGTCAAACCTTTCCAGGTGGCGCTTACCTTCGCTCTCCCACGCTCGCTTTGCGCCACCGTGTGGTTGAGGAGTGACACTGTTGCACGGGTATTAGGATGTAATCTGTTGATCTGCTAAAGCTGCTTGTGTCACTGTGGCCACAGCTCGTTTCTAGCACCTCAGGGGGAAATGGTGTCTCTTCTCATGAGGTTATGCAGACTACTTTGCTTAGCGTTGGTTTTTCCCTTACATCTAATGACGCTCACAGGCCTATACGGTATGTACAAATATTTATTTCCATCTATTGCCTACAATATTACAT
Organism: Microctenopoma stevenorrisi; assembly: GCA_032270685.1. Classification (NCBI taxonomy): domain Eukaryota; kingdom Metazoa; phylum Chordata; class Actinopteri; order Anabantiformes; family Anabantidae; genus Microctenopoma; species Microctenopoma stevenorrisi. The sequence goes on from JAUMTR010000022.1 coordinate 9,743,614, forward strand.
TTTCCTACAACGATAAAATGCACAAAACAAAGAGAGACCTTTTCCGAAACGTGGGCAAATTTGCAAGTACCGGCGGTACACTTCATCTGCTGGAAATCGGTTGTGGCAGCGGGGCAAACTTCAAGTTTTACCCCGACGGCTGCACGGTGATCTGCACTGACCCCAACCCACACTTCGAGAAGTACCTGCGAATGAGCATGGAGGCAAATAAGCATTTAAGTTATGAAAAGTTCCTGTCTGTGTCTGGAGAGGACATGAAGGAAATCCAGGGCGAGTCTGTGGACGTTGTTGTCTGCACCTTGGTCCTGTGTTCTGTCCGCAGCGTGCAGCAGGTGCTGAACGAGGCCCGACGCGTTCTCAAAACGGTGAGTCTCCGTATGCTGCCTTTGCGTGCTGTGGGAGATCACGGAACATGACATGGTGGGCGACGTGAGCTAAATTAGAATTTTGATTAAACATACATTTATTTAAAATTATGTAGCACGTAAATAGAGCACCAATGAAAACAATAAAGGAGTTAAAACTATGTTTTGGCTTTAAGATTTGTAGTGATGCTGCTGTGTATGCACTGATTTTAACCACCCTATGAAGTTACGGGAGGTCAATCCATAAATTGAAATTTTATTAATGAGAACGATTTACATTCATCACAACTTGTCATCTCTTTCTTACAGGGTGGAGCCTTCTACTTTTTGGAACATGTGGTCTCAGATCCCTCCTCCTGGACATACTTCTTCCAGTATGTGTTTGAGCCTCTGTGGTACTATCTTGCAGATGGATGTATGATTACCAGAGCAACATGGAAAGACCTAGAGACAGCGGGTTTCTCTGAACTTCACTTAAAACACTTTGAGGCTCCAGAGGTTACTCTAGTTCTAAGACCACATATTATGGGATACGCCATAAAGTGACAGCAGGGGAAAATAAACTGATTTTATTTTGACACGTAAGGTTGTTGGAAGACATTTTTCCTCGATCCAGTCATCAGTCATGCACTATGAACATTTTTATATTTTGAATTTACCACAAACTTTTCTGAAGTCCACATTAATTAATTTCAAAAGTCAACTTTTCCTATTATGAATCACATTGAATCTGTGAGAAGTTCGCCATAGAAGAAAAAAAAGCCAAACAATTAACAAAACTGCATGGCATGACTCTGCGTGCACTCCTGTAGGCATAGAACTATTTTTAGTTTAACAAAAATAATATCCAATCCAATACATACAGTGAAAATATATTTATTTTCTTACAGAATCAGCAACATTTTATACACCGTTTGTTCTTCTTCCCTTCCCTCCCAAGATGTACATAATAAATATTACCTGGACACTGTGCATTTTCCCTGATTGTCTAAGTAACTGCCAAGAAACAACCAAATAACCACACTCAATGTCATCTTCTCTGATCCCCTTTATGTTCCATTGCACAACAATAAGGAATGACAATAGTAACATCTCCTTATGGGGAAATAGGAATTGCTGGTTCACAAAATAATCAGGAAATATGTCTCTGTAGTAATTATACAGTCAAAAGTCTGTAGATGCTGTTAGAAGATTTTAAAAGAACATATAACAGCAGCGTTTTAAAAACACAGGAGAAAAGGAAAAGGGATACATTTAGAAACTGAGACTCAAAGTTAAAGCTCACAATTTCAAACTTCCCAGTATTAAAAATGTACACAACTATAAATGTTATAGCATTAGCATAAAAAACAGCAGGTGGAAAATGGCCTATTTCTTTATTTGTTGAGTAAATTTCACTGCCATCACAAGTCACTTTAATATTAAACAGAGTAAAAAAAACCTGGAGAATCTCAGCCTGAAATGAAGTGTTCTCAGAAACCCTGTCATGTCCACATGGCTGAGCGGTGCCACTGCCACAATATGTCTCATCTCCTCCTTGATCTCTTTTCAAACAGATTAACCTGTTTTAACACAATAAAGGTCTTTTAATGTTTTCAGTTCTTCAATCAATGTCTTGTTCTGGTTCTCAAGAACAGCTACACGGTTTTCCAGACATTTAACATATTCCTTTTTCTTCCGTCGACATTCACGGGCTGCCTCTCTGAAGGAGGGAAAGTTTAGGTTAGTCCAACTGAAAGATTATACCCTGGTTGCACTTACAGTAAATGAGCATCTCCCTATAGCTGCCCTCCTTACATGTCTAAAGCTACACTTCTAACAGTAAAAGACAAGTAACAAGTATACTTTACACTGAATATTCTTAATTTTGAGCACAAAATTGCATCATGCACTATGTTTTACTACTCTTTATATTAATCATACGTAGTTAGTCTCTCCTGTAACATTCATTTTATGCAGTGTTCAACACCACACAGGGCTCAGCAAATTATTTTCTAATTATTAATGTCCCGTCAATGTCATTCATTACCAGATTTTTGTAGTTTACAGCTCAATTACAGACACATACTGTTTTATATTTCAGCATTAATAATGTTTGAGTGTACATTTTACAATCCAAAAACCAGGAATAAATTGCACTTACCTATTTTTTGCAAGCCTTATTTCTCTCTTCATTGTTGGATCATCACTCTTACCCTGAGACAGTCCCACAGGAGAGGCCATAACTACAGTCTGAGACAGGGAGCTTGATGTCGGAGCTGTGCGGATCTGGTATGTTTGCACCTCTCCTCCGGCCCCTGATTGAAAGACAAACAGGTTTACAACAGGACTTGCTCCTGCACTACTATCACATCTAACATTAGCATCCGTCAGGAAAATTGTTATTTCAAGTGAAAATTAAGTCACACTTATGAGCGGCATTAATTAATGACTAATGACTGAAGACATGCTCCTAAAAATCCAATTCCTTAATTAGACTTTAATAAATCATCTTCTATGAAGTGAGGCACTTAGAAGGAAGGCTGCATTACAGCAGTGCATGTGCCTTTGCTGTAGGTAGGGTTGAACAGTAAAAGATTTATAATAATAAGTGTCTCAGTAAATGTCACAGCTTCACAGTTTCAAGAACATTAAAAGGGTTTTAGCACCAGTGGTGGAGAAAGTACGCATATCCTTTAACTACTGTCCTTTACCACATTGCAAATGTACTGTTACCCAGTAGGTAAACTGAATAGAAAATGTTAAGTAAAAATATAATCACTACTATATATTATATTGTCAGACTGATATAAAATTGGATTTTACTGTTATTGCTGATTGAGGTGGAGCTTATCTGGACAATTTCGTATCCAGCTATAACAAATGAATATTTTCATTGCAGATTATCCTGCTAAATATGTTCACAACTAATTAAATGATTGTTTTGTTTGTAGGAATTTTGAAAACTGCATTAATGCCATTAAAATACATACAAAAAATAATCACAAACTAGTAGCACAGCAGCACAGCCAGGCTGGCTTCATCTGTAACATTAACTCATAAGCACACTTGTGGAAAACATGTATGATGGGTTTCCTCCTTTGGGAACCCCTTTGTGTCCACACACATCAAGCTGACTAAACACCTTTTGCAGATTTCTTGCTGACTATGCTGTTTTTTTTGCCTATTTCCAACTTCCCCCTCTTCAGAAATAAATAGACTATACAGCACCTTGAAGGGTATTTTACCCCTTTGAACTTTTCCACATTATGTCACGTTACAACGACAAACTGAAATGTATTTTATTGGGATGTTATGTGATAGACCAACACAAGTACTGCTTAATTGTGACGTCAAAGTAAACGGTACATGATGTTCCAAATGTTTTACAAAGAAAGAACGTGTGGCGTGCATTTGTATTCCGCTCCCCTGACTCAATACTTTGTCAATCAATCTTTGGCTGCAATAACAGTCTTTTAAGGTAGTATGTTTCAGCTTTGCATATATCTACAGACTGCAATTTCTACCCATACTTCTTCGGAGAATAGCTTCAGCTCAGCCAGATTGGATGGAGAGCATCTGTGAACAATATAAATACCCTATCAAGGCACTGTATTTTTTGACACAGTGATTTTCTTTGAAATATGGATTAAAACGCCCAATGTGAATACCTCACATTTTCCTCACCTTGCACAACAACCTGGTTGCTAGGCACCAGTATCTGCTGGCCATCAGGTGTCTGAGCATACTGAAGGATGGTGGTGCCTTGCTGGGTTCCACCAGAACTGGCCATGGCAACAGCCTGTAGTCCCTGAAGGCCTTCAGACCCTGGATTCGCCAGTTGAATTGTGCCATTAGCGGCTATGGTAACTTAAAAAAAAACAAAAGGCAAATGGCATTCAATACAAGTTCTGCACTTCTGCAAAGTCACTGTGCTGCCATCAATCAACCAATTAAATTTTGCCAGTAGCTGTAGTCAAATCATCTTGTTGGACAACAGCTCTATGCAATAAGTGTAACATGAAAGTATACAGAAGTAGCATAACTAATAATCATTCAGAATAATCACAGACTGCTATTTTTATTTGTATTAGTTTTTGATAGATGCGTACAATTTTTTCAAGGTATAATAACATGAAGTTCATACTGTACTGGCCGCTGCTGGTCTGGTATATTGGGGCAGTGGGCATCGTAACACCTGTCACTCCTGTGGATGTTGGGCTGTTATCCTTTCCCTCGACGTGTGTCACCTCCTCAGAAGAGAGCTCATTTAGGATTTTTCTAAAAATGAGAGAAGGGTGAGGCCCCTTGTGTTACCATTCAACAAACAAGACTGAGCTTAAATATGTGTGCTTGTAGTGTTTTGCTTTCTTACCTGTATGAAGGCCTTCTTGCCAGTATTTCTCTGGTCTTTTGGGCTGCCGCTCCACTGTCCGATGAGTCTTGTGAATCTTCACTATCTGTACCTTCAGGCTGAAATGTGACAGGTGAACAACAACAAATTCATGGTTCACAAGCAATGGCATAAAATTGCTGTTTAAAAGAAATTAGGGAGCTCCATTAAACAAATGCCATCATCAGAATCAATAATTACAGTGCCAAGAGGAGCAGCTGCTCTCACCTGTGCTGTATGCACCTGAGGAGCCTGAATGACTGATGACTGTGCAGACTGGATCACTCCTTGAACCTGAAACTGACCCCCTGGCAGTTGTACAACAGCAACAGAAGAACCGCCCAGAGACATCTACAAGAACCCAAACCCATTTTAAATTCACAAAATAACTGCGATTTCCGTTAGATAAAGAAATGCTTAAACTGGTCATATTATTAGAGATTAAACAGATCATGTTTCCTACTAAGCCCCCATGGCATCAGGCCATGGAGACCGCTTTGGTTTTATTTAGGCAGGACAGAGGTCTACAGCGGACACCATACAACGACAGTGAAGAGTAGATCTGAAAACTGTAATGTGTCTCCATAGAGTCGATTCCGTGGATAATCATCAGACCTCGATGTATCAACAGGCTATACAAAAGTAATCCTGGTAAAAATCTTAGTAACTGGACAGAATTACTACTAAAACTATTTAAAGTGTTCTCTCTTAACTTTGTCATTTGAGACTAGCAAAATATGTTTAAGATGAGCTTATTAGTTCATCTCAAACATGTTAGATTTTAAGCCATCACAATAGATTTATGAAACGTTACACATGTCGCTTATTAACGGTAGTAATAAGACGTTAAACTGTTTTTTCAGCATGGCATATACGTACAAACAGGCAGAGCCCGAGGTTTTAGCGGCATTAGCTGCGCAAGCGCTACTGCGGAGCCGCATGGCCGCGTTTATGATATATGTGGTAATGGTATTTTGTAATTTATCTATTAGTTACCTGTTGGGCTATCTGTGAGAACTGAGAGGGTGTGATGGTAGTGGGAATGGTGGCAGTCTGTGACTCAGTGCCATTGCTGCCCTGCTGTACTTCTTCCATAGCAACTGGGAACAAATAGATCAATATTACAGTTTTGCAGTGGCTTTATTAAATAAAACCCAGCAGCAGCGTGAAGCCTGCCTGCAATATGCCGCAATTTACTCCGCTCTGGCCTGTGCGCTTGTTCCACAGTATTTGGTGATACAGGTCCCCGAGACAAGTGCGGAAGAGATCAATGCCATTATGAAATCACAGTTCTCACTTTAAACTAGCAAACCAATTCTCACCAAGTTAGTTAAACAGCCAGGTTTAGGCTGACTAAAACTTAGATTATTAAGAAACAGTTGCAGTCGTGTTAGCCAATGCAACTAACGTTAACACGAGTTGCGGAACATAGCTAGGCCCTGCAGTCAGTACTCATATCTGTTTTCTTTGACAACACTAGATACTACTATTTACAACGTGAGCAACTTTATCGCGACCAGACGTTAACGGCGGACATGTAGCGTCCTCTCCGTGTGTCGGCGCGGCTAGAATGTTCGATTTCACCAACCGTCACCGTTGCTAGTTAACGGCAGCATTCAGTTAAACGGGCATTAACAACTTTAAACCGTCAAAAAACGACCGTTTCAAAGCTGCAAGCAGGGCAAGTTTCGCTACTCGGGTTCGCAGGATGGATGAGCTTTTGTCTCCGAGAGTAAATATGTGTAACTCTGTCACTGGCACGCAAGTTACCGCGTCAATAGACGTCAGCGATACGGGGAGCCATTAAGCTAACTACACCTTCCCTTTTCGCAGAGCGGCGAGGACTTCACGAAGCAACAGCCGCCATTACCGCCGCCGAGGAGCAGCCAGAGGCGCACAAAATTTCCGCTCAGCTAGCCAGGCAGCCAGGATTTACCTTTGCAAAAGCCGCGTAACTGCTCTTGTTCACAGCGTGGACTTCGTGCAATTCGTGTATATATTTTGACACAGTGGACACGTTGAAAAGTTAGTTAGCAGCAGCTGCTAACAGCTAAAAATACAAAGATGTCGGCTAAAAAAATAGCTGACCACTTTTTTTCTCCCCAAAGGAAATGGGCGGTGCTGCCCTGATAGGTTGCGTAACATCATCTTCAGGTTTTGTGATTGGTAAAAGTGGAAAATGTTCTTTTTGTTTCAAAACGATTGTCGGTGCTTCTACCTAATGAAACATTAATTGATGCCACTGCGACATTTATTTGACACGTAGTTGCGTTGCCTAACCACAATTTAAATCTGTTTATATAGTGTTCCCTTAAAATATGCACCAAATGTAGATTTTCATTGACTACCTACAGCATTACAATTGTGCCCAAACAATAATGCATTAGTAATAATAATTCATTAGTATAATATGTATAAATAATAACGAATATTTTATTGATCCCCTTGGGAGATGTGTACTTGGTACTTTTACACCACAGTTCATTTCCCTAAGGGTAAATAATAATTAATAATAAACGTAGTAATTAAAGTAAGAGATTCTTAATTTGTTCACTACCACCTTTTAAACGAACGGTCATGAAAAGATTTCCAGTAGGTATCCATGTACTTGGATGCCAGTCTCTTGATATAATACTGGTAATCTTGAATATGATACAATAGTATCAGTACTCAATGCTTTTATCTGTGTTATTCCTACAATACCTCCGATAGGTGAACATTTATTGGTTCATGTAGATTGCTTAATTTGCTTTAGTTTTACAATAAAAATTGTGTAGTTCTACACAAAATAATAAATAGTTTTGTATAATACATGAGTCTGGAGAAAAAATAATTTTCCTGTCCATTATGACATGCTCATAAGCAGGACTTGATTCTAAAGTTGTAAACATTATAATAATCAAGGCCGCAGCACAACCTTAAAGTCAGTTTTAGTGTTGTGGATTATGGGCACCCTGCATAAGGGTTGATGGAATTTCATATAGTCCTGTGAAATTCTCCAACACATCTCTGATTCAATGTGTCCTCTGGAAGTGGGGATTTGGTGGACTGCCACATAATCTTTTGTACATGTAGTGAAATTACAAATCAAATCATGAATAACCAGACAGCTTAAATGATTAAATGCTTTTGTTTATTTTGTATTACTTTTGCATATTGTATAAAACAAAGTAAACAAACCAAAATAGAAAATAGGTGAGAAAAATGGTAAGGGGGTGCACCACCTTGATTTCTTAACCATATGAGTTAAAATACCTCCCTAGCATTAAAGAGTCATCAGTGGATCACAGCCTCAGGGAGTGGTTTAGAATTCACCAAATAATGTACAACATACCAAGAGTGCATACACAAAATATTGATAGAACAACTCAAGAAAGATTCAGTGTTAAGTACACTACTGGTTAATTTTCATTAGTCCTCACTTATTCTTTTATTAAAAAATGTATAAGCATGTCTATTTTACCAGACTGTGCAAGCTTTGAAATGAAATTGCACCATCTTTGGGATTGCATAGTGTGTAGGAACTCTGACAGAGAGAAAGAGTGGAAACCAAAGAAAGCCCTTGTAGACTTCGCAGCAAAGCAGGTAGATGGTAGATGGGCCCTGGTTGTCAGTAACTCTCTTTTTGCTTATTTGTTTTTGCCAGATTTTATAATTGCCAAAAAATTTGCTTACATTTTATGGGTAGTATTAAAAGATTGCAGCCACCCAGTCCATCCCTGTGTTATGTGTTTTCTTCCCTGAATATATACAGTGTTTTTTATATGCATATATTTAGAAAAAGATACATATAGATAGATACTGTAACCATATGTATCTCTCTCTCCCTCTATATTCATATACATATATATATATATATATATCCCATCTTGAAATGAGATGTGTCCCCAGCTAATTTCTTCTTGAGCTTGGCTGAGTCATGCAAACATTCTGCTGAAAGCCTAGGATGCAATTATAAAGCTAAGATAAAGATGAAGTGCTATTCTTTTTTCAAGGTGGACTTAAAATCACACATAATATTTCTAAAATGATTATCACATCGAACATAACATCGAATGCTGATCATTAAATTAATCACTTCTGAGTCCAGAAATCTCATGTTAGTACCAACAGTGCAAAGTGCAGTAATTGAATCGCTCATGTTCCTGTTTACCTTGAAATAAACAAAATGTTTCTGTTATTGTGCTTGGCATGATTGAACATCATTATGGGATAATTGCAAAAGTCCAAAAATATCAAAAAAACTATTTACATGTTGACATTATGGGTATATCACTGTAATACAGTACGATCCAGTACAAATAACCTGCAAATTATGGTGGGAGCACAAAGCAAACACAAGATCACAATATGTTTTGCAAAAACAGCTTGATGCTAATCACTTGTACCTTTTTACCCTAACACAATTATTTACTTGCCAATCAAGGATGTTTCAGATGTGGCTCAGCTTTGCAGCTGCATTCATAAGTACTTAAATAAGTACGAAATCCAGTGACTGAACACAGAATATTACCGAGATACATAATGAATTGCCTCTGTTGACTTCAGACTTACAGTACCAACTGGAATTCAGTATTTTTGTTACAAACTTGCACAAAGTACAATGGTAATCAATGTTAGATGAACAGTTGTGGGACTTTTTTTTGTTTGTTTGTTTTTACAATTTTACAAAATAACCCGGTAGGCTGAAAACAGTCGTGATATCGGATCCAGCCTTGTTCCTATGTGGTGAGAGTGTGGTGGTGTTTTCATAGTGGCCGACAGGAAAAGCTCCTGGCATTAACAGTGATAGCCTTCCTGGTTTAACCTCAAAGCTCCACAAGCAAGCTTCCTCAGAAATGTGTGTGTGTGTGTGTGTGTGTGCGCGCGCGTGTGTGTATATATATATATATATATATACACACACATATACTTAGAATGCCTCATTGGTATAATAAAATATAATTTTGTTGTGCAATGTTAAATCTATCCTGACTAACAATGCCTTAAAGTTATCGCTAATCTCCATTATACAACTAATTTTCCACATCAAAAGTACTGTTTCATCTTATTTACAATCTTCCTTCTGCTACTGTTATCCTCTCCCAGCCTTTCAGGTGAGTTGAGCATTCATAAATTTCTATAATTAAAATATCTACACAGTAACATACAGTATCTAAAATACAAGGAGGCCTTTGTAGATACAGTACAGAATACGCCCTCTTTCCTCTTTTTTTTGATCCCTTTGGATATCGCTCAGGATTCCCCTACTAGTAAAACCAAAGAAGAATAAAGAGCCATTAATAACAGATTCATTAAAAATGAAGATAGGAATGAATGGCTGACGTTTTTTTTAAGGCAGGAGATACGTTAGGATAGGGAAATCTATTTGGCTTCATTATCATGGGACAAAAATAATCTTGCTAAATAACGTACACAGACCGACACTACTAGTTTCAAGGTTTGCTCTTATATGCCCTCTTTTGATCACCCACAGGAGTGAGAAAAGACAAGGGCCAAGGGCAGAGCATGTGCATTTGTGTTTGTTTGTTTCTCTGAAAACTAAATGTAAAAATATTTCAAGTTGTTGATTTAAGTTTAAGTAGCTGTTGGAATCTGTGTAGACACAGAAAGGGAACGCGTTTTTCACGAGGTTTGTGGTGAGCAGAGATTAAGAAGATGAATATTCACAAAGACATTATTTTACAGTGGTCTTGTATGTGTCATTTCACGTTTTCCCCAAAAAAGTGCAACAGGGACTTTTAGTTTCTTTGCAATACACAGCAAATGTTGCTTCTACCCAATTTGCAAAAAATTCTATCTATAAAACACAGTGAACAGCTCCAAACATGGCAGGTCCAGTCATAGACATGCAGTGGCCAAGATATGCTGGTGTCACACATGGCTGGGTGGCAGTACATGCTTTTCCTTTTCACCATCTGCCAAGCCAGGAGTCAAGTGCTGGGGTGGTGGCGCAGAAGCATCCAGGCTGTGGATGATGGCTGAACAAGCCCAGAACACCGCAGTCCCCTCACATGTTGTAAGCAACATAGATGGGATCCAACTGGTCAGCGAGGAAGGAATCACGGAGGTGCATGCGCTGCTTCTCTCCCCTGGAGTTGATCGGTATCACCCCGGGATCCACAATCACCACCACACCCACTATGAGGTGGTGTTCCTCCAGCACCACGTTGGTTATGAGAGGAACCAGATCCAGCGCATCTTGCTCTGAACCACACAGCTCCGACACAACCACCAGCAGGTTGGTCCATGTAAACACAGCGCTGTGAGAAACAAGAAGAGGGTGACTGATAGTCTAGTTTAATCCCAGAAGCAATGATAAAGGAACAATCTGACATTTTATGAAATATGGTCATCCACTTTTCACTTTCTAGATTCACACTTTGCACCCTTACCACATCTAAGACTAAAAATATTAAGTCAAACCAGCATTAACCAGTTATTATTACTGGATTCAAATATAATTTCACTACAAAGCGTATACACACTACTTGTATTGCAAGACATTGCTTGTTAGTCAAGTTAAAATGTATTAAAATGGAAAGTTATTTAGATCAAGCCATTTGCAATCCAAAGTACCGCTGTATCTTATAACTGATACGTCAACATCCACTTTCAGAATACAGTAATAGAGTGCGTGTATGTTCCCGGCACCACGAATAAAACCACTAACACATAATTAAATATGTGAAATGTATCAATCAAAGGTGTGCGTAGAAGTAGAGATGTACATCAAGAGCATCCTCACCTCTCAGCAATACTGCGATGAGCTCGGGACACTGAGGTCTCAATGTCAATGGGATGGTAACGCAGCCCTCGTAGTTCCAAGGTCTCATCCAGTGAGCCCACCACAAAGAGAGCATCGTGCCGATCTGAGTAAAACAGAAACGGGAAACATAATTAATCGGAAATAGTCGTGGAAAATGATTGGTTTCATCCCTCAGAGGGTCTTGTTACGGGGTTATATGGTGCTCCTCTCGTCTGTGTTAACTCGGTCAGGATCCAGAGTATTTACCTCCGCTGGCATCCAACAGCTCAGTTCTCTTCACAAAACCCAAATATCCAGTTCTAGCCCATAAAGTCTGCGGATCTCCAAAGCTGAGTTTGGTGTTGAAGTGGTCTGCCTGCAGACTCTCCTCTCCGTAGATGGTGTAGTAGCCACTGGCATTGTGAGGGCTGTTTACCCAGATCTAAGTGAGAGAAGAATCCCTCCTGTCACTTGCCATACAGGTGCTTTACTCACAGTTTATGACAGGTACCATGTTTTTTTCTACCTCCCTCTCACCTCTCCTAGATGAGAATCACCAAGTGGACCTCTGGTCTCTGGATTGACGATTATCACTCGGACTCCTGGCAGTATCTGAAAGTAAAAATAAAGGTATAAGGGACAGAGGGATTCATTATTCACATGCCTTTAACTAAACCTGTCACAGACTGACTCCACATCACTGGAATACATATGGGACCCCACCTTTCCAGACTCCATCAGAGGAAGACTTTGAGGTGCTCCTTTCTCCACCAGCCTCACCCTGAAATAGCCCACAACAAATGTTTTTAACACTGTTGACAGCTAACGTGTTAAACAACCCTACAATGCTCAAATTAGGTTAGTAAAGTTTTTCTTAGTCTACACATTCTCACCTGTCATGGCGGAGGGACTTCATGTCCACGTACACTGTACAGGGATCAGGACCAGTGGTTCCCTGGGACACAAGAACAGTTATATATACACCTAAGTTATATTTCATATTTATGTAATACCACATTATGATGGTTTGTGCATTGTACCTGCAGGCAGACAGCCAGGTTCACCCTGGAGCCAAAAGCAGTGCTGACAGCTCTGGATGATAGCCCAACATCCCTAAACAGCTTGGAGAATGAGTGCGTCAGGGCGAGGCGAGGCCGTTCCTCTGCTATCACCACACAGCTCCGCACACAGGACAAATTCACACCACGAGCCTAAAACGCACACACACACACACACACACACACACACAAAGGGTGATCAACCCCACGAGCACGAATGTGTATGCGTCATTACTCTTCACATGTGCAGTGCTTGCCTTGAGTAACTCAGTCTGAGTTCCCAGTCCTTTAGTGCAGAGCTCCATGACAGAGTAGGAGCAGAAAGTGTCTCTGATGCGGTACTGACTGAGCGTGCTCAGCCACAGAGACAAGCAACTCTCCAACTCAAAGGGAGGAATCAGGATGGACTGGTGACCTGAGTAAACACTGCAAGAAGAAACATGAGATGAGCAGAGGAGAGGAGCACCACAGATCAAACCCCGGCACATAAAGCGAGTGTCTTGTGGGTGACAGCTTACAGTACCTTGCGAGGCACCACAAGACGAAGCCCAGACCACAGTAAGGATCCAGGCAGATGGCTATTTGACGAGAGGAGTAGAGTTCACACTGCAGCTTTATAGATCGACAAAGTGCACTGACTGCTGCATGTGACATCTGTTACAAACAAGAAGACATATAGCAAATGTAATTGTTGTGATGCTGTCCAGCTTTGTTTTGGTAATTTACTGTCTTGCTTTATTAAACTTCCTTGTGTTCGTTTTGATTCCTTGTATGCTTTACATGAGAGGAAATCATTAAGAAAATGCCCTGGTGATACTGAGCAAAGTCCAGTTTTCATTTTACTCTGTGTGGTCTGATGAGACATAATAGGAAGCAAATGACTAAATTACACCACCAAAATTGGGCCATGAATACAAAGACATTAATGTTTCCCTATAACAGCAGCTGGCTTTAGAGTTTGCAAGCAGCAATTTGGTTCTGTTTCCGATACGAATTCATACTGTAAAAGATGTGGAGACCTAATGAACCACAGAAGACAATGATATGTTGAATAAATGTCGTGTGTTTCACCTTGACTCCAGTGAGCATGCCTGTGGTGGAGACACTGAAGTCCAGGTAAGCTATCATCTCTGACGTGGGTGGCTTATAGATCTGTGGAGGCCGGCGGCGAGGCAGGTCATCTGAAAAAAGAATATCACACTGAGCAACTGTGACACAACAAAATGTGATTATTACAAAATGTAGGTGCAATGAGCATTTGCCTGAAAGTGCACCACACTCCTGTCTCTCTCATTTAATCACTGAGCAGTTCTGGTGATAACTGGGATCAATTTTTCATTTCTTATTTGAATTAATGCTGCAACTGTTATGCAATGACAGAGTAATTCTAATTATAAATACGGTAAATGGGAAAGACAAGGGTACGATTACTTACACCATTTCTTTAACTTTCTCTGTTTAATAATGTATTTACAGACAAAAAAATGCACAATTTGTATGTGAATTTAGGCTTAAAATAAGGGTGAAAAATGATTCTTGGTCTGATGGTGGCGCCAGAGGACATGTTTCTTAAATTTGGATCACTTGAACTGGAAGTTAATGTTGGGTTATAACTTTACTTGCGACTTACAGGGAGCTAGCGCTGGGTGTCTGGCTCAGGGACACACCTGGTTGCGGATGGACCAGGGGTCAGACGGGGATTTTAACCTGTGACCTTCTTCATCCCTGTCTGTGTCACGGTTCGCCCCAGTCTGCCCCGCCTGCCGGTGTTTTTGTTTTCCTTTCGGTGTTGTCTTTCTCTAACCTGATCACACCCTTTTTTAGCTGTTTTCACTTGATCACTCCCAGCTCCCTATCACGCTCACCTGTTACCTCTTTCTTGATTTGATTACGTCTCTTTATATTCTCCCCGCTGTCTCTCGCGCATCGCTTAATTATTGCACTTATGCCCGACTCAGATCCCTCGCTCTCTGCTTCCCCGTTTAATGTCTGCCGCCCATTCCTCGCTCCCTCTGATCCCGTCGCTTTTCTCAACCTGCTGTGTCTTTCTGGCGTCTCCCTCCTGCATCCTGCACTCCTCTCCTATCGATATTCTGCCTCTGATTGAGTTGGTTCTGTTTATTATTTTAGTCTGGCTGTTCTCCTCTTAGTTTTTTGGTTTAGTCTGCATCGCTGTATTTACTCTTTCCCTCCATTTGGAGTGATTTTTAGTTCAGTAGAGTCTGTGTAATTCTTCCTGCTTATTTGCAGGTATTAAACTTGGTTATTAATTTGAATCCTGCATATTGAGTGCCTTTTATGGATTCACCAATTCCTTAGTCCCTTTACAGTCTGCCGCTGTCTTACCTGTGTCAATGATTGTTGGCCACGTTTTAATGTTTACAGAGGCAGCAGCTTCTTTGGAGCGCAGAGTCCTCATGAGATTTTGGGTGGTTAGGATACATGCAGCTTTACTGACCTGGTAATAAAACACAAAGGACACATTCAAAGAGGAGAAGCTCTTAAAATGATCCCACACAATACATTTCTGTCTAGATTTGGAGTTTAAATTATTTTGACAAAGGCTTTGCATGTAACATTTTCCTGCTTTAAATCTTAACTACAGCTACAACAACTAAAGCAACAACTATAATGCACATATGCATGTGTGCCTTTAGACAGGAAGTAGTTTCAAGTTGGAAAAATGGCTGATGTTTTTCCAGGTAAAATCAATCGTATAGTTCCTGAGGAAATGCTGTTTTGTTTTTTTCATGCACAGAACACGCAGATACTTACATCAATGATCATACGAACAGTAGGCAGCGTGGCGGCCAGGTTCTGAGGGTGTGGAGGTCTGACATTTACAGGAACACATCCGGCATAGAGACAGCCATAGAAAGCAGCTATCAAATCAATGCCTGGAAAAAGAACAGGAGAAAGAAATTCAACATGGAACACAGAGGACGCCACCCAAGTCTCACAATAGTTAATCTCAGTGGAATAATTGGGAAGGAAGTTGGAGGCAGAACCTACCAGGAGGATAGAGCAGCACTACATTCTCCCCAGTGTTGATGCTGCCTTTTTCAGTAAGTGCTGCAGCTATCTTCTCCGCTCGCTTGTGAAGCTGGACACAGGATGCTGTACCTACCGTTACTCCCTGGAAGAAAAAGACAGATACAGGTTCCACACGGACAGACAAGGTGTCACTCATCTTAACATTCTGCTGAACAGACCGGCATGGTACCTTGGCATTTAGAAGAACGTAGAGGACATGGTCTGGGTCTGTCTGTGCCCGCCACTGTAAAGCCTCTGTCAAATACTGATGCTATGATGAGAAGAAAAACATAATTAAGTATGCATAATATACATACTGTAGATCTGAGAAAGAGTTTAGAGAAACTCTAAACATTATTACAAACACCACCATACAGGACACATACGTGCAGATGGAACAATATCTAAGTTAAGCTGTGTGCACAAATAATCTCGTAAATATTTATACCACATACTAAAAGTAATGAACAATAACAGTGAACTCGGTGAGAAGCACGCCCGTAGTAAAACAAGGGGTGAAATGAAAAAAATGCACTTTTTGCTTGTAAGCAACCACACCAAATAAAATCACAGTACACTACACATTAGAGCATGGCAAGAGTAAACATGGGTTTGGAGGAGATGCCAGCGTGGACCATAAGTCTTACCATCACAGTGGGCCACATACACAGCTACATCCAGAGAGAGAGACGAGAGCAGAGAGAGAGAAGAGTCCAGATTTTTTTTGACATCTTTAAACCTGAGTTCTGGCTGAGCTTGGGCGGGCAAACGTATTCAAACCTCACTGTCTACCATGATAAAACACTATCCTATGTTCATGATCATACTACCTTCCGGACCAGATCCTGGTCTTCAATCATGCCAAGGTCCCTCCCTGCCGCCTGGGCAATTCTCTTTCCTGCCACCAGGTTCCCGACCATGACTGATGCAGGACCGACACCAACTACACGAGAAAGGAAGTGTGAGAGCGATGGAAAGCATAATCAGAACATGAAAGAGATTTAACTCGGTATCTTTCACCTCGTCATTAAAATTCATTAGGAAAGAAAAACTGGAACAAATCCAGTAAAAATACCAAAACAAGGTCTGTGTAATACTGGGTTTGATGAGGTTTTGTTCAGACTGTGCAACATTTGCCAAAGTTTGCCACAACAGCAGCAAAGAAGGCAGTTATGTGTGCGTTATATAACACAACTGACCACACGCCTGTTTTACAAAACCCTGACTGACTCTTGCGTGCAGGACAGACGCAGTTTCTCTCAGCTTCTGGGAAGCAGTCTGTAATTCAGCTCAAGAGGAATTCTAATCAGAAAGCTTAGCATAGCAAGCCAAAACTCTAATTATGGGAGTATAATGTAAACACAGCCCGCCAGAACTGTGCTTTGTGCTTGACACACATGTTACAAGTCTATTCAATCAAACACATACCAGGCTGCTTCTGACGGGGCTTGGGGAGGTTAGTGACGCATGTATGGGGACACATGAGGATGTTGCAGGGATGCAGGTTGCCTTCTAGGAAGAACTGCTTGGTGTCAGAGATGTGGATGCCACCCAGGGGTGTTTTAGGCAGGGTGTTGGCTGGGACCAGAGCCAGACAGTAGAGGCCTACCTGGTGGATGCTGTCGATAGCCTAGCAAAAAAAAAAAAACATCAATGAGTGTGGAGAAAAAGACTTTACATGAAAGCCACGTGTGTTAGAGGTCTTAAATCTAAATTTTAGTTAATAGAGAATGAATATAATTTTAGGTCATAATAAAAAAATATTAATATTCAATTTTTTGTGTATGTTAGTTGAATGTTTAGAGAAAGATTTACAGGAAAAAAACTAGTAAGAAACAATGGCACAATTTACCTGAAGCACTCGACTCATCCACTGGAAACTGTCCTCCTCACTGGCATCTGGTCTCTGCTCCGCAACAATCACTACCCTCTCATCATAGAACACAGTGACTGAAAACACAGCGATCCTGAAACACACAAATATAATCAAAATGATTCAAGGAGTTTGGAAGTCAGATGCCTATATAAAAGCTGTTTAGGTCTACACTTCTCCTCACCTCCCGCGGTACACTGTCTTGACTGGTTCCACGGCAAGAGCAGTGGCCACCAGGTCGTCAGCATTGTGCCTCCGCCCGCTGACCATCAGCAGACCCTCAATCTTCCCCACCACAAAGATAAGACTGCCCTGTACAGTGAGGAGGATACACAGACGCTTAATTATACTGGTAAAATACACAGAAAGACCACAGTCCACAGTCTGACTTACTGGGCCAACAAATCCCAAGAGTCCTGAGCGCACAAATGGAATCTCTCCAATGGGAACTCCATTAGCGTTAACCGGTATCACCTAAACGTTGTGGAACAGACAAAGATAACAACTGGTAAATAATTATTGTTAATTGATTTTATTGAATCAGTGCAGGTTTGTGCTGTCACTTTGTTCTCATACCTCAAAGGTATTTTTTGTGACTCCAGGGAGGCCGTAGTACATGTTGCCTCCAGCGCGAGAGTTGATGATTATCTCTCCAATCTCATCTGTCTTACACAGCTGAGGAGGTCCGTCTGGCTTAACAATGCACATCAGCGCTGGAGACCCATAAAGACAACATTTAGCAAACAAGAATAATAATTCATCTTGAACTGCAAAATTACAAACTGATATGTACTCATATCACTTATCAAGCTAAACGGAAAAAGTCACATTTTCTTATTTTTTATTTTAATGTGGAATCAAAGGCAAGATAAACTATTTAATTGGCCGTCATCCTCTATTCTGGTTACAGTTATATATTATTACCACATTACTTTCCCATGTAACCCTCAAATTACAAATAAATGTTTTTTGGCAGCTGATTCTTCCCTTGTATCCTCACCTCCAGGCATGACGTGTCCAACATCTTGCACAGTCAGGGCAGAGTTCTTGTCCTCCGTGTTGACCCTGATGACACCGTGGCTCAGGCCTGTCATGGAGAGAACGGCACGGGCAGGGAGGGGTGCGCCCGGTACTCCCGGTCTAAACAAGAGAGAGTGTTTTCATCATATTCCCATCCCTCCCATCTGGTCTTACTGTTAGCCATCTGTCCACCCACCAGTGTACAACACAATAGCAGCTTACTTCCTTATCTGTTCAGCGGGACCAGTACAGATAAAAACCTTTTTTTCCTACAAAAAGCTTAGGAATTCCTGACACACCTGCGTATAGCTACTGTCATGGCCTCAGGGGAGGTGGCACAGGGACAGATAACCTCAGGCTTCAGTCCATGGGACTGAAACACGTTCAAAAACGCATCACAGGAAGACACCGACCCTAGAGAACAAGACACAGTATGTTCCACCTTATCAGTCTCCAAAGGTTGTTTGACACAACTATAAAACCACGTGAGGTACTCACAGGGGTTAGCACCATCCGCAACAATGAGCATACGTAATGAAGCCAGGCTGATGTCTCTCTGTTCCCGATGAGACATCATGGCCCAGTGTAGATCACGGCACTTCACCAAAGCTGCACGGGCTGCAAAGAAGTATGAGCAACATGACATTTAATTCACTTAACACTTATACCACGACTCAGGCTGAAAATTACCGTAATCTACCTTTGTGCATGTGGACTCTCTGTACCCAGGACAGAGGACAAGCCTTCATTACCGCATAGGGAACACTGATGGTGTGTATCCTGTTCATCACAGCCTGGAAGCAAACAAAAAAACACAATTAAGCATAATACAGTAACACCACAAGACCAAAAAAAACACTAAAGGTTTAAGTTTATTAAAGCATATTTATTATTTAAACGGGGGTTCTCAAAACACATTTTTCAAAGCACAAAAAGTTACCCCAAACTCACAATGGTTTATGTAATGGAGAAAATGCATAAAATAACAATCAAACGTCAAACACATGCTGTATAAATTCCCAATAAATTATCATTAAATGATCTATGTCGCTTTGTGAATTTCTTGACTGAATTTTAAGAAATTCCTAGCGAGTGTAACATGCTGGGAAATGCTCACCGTGAGAACTCCATGCCATAGTCCCATATCCTTTTTGAAGTCCAGGACATTCACCAAAGTTTCCCCTTAAAACAGGGAAAGACAGACATACGTTGTTACAACCATGGTTCTGATGAAGATACCTTCAGATAATTGCTGATGGGACGCTCTGGGACTTTACTAACCCTCACAGTAGTTGCAGGCCTGCGTCAGTGCTTGGCAGTGGGTCAACATGGCTACTTTAGACACAGCCACACCCATCACTGTGCCCTCTTTACTCGCCTTGTACTGCACAAAGGACACACAGAAACAAAAAACACATTTGCAATTTCAATTTTCATGCTAGACAACAACTTACACTACCAACACTACAGTCTGCTACAGCAGCTCTGTTACCTCTATGTATGCAGGGTCAGTGTTGGCTGTGGGGATGTGTGGCTGCCAATCTTTGGAAGGCTTGGTCAGGTATTTTGAGTCTGTCACCACCCACTTTAATCGAGGCCAGCCTGCATGTCAACATACAGTATATAAGAGAAGAGATTAGTTTCAATGTAACCAGCAGTATTTCATACACGAGTTCCCATTGGTCAATGTGTCATTATTGAATGACTTGTGGTAATTCTACATTTATGAAAGACCTTGCTAACCTTTGTACTGCAGTATTTCCCCTGTGGGGGTCTTGGGCAGACCCTTCAAACAGATCTCACTGGTGAGAGCGAGACCAACACCACAGCTGCCCAGCAGGAACCCCACCTGGCTGATACCTGCATCCTACAAAGTATGTACAGGAAATGAACAGTTACACATGCATGCAGCCGGAGTAAAGAATAAAGGTTCACATGTTCCTCTGACAGTTTTCTTACCTTACGAGACAATGGGACCTCTATAGGCACAGGAATGACTTCAGCCAGGAGGCAGCCGTAAAAGGCCACCCAGAACATCCCAGGATCACTGTTAGGGTACACCAGCGCCACCTACCAAAACATTATGCTTTACATCTGGGACAGTTTTACAAAAGAAAGTGTGTTTTTATGAAGATTAACATGGGAGATAAACACCACTCTGTCACAGGGCTGGAATATAGTGACAGACACACCTACAACACGACAATGTAAGAGTCACCAATTAACCTAACGTGCACGTCTTTGGACAGGGAAAGCAGGAGTACCCGAAGCGAACATGCAAACTCGGCACAGAGAGGCTCCCAGGTGATCCATGGACAGTGCAAACCACTACATCTCCATGCCACCGTCTCATTAAGGGACAGGCTGCACCACTGGTTCTATCAGGGCTAAATTCGAGGACCCAGTTAAGGCACCGGACACCGAAGGGTAAGAAGAAAGAGATCTTATTTTCTTTTAAACGGCGAAAGCGAGAGGCGGGTCAGAGGCGGGTCAGAGGAGGCTCCGCGGAGCGGTCAGCTGGGGACGGGGTGTGGAAGGGACCCTGGCTGCGTGGGGAGGCGAGAGTGGAGACTCTGCACGCACGTGGGGCATCCGTCCGGAAGGAGGAGAGGGTGACCGGGAAAAAGCGGCAACTCTTCGTGTGCACACAATGAAAGGGGAGAGCCGTCCAGGGGGGGGAATCCAGAGAATCCGCGGAGTGGGCGAGTGGGGGTCCAGAAGTGTGGCCGAGAGCTCGGGCAGTGTCCTGAGACGAGGCAGGGGTCGGGGACCCGGAGAACACCGGGTGCAGGGACAGGCAAGGGCAGAAACTCACCAGGAGCAACAGGGCTGGAAAACAGGTTCAACATGCGCTGGAGTGTAGACTCATAGAAATAATCTGACAATCTGGCAGCGTTCAGTGGCGAGGGGGGGCGTTAAATAATACGGGCCGAGACACCGTTGAAACCTATCAGGGACTGATTACATGATGAGGTGAGCGGGTGGAAGGAGGTGGGGGACAGGAAGGCTACCAAAATAAAAGCACTGGGGCAAGAATCACGGGAGGAGACCTGACAGGTTCAGGGGTTTGTTGCCTACTACTGACTGCGCTACCTACTGCGTAATGGTCACAAGAACTGACATTTAATTTCTGCCCTTCACACATAATTCAAAAGGTCAGTAAGAGTGAATCACTTTCAGATGCGTTACTGAAGCACAGGGCACTAGTTTAAATCAATCACTATAGAATTTTCTTCCTCAAAAAACACTGCAAAATGTATTAATTTATTACTCTGCACCAACCTAATTTACCAGGAAGACACTACTTTTGTTATGTGGTGTGTGTGTGTGTGTGTCTTTTCTGTGCTTATGCTTGCTCTCTCACCCTATCTCCGGTTTTGAGGATTTGTTCGTTCTTGGTGCCCAGCTTGTTCAGGAGAGTGTACGCCAGCTTCACACTGCGACTCCAAAGCTTCCCTGACAGACAGAAGGTGGTGCAGGGAGGAGGGGGCTGTGAGTGTAGCTTATACATCATACCACTGCCAAAAATGTTGCATGAGTACACACAGCTTTTACACCATCTGGGTGAACTCTTAACGTAGACGCCTCAGTAAAAGCAGTCATCAGAGCATCCTATGTTTAAGATATGACTCCTGGTATTTTTCTAATTATCTGACAGTACCATCCTGTCACTCACCATAAGTCAGTGTGTAGAGAGGTTTGCCCGTGATGTCAAGAGCAGTGAGGGCGGGGCTCTTTCCCTGAGTGGCCCCCCAACGGGCCAACGCTGCCTGCAGTGCTGGGGGCCAGTTACTGACCACTCCCAAAGGCTCCCCTTTCACTGGCATGATCTGACGGCCCTCCGGCTTGGGTGTGTTTGGATCCGGCTGGGGTACTATGAGAGAGACAGTAGGACACGAGTGTGAGAGAGTGGCACCCATGCTGTCTAAATAAAAAACAAAAGTATGACTGGCATGAAATCATTTGTGTGGATAAAAACCGAAGTAATGAACAAACGTTGATAATATGTCATAAAGAGGTACTGTTCATTATGATTTCTCTGTAAGCTCACCTGCTGGAACACACAGACTCAGACATTAATATTCTATGTAATGTAGTAAAGTTTCAATATTAGTAGGACATTACAAAAAACGTCAAAGCTACAGTGCTTAGTAGAAGCTTTTCTTAAACTGTGGGGAATAATGGGAACTGAGAGACTCCTGTGGTTTCCTGACGTAGCGTACCTTCTACAATTTCCTCTACATCATCAGTGAAGAACTCAGTGAGCGGGGGCCTCTTAGGTCTCTTCAGGGTGTTGAGAAGCTGCTGAATCTTAGTGGACACTCTGCTGTTCACAGGAACACCTACAAGCAGGAGGAAGATGACACACACCACGGTTCATAGACACAATAACTAAAACATCTTTCTTTCTTATTTCATAGTGTGCTGCGTCTCACCCCATAACACAAGAAGCTGTAATTATTAGTTACCATATTTGTCTTGAATTGATTGTAATAACCTCCAGGAATGAAAAGCAGCACACGTAGGTGGCAACAACAAGAGGAAAGCAAGGTGAGTACCGGGGTTACGTTTTTTTGCTGGGATCACACGTGAGGGTTTGTTTTGTGTGTGGGTTGTTTGTCGGATTTATTGCACTAACCATTTATTACAAACAGGGGCAGGAACAGCAAACACGGTGGGCTATGAGCATTATATATTAAAGAGTTTGCTTACTCTGGATAATACCTCTTGCTATCAGCCAGTCAAATAAACACAAAAAAGGGGAGAAAAAGATCAAGAAGAAAAGAAAGCAGCAAAGACTGATTAATGATTAATCATTACTGAAAAACATACTGTTGAGAGTCAGACACAGGCTGCCCGGGAGACACACAGGCAAATAAAGAGCAGTGTAGTGTCGTCATTACCATCCGCAGTCTCCATCATCATGCTTGAGCGGCTGTGCCCACGGCTCATCCCCCTGACCACGGCGTTGGAGGGCAGGTCTACGCGTGGGCCTCTGGCTGGAGGAGCCACAGCTGTAACATCTGGGGGCGGAGCACTGTTCTCTGAGGGGGCTGCAGGGGAAGCGAGGGAGACCGTCTACTTTGTAAATACAATTCTTTGCATTGGAATACAGCGTTTAAATGTAGTATAGACACTAGTATAGGCTGAAATACAAATCAGGCAGAACACACAAAATTAGGACCAATATACAAAGAAAGGTTTTGTGTTTTTAGTGTATTTGTCTTCTTTTCTGATTCGGTGTTTCCCTCTTCTTCTTAAATTACAAATTCAGTATTATGGTATTTATGAATTATGGATAATGAATAATGCGTCTCACCAATGCGACTGTGAGCCAGCATGTCCGTCACGGCTGTGGTGTTGGGCGGCTCCGGTGGCTGATAATGAGGTTGGTACTGCGGCTGGTAGTGAGGCTGATACAAAGGTTGGTACTGTGGCTTGTACTGGGGCTGAGGCTGAGGGTGGCTCTGAGGCTGTGGTTTGGCCTCACCGTGGGACAGGGTGGAGGAGGCGGAGGAGGAGGTGGAGGAGCCCTGGACATTGTTGTTGATCCAAGAATCTGGACTTTGCAGGTTGGGACTGACCATAGGCGGGGCAGCGACCAATGATGACTGTCTGCGCACAGACGTCTCATCTTCAGAGCCTGACGAGGAGTCTGAACAAGAAAACAAAGTGTGTGTTTGAGCAACTCGTTTCCTTGACTCTGACTAAATGTCAGTTTGTACTTCTTCTGGTCTACCTGGTGGTGTGCGGGTTTCAATAGGAGACTGGACATAAGTGGAGCGCCGTTTGGTAGGCATGGGTAGTGCCATCTTTTCCTCCTTATGTTTAGCCAGGGCAGCTTGCACAGCCTCTGTATGGATATCTGAACAATCACAAACAACACACTTTAAGTTAGACATGGTTGATTTAGAAGTTTGACTCTGTTCATCTGGACCAAGTGGGAGAAATATTTTGAGACTTATCCAAGTCTCAACTGACTGCAGGTTTCCCCAACCGTATTAACAGAACCTTTGCATAATCACAGAAGTGACAACACACTCTCCCCTGTAGATCTGCCCCTGCATAGCTGTTCAATGTGAGAACAAAACCAAATATTGTTTGACGGCAGTAATTTGGTTTGTTTCCTGTTTAGGAACAATGGGCAACTTGAATATTCAGATGTGAAATATTAGAAAGAAAAATTGGAGAGGTCTGCTTTTCCACAAACAGAAAACGAGAGAGAAGCCGTGTTTTAACCCACACACCTGTCTGCCTACATGCACAAACAACTTCTCACAGTGAATGAGACAATTTCACTGGATGACACCCACAGACAGATTAAAAAGAACAGCCACGCATTCAGACTATGTTACAAAACATGCGCAATAAATAAAAGCCCCCTCACTGACAAACCACATCTATTAACTCAGGGGACATTTATTCCATTCAAACAACACATTTGAATAAATCTTCAAGCACAGTTCATTGCACAGCAGCAGTGAGGACCATAATTACATAACTGACATTCTGCTGAACAGATTGCTCCCGGCTAAATCATGTGTCTGATAATGTGCCATCATCCACCCTCACACAGGAGCACCAGGAGAAGCTGACTCCTCACACACGACTGAGATGAGCACAGCTGTCTCCGTGGCAATAAGCTCACTCTTTGTGTGGATGTTGGCGATGTGTTTCACACCTGCTCCAAATGATACTGGGATGTTCAGGCAGGACCTCAGCAGCCTGCTGCCGCAAATTTCAATCAGTGGAATCATTTTACAGTAAGCGAGCACGAATAAAACAGCCTCACAGAAACCGGACAAAACGTTGACAGGTTGTTTAAGCGGAGCAATAACTGGAGTGAGCTGGAGGAGATGAGAGGCAATTAAACTCAGGCTGTTCCACACTTTTTCTTCAGCCGATAAAATCAAGAGATCAAGATTTTCCACTGTTTCCTATCTCTGCAGCATTTGTTATTTGTTATTGTTTATTATTACTATATCTCTTCTAATACTCTACATTTGTTGCCATGTCAGCAGTTTGTTTTTTGGTTTTTTTGGGGGGGGGTTGCATTTACTTTTACAGTTCTCAGAGGAGGAATCTTCATCACTTCTGTAATTTTCTAGCTTCACCATGAAACTGTTATGTTTGGTTGTAGTACAAAGTCTTAACAACTAACAACCGGATAAATATTCAAAAATGGTGTCTGAGGATGAACTGTAATAAGTTTGGTGATTTGCAGGCTGCAGTTTGGGATGTTGAATTGTACT
Source organism: Microctenopoma stevenorrisi (assembly GCA_032270685.1). Lineage (NCBI taxonomy): Eukaryota > Metazoa > Chordata > Actinopteri > Anabantiformes > Anabantidae > Microctenopoma > Microctenopoma stevenorrisi. Next base: position 9,769,336 of record JAUMTR010000022.1, read on the forward strand.
GCATTATTTTGACATGGGTTTCATTAGTCTCCCATTTATACCAGGGAGATCAGCTGCATAACCGAAACATATTTATGGCTTTTTACTAAAACAACGACCACAGTTAAATGATTCAGTGATTCAGCTCAGGAGGCTGAGATGTTCTATAGATGAAGTTCAGTTTTAGTTCCTGCACTTTTACATTTCTTATAATAAGGTCTCAGTACAGAGTACTCTTTGAGGAGGAGAGACTGAGAGACACTTAACTGATGAACATAATCTTTCCTGCCCGCTTCCAAAGTGGCCTGGATGAAATTATGCTGTATCAGTGCAATGTTACTGTACTTGAACTGTAAGAAGGAAGTACAACAGATGGCACTCACTGCATGGCAAGTGGCTCGTCATCTCTCTTGTCCTTGCCCCTCTCCTCCGGGCTGCCTCCTTAAACCCATTATACCTACAAAACTTCAGTTCTACACTGTTCTACTTCAACTGTTAAAATCCAGCATCATGTTGAAATATTTTCAACTTTTATCTATTGATATTATTATAAAAACTTTTTAGACAGCCCTCCAGTATACCAGGCCTGATATATAGCATGCCACAGTGTGAGGGTACAGGACCTGCTGAAAGAAATAAAAAAGAAAGCAGGGTGTGGGCTTTGAAAGTCTGTATTCACCCAACAAATGTGTTCTTTCATCTGTACTCTACTGCCCTGTTTTCTCCACAGATCAGTATTTCTCTGTTCTCCACACACATAGCCAAGCAGTGACATCCCTCACTGCTTTCACAGAGTCAGGGACCTCGCTGAGGGGCTCCCCAGCTGCAGGGCTGTCGGTCTGAGCCGCTCACATGCACCGATATTCATCCTTCTGTACTTGTTTAAATGAAGCTGACTGTATTTTCCATCTGACCTGATCTGTAGCGGTCATCCCTGGTTCCACCACTGCGATGTGTTCTGCGGGAACGACGCTCACGGTACTTGGAGCTGGACGGGGGAGGAGCGTGGCTGGAGGAGGAACTGGGAGCAGGAGGCTGCAGATCATTCTTGGGGGGGGGCGGCACTGCTAAAAAAAAAACAAATCACACACATTTAAATGAAAGACACAGAAGAACCCAACCTCAGATAATGTTGTATCATGCCGAGTATCTCAGGTGCTACCTAAAAGGAAAATCCACGACGCATCACTACAGATTTGTGCTAAACTTTAACCATTTATTAGTCAAATGATGAATCATCCTTTCATATTTAAAAGGTCAAAGACGATCAGTAAAGTACCAGATCTTTTTTTATCTAAACTAAACTGCTATAAACTATTGGAATACCACTTTTTCACATTCAGGAAGCACGTTACCCGACTACTGGATGATTTTTATCACAGGAACTTTCTTTTTCACATTCTGTCTGCTAAACATCAACACTTTGATGAGCACCGTTAACTATTTTCTATCCAGCAGAGACAGTGTTTAACAGATTCCACGGGTTCCAGGTTAACCAACAATTAGACTGTTCAAATACACAAAGAGCCTAAAAACGATGTGTAATTACCAGTTTGTTGATACATTTTCCCACACAGCCAACAATTAACAGCACTAGTGCTCCGCTCCACCACTGGTGCGATGGGAAGTGATTAGCAGTTGTACCATGAGGAGGCAGCAGTGAGTATCATCAGGTCTGGATATAAGTGTGTCTTATAGGAAATCCTCTGCAATTTACGTCCTAACCTTTAACCTAATTGTTCTGCAATGTAGCTAAAGTAAATAAACGGTATAGTGTATAAGATGCTTGTGTTTGTAAAATAGATGTGAAACATGTGAAGACCATAACCATAACACTCTTGTGTTGTTTGTGAAACAGGCCCATGACATTAAGATACAATGGTTATTAAACTTTATCGTAACACTATACAGAAAGCGATTGCAATTTCTTTTTTGAGTAGGTATAGATCTGACATGTTCACAACCAGAGGAAGAGAACACACCAGAGAGACAGACGAGGAGGCACAGTGGTACAAGAAACAAAACTTACCTGGAGTGTGGATGACATAGGGAGCCAGGAGTTTGGTCTTTTTCTTCTCATAGCCCTTCTGCGTAATATCACCTGTAAATGAACATAGACACATATTTTTATATTCTGGGCAGAAGCTGGCAAAGCGGTTCATATAATGAAAAAGTGTAAATGATATTTGATAGGATCAGATTAAAAATTATCATCTTGAGATTACAGAACCTCGTCGGCAGCACTAATATTTTTAAGCAACTTTTCATTCTAAGTCTTTTCCTATTCTGAATTTTACAACACATTTCCAGTGAGAGTGAAATTACACAAACAAACTCAGTAGCAAGGATCAAGTGACAAGAACTATTTACATACAGACATTAATAATTTAATTTGTTTACACATGGGATCATTTATTTTCTATGATGTGTGATGTAATTTATCACAACCCATTCAAAGACAGAAACAGAAAAAAAAATGGAAACCAGATGGATGCACACAGTGTTGCAGTAATCTCCAGAGATGGCTAAGAGCGTCAAAGATGTGTCTTGGTTCCGGCCTCAACTACACCATGAAGCGAAAAACAAATCAGGACTAAATTTGGAATCGCACGGAAGCGTGGGCAAGAGATGGGATGATTCAGAGACACGAGAGAAAACAGGGAGGCAGGAGCTGAGGACAAAAAAGGTGGGGGTGAAACAGGCATAACGACGGCACAGAGGAGGAGGAAGAAGGAGAAATGTCACAGGTGAGTGGCGGTGCATTCAGAGAATCCCAAGTTACAAATAAAAGCACAGTGTCCCTGAGACAAACACTCGTATCACCTCTGCCCACAGCTGTTCTACATCCTCCTCCACCCCACCAGCCCGACAGAGGCTGACTGAGCTCTCCGCTGGCCCTAAAGCGACGTGGTGACTCTGCCAAACTCCTCCTCATCCTCTGGGCAAAGCTGTCAGATTTTCAGACACGTCCTGAAAATCCATCTGGAGAGCCTGTACTCACTTCTCTAGTAGCTGTGTTGAGCAGTGACGAGTCATTGGGTTTGTTTGCCAATAGCTCCTCTCAAACCTCATCTTCATCATGGCAACTCGCACAGCTTCAGCTACACGATGATTAACAGTACTGAGACTAAGGGATTCAGGTGTGTGGAGTATGAACAGACCAAAAACTGTCTGTGTAATAGATCCGACTTGTCTCCTCTCCACGGGCCCGTCGGACAGGTGATCCCATTTAGTGAACAACAACAAATCTTCTGCCGTTGTATCAACTTGCGAAGCTCTGAGGTTTAATCCCGATTAGGCTGCTGAGACGAACAGTGATAAAAGGTTGAAGCTCTCTGCTGCTGCTGTCGTTTCTTCCCAGTTACACCACGGCGGATAACAGAGATGAGAAGAGGATTTCCTGGCACAGTAACACAGGTGTTTGCGCTACACCTGCCACGCACAGAACCACACACATCAACACATCTAGGTGAGTATACCTGCTATGCTGGGTGGAATAGTAACTTAAATTCTGCTTTATTACTGCTTTGGCATATTTAGACATTACTTCTAGCAGTCATGATCATTTTTATTCAATCAAAAGTATTCGTAGTAAATCTCGCTTCTTTTCTTTATCCTCTAAACATCTCCTAGTCTATGGACGTTTTTCTGACTTCACATACTCTGTTCTCCATTCTTTAACTGGGAATTTCTATTCTACTGTATTTTATTTCATTGTTTACATTTTTTATGGGAATAGTCGTTCAAGCATTGCACTGCATGTTGTACTGTGTATGACTGTGTATGTGACAAATACAATGAGAATTTGATTTTATACCTCCTTCCTGGGTCATATGATCCATTCACACGGCTTTTTCTACCACTGCCCTACTGATGACACATAAAACGGCCTGTCCTTCCTGACGGATGACTCTACTGTCTTATCGTTAAGCACTCCTGCCTGTCTTCCTGACATCTCTGAGTGGATGAGAGAAAGTTATCATTAACTCCTAGACAGAAGTCAACCTGGGATCTTCCCTGCCAGAAATCTGGGGGTTATCCACTAAGCTTTGCTGACCACATTTCTTCTTTCTCCTGTGCAGGCAGATCAGAAAGACAGATCAGACCCCACCTTCCTGAATATGCTACTCAACTCCTACCTTGACTTGTCTAGTGCAATGGCCTAATAACAGATCTACTGGCATGTGCAATCAGTTTGCTTTCAACTTTGCATGTCAGAAATGTGTTACAGCAACTCAAGTCAAATGTATTATTTGCTATGTCAAACTTTACAAAGTTCTCTCAGTTACTTCTTTAAAGAGACAAGCCATCACACAAACAGTGAATATACAAAAAAAAATTATAATACTGTGGTACAGTCAGATGATGCAGTATAGGAGTGGAAAAACCTTTGGCATGTAAACGGTGACAGAGATTTACAAAAGACACGTATAATAACTACTAGAATAACTTCATCTTCCAAATAAATTGGGTTAATCTGACAATGTATTTCCCTGTAGTTCCCCTTTTCTGTAATAGTAATAATAATCAATTCATCTCAGTGCAACTGCCACTGGAAGACACCATGATGCTGATACACTGCAGACCAGAAAACAAAAGTGAGAGTGCTTATGTTTGGAGTATATCGCCTAAGAGCGCACTCCAACACAATTTCTGCTCAGACTGAGGCTTATTTTTCCCCGAGGAAAAACTGAAGAAAAGCAAACACTTCCATAAGTAATGCATGAACAGTACAGTTGGCCTCACTCAGTCACGTGATTTATTTTTAGCTCATGTGAACAGGCAAATTCTCTGCAGAAAGATAGAGAGAGCGAGAAGGACAGAGTCGGTGAGGGGGGAGGGGCTGGCATGGCTTTACATGAATCTCAAAGTAATCACTCTTCCATCTGGATGATTTGAAATTGTGATTTGTTGTTTGATTTTGTTATACTTTTGTTATCATCAGACACAGGGCCTAAATATCTGGCAGGAGAAGAAAATGTGGCCAAACTGGCAGGCTTCAGCCTCAGCTCTATGTTATGTGGAAACAATATTCCTCTTATCTAAGACATTTCAAATATAAGACAAGAATCCGTCAACTGTCTAATAAACACTCAACAGTCGACAGCCTCACTTGTCCCAGTCATGTCTGGGCAAATAGCGGAGAACACAAGCGGTGAAGTGTTACAGCGGTCCCACATTCGCCTCGGCTGAGGAAGACGCATTTGTTCATCTGCTAGTGAATGTTTTCTTTTTCCAACATTTGAAGGCATCAAAGCTATGCCGTGTTTCAACCCCGTAGACTCTAACACTTGATAGCCTCGAATTATTTGAATTGCAGCGAGACTGCTCTCTCCTTCTACCCCACAGGCACTCCGTCTGAATAGTAATTAGCTGCCCGACCTCTATTCCCCATCCCTGCTTTTTCCTCTCCCTCATCACATCTCACTCAGTTGCTTCATCATGAAAACAATTTAAACATATGTCAACACCTACTCACCGAAAAAGAAAGAAACGAATGTTAGGAAATACGTCAAACCTGGACTTCCATCTGTTATTTCACACAAGAATAGTCAATTACTACAAATGTATGACGATAAGTCTCCTGTGGAACAAACATCCTACTGAAACATCTCACGTGCATCTCACTAAGACAACAACAGATTCACTGGATTCACGTTACCAACAGTTTCAGCGATGTCTTTAGAAATGAAATGACATACTGCTCTGTAAGCTGGGGAGGTTCTGTGCATACGTTTCCTGTCAGGGGGGATGATGTCATGCGCTCCATTACCCAATCTTACCCAGTTCTCTGAGACAGGACCTCCAGCAAAACAGATCCAGTTGTATTTTTAAGTGAGGGAAATGAGAGAATGTCTATCACCACATAACCTTTCAGTCACTGTTTAGCAAACAGTCTGTGTGCTATGTATTTTAAAAAAAGCTGTTTTGAAATGATCACATCTAACCACCACACAGCTACATACTACTGTGTAGTGAACAGCAGGCCTGTGCGAATGCATGTGTCTACTTGCTTTCTGTTTGTCAATGAGTACAAATCTTGTGGGAGGAGCCAACAGCAGAACGCACAGGGCTGCAGGTATGTCAGCATAAACACACACATAAAAGGTGTGACTGACAGTTACTGTGATACCCATATGTAGATCATAATCAAGATTGTTATCTTTTATTATTTTATCAACCCCTCCAGCACTCATGATTCATCTTTTTATTCCCCTTTAGGCAAAGCTCTGTGTGGAAAAATAGTAAAATTCAATATCATAAAAATTTGGCATGAAATCTTTCCACTTGAAGACAACCGTGGCATATTTACCACTGTGTTACATCACCTTTCCTTTTATTTACACTTTAATCATTTGGAAAATGAGGATACTAGTTGTAGTTTAGGAATTTTGTTGGATAGAAGATCTACTTCTGATAATGCATCATACATTTTCAATAGGAGACAACCAGGACTGCAGGCAGGTCAGTCAAGAGCACACATTCTGCTGAAACATGCACTGACTTCCCAGGAAAAGATTTTGGGTTGATGGCAGTTGTTATTTTTCTACTTTGCCAACTTGTTCTTGAATGTTGTAGTGCTCATACTTGCATAACACAATTAGTAGTATTTTGCATTATAAGCTAATTTACTTACCAGTCTAATTGTCAATTACACTGGTGAGTGATAACAATGAAAAACCTTTGTTAGCACTTCTGTCAGATAAGTAAAAGTTCATGCTGTTTTTAAAGCACTGTAAAAGCCATATTTTGAGAAATGTTTACCAAGGATGAAATACAGATGCAGATTTTGCAATGTATGGTCGCATCTCTAAATGTCTTGCAAATTCTTTTATACATAATATATATGTATATATTTACATGTAATATTTTCTTAAAACTCAGCCTCACAAGTACAATATATTATGACTAACAAGGAGAGTGAGTCTCTACTGTGTTACTGAAAAAACTTTTTTTGCTCACCAAGCCTTATGTATATAGCCTATATAGTCTCTCTCTCTATGTGTATATAAAGAGAGACTATATACATGCATACATTTACAGAAGACAGAACAACTGGTATTACAGGCATTGGTGAGTGAAAGAAAAGATTTGAAAGAGGCCAAAACCTCAACACCCACATTCTGCAAGCAAGTAAGTGATTCTCACTGAAATATCAGGGTGTGGCCAACTCAGGTAACAGAGTGAATCATGTTACAATCCACACACTACAGTTGGTAAACTCAGCAGGGAGAGACAACACACACACACGCGTACATTTACAAACCCTTATGGACCGGTTTAGGTGACAACATGGCCAGAAGAGCAAAGCAGTGCAACAAGTTAACTGAGAAGAGGCTGTTACTCAGTCAAAAGCTGCCTCACGCAATACACGTCAACAGTAAGTGCCAAACTTGTTACAAACACTGTGCCACACCAACTAGACCATATCCTCCAGTGGGATTTATACACCAGAATGAGTGGCCTTTGACAATCATGACATCACATCGACTGGTATGAATGAAGCAACATATTAACCCAGAACAGTTATATGTTTTACCAAACATTTTTTATCAAAAAAAAAAAAAAACAGGTCACTGTTCAACTTGTAGAAACTGATGTAAAAGCTGCCTGCAAAGTTCAAAAAGCTTGTGTGTCACTGTCACTGAAATGATTGGGGAGCAGATGTTACGGTCAAGTCTAGTCAAGTCAAATCCTGCCTTGTCAAGTTTATTTATACAGCTCATTTTCACACACACTGTGACCCAACCCAAAAAAACCCACACAAGAAAACTAATGTGACATTTTTAAGAAATAAGACCTACAGGTGGAAAACGGGGAACACAAAGAGAATGTTTCTTCAGAAAATGTGGATTATAATTGGACAAAAGATTATTATACAGTAGTTCAGTGTCTTGCCCAAGGACACTTCAAGATCTGGAATGAGATTGTCAGGTAACTGCTCTACCTCCTGAGCCACAGCCGTCCCTGTAGAATGTTGTTCTACTTAAATAAAACTTTTTTACAACACAGTTTTGTTTCCTTTCTTATTGGTAATTAGAATCTTTACTGCTTTCCAACAGAAATGCAGCGTTAAAAAGCCAAAACAACTAACTGAATGTTGGCCTAGGCCTTTTGCACAATACTGTATATGTTATAGTATAATTGTTAGAATATGGGATGCTAATGTTGTATCCTCCATATTCAGAAAACAAACAGCTACATTCCTTCACTACGTTTGGAGCAGCCTTTGCATTAAGGTATATACTGTAAGTGGTTGGTAGAAATCTCATGTTTCCTCAGTAATGGTATTAACAGCTTAGTGGAGCAGTCAGTTGTGTTATTGTACATGTGGCTCCAACATATGGCTGTTCTAATCTGGAAAGTGTTTATGGAAAATTCATAAAGTAAAGTGTGTGTAATCAGGAGGCGGGCGCAGGGCATGGGGGCACCACATGGGCTGTGTCCATAGCAACAAGGCCCATGTGGCACTGCATGAGGGAACAGGCAAAAAAAACCATGGTGATGATCCAGGAGGCACCCTTCAAAGACGGCGGCTGCTGACACACGAAATGCATAAGGAAGAGTTCACGAAGTGAAGAGTGAGGCAGGAGCAAGCTGTTGTGCGCGTGCTCATTTTAGTGCTGCCAATTTTTCAAATGTGAGGAGCCAGTGCTGTGATATGAAACATCATTTCTAACTCAGTATCCTAAGAAACTCGATCCTACACCCAAGACGAAGTAATATAGAGATGCTGGTGTGCTTCTTTAATTAATAATTAATTCAACAGCACAGTGACCCGATCACTGCTTGATCCTCTATATCTCTCCCACTGTAACTTCTCTAAATTGTGTAACTTGCAATCACACGTAGAAGCAAGAAAATTAACTGATCAGAGGATTTTTTTTTATTTCAGAAGGTTTAGTGAAGCACAACCATGAAGTAAGAAGACGCTGGGAGACAACCTGCAGTTTGTTGTGGACTGAAAGTGAGATGGTTCAGCTAACCAGCTGACAGTGTGTGTCTGTGTGGAGTCTCATCTAAATTATTCAGACAAAATGTCGTAGTATGTGTGTTTAGATTTAAGAGTTTGGCAAAGTAAAGGTATTATATAATACACTATTCACTTCTATAGCATAAATCCTGTTGTTGTGTTTCTTTGTGATGCTGGTGGTCTTTTCATATGGTGTATAACCAACTCTGTGGCCTGGAATGTTGGCCAGAGATCAGAGGACAACTCATCTGCAACAGTTAACAAGCTTTTAAATAGATAAATCAACTTCCTTCCTGATGTTCCTGTCAATGCTGCATGCATATACATGCACTATTAAGTACAAGCATAATCTGTGTTTTCAGCCATCTAGTCTTAAAGGATAATATTGACAATATTACATATTTTTCCTTTTGTCAACAAATCAAGTGAAAAGATTAACACAGAAGCAGTATTGACAGTGTAGCAGTCTCTGCAGTAGTCTGATATATATCACTTTTTGTTTCATAAATAAAAATGAATTTAGCCATTTTCTGAACTTAACTTAAAAAAATAAAACTACACTAGTGGTCAAAGGTCTGGACACATTCAGAAATGACCATGTTTTTGAAATAGAATCAGATTTTTAGCATCAAATTGTAATCCTAAATACAGTGTAGACATTGTTAATATAGAAACTGTCTCTTAAAGGAATATTTACAAAATAATACAGAGGCCTATAATCATCAGACATTAGTATTGTATTACAATAGCACATTATATTTGATAATGGAAGTTACCTGATCAATATAAAACCATTTTGCAATGATGGTAGCACAGCTGAAGCCATGCATCTTTTCATGGAAAAGATGGCAGAAAGGTATGGAGAAACCAGGGGGCTTGGAGATGAGTGGATCAGAAATTATTATTATTATAAGAGGAAAGAAAGAAAAATATATAATTATTAACTAATCTTTTCAAGGGATTTTATTTATTTTAAAGGGAAAGAAAACTAAAACAATACGCCTGCATAGGGACACTGACAGACAGTGGTGGTGTTAGAGTGGGTGGGTGGGAGAGATCCCCAGCAGCCGTCCGGGCCCAGTGTGAATCACGGACTAAACGAGCCAGGCGTGTTGCCCCCTGATGCTGTGTGACCTAGTTTGAGAGACGAAGGCAGGACTGTAATCTCTCGTTTCTCTCACTCTCTGTCAGCCTGGATGCCGAGATGAAAACCTGCCTCTCTTCTGCAGCATCCCACACATGGAGCATGATGGGAGACGGTCACCAGAAAATCCACACACACACACACACTCGTCAGCCTGGACAGTTTCGAGGACTGAGACAACCACCAAGTTGACTACATGTAAATACAGTAAAATCCATGAGGAACCGTTTTACTGGACATGTGATTCATTTACTGCACTAGGCGTACACACACGCCCACACACACACATACAGTGAGACAGAGCAGATGGCATGTATCATAGGTTGTATGATATCGTTGGCATACGTACACCAAATCAGCCACTGTTTTCAGATCTTAATAACTAACCAATATTCTGGTTTCTACCAGAATATATGCAACACTTTTGACATTCCTATCAGACTTAGAAGTACTTGGACCAATGTTAGCCTGCTAACACCCCAACTGCTTCACATCAGCATGCTATCACTGTCACTGTGAGCATGTTAGTGTGCTAATCTCGCAAAGCACCACTGTGCCTAATTGCACAAAGCCTGGGTGACACTTTATTTTCAAGAACATTATCATTTATTTTTATGCTTTTACGAAACCAAATTTGTTTAAACACACAACATAGTCCCACAAGAGCTTAGTAAATCAGTCTTCAGGTTTAAAAACACATCAATAAATGTCTGATTAAATATTGAGGCCAGGCGGACAACTTTCACTACATGACACTTGTGAGAGCAATGCCCTGCACCATCTGTCTCTCAGTGTGAACAGCGTCTGTACAGAGCAAATGATCTCTGGTCATTTTCATTCACGTACACAATAAACACTCACAAGAGCTGCAGCCACTACGATGCCCACACACACACACACACACACACACACACTCGAACACAGCGGCTTAAACAGCTGTGGTTCAGAGCTCTAAATTCCAGTCCAGCTCAACACCAAGTCTTTGATCCCCTCAATGGCTTTCTTTGTGTCCTTACAGTCACAGAGGTTAAAGTAGGTGGAGTTGCTCTCCATCCTTCTCTCGTGCTCTCTTGCTCATACACACACACACACACACACACACACACACACACACGCAGACAAATGCACACACTCCAGTCAACAACTACTGCTGTGAAGAAAAAAACTGCTGATGCTGATGCATATTTTCCTGTTTGTTGCTAGGGGAGTCTCATCCTTGGGGCTAACAATGGGGTGATTGTTGCCATGTAAAAGATCTCCATGAGAAAGTCTCAGACTGATTGGGCAGCCAGCTGCTGCTCGCCCTGTGCCGTCAACCTTAGACAGGCCAAGTGCCATTGAGCAGACGGCATTATAAGACGTGGATACAGGTGCAGGGCATCTGGACAGTAGCGAGCCTCTTTATTACCAAGAGAATTATCTCACAGATTAAGTTGCAGGCGATAGAGCCATGGTCCTCTGCGGCCCCGGCAGAAGGACGATCAATCTGGGAGTGTCACCTTACCACTCACTCACATTTACTCTAAAACACAGGTGACTCTGACAGCAACGCCATAGTCAAAGACGTCCACACTATTACAAAGCAGAACACTGAAGATTAAACAGTCGAGGGGGACGCTAGAGATCATCAACATGAGATGAGGAGAATTAGTTAAAGAGAGACTTAGTGCACATGCCACATAGCTTCAACCTTCCTGTTTTGAGCTTCTATGTGCCGTGCAGATCATGAAACTTTAAAAGTTAGTCATTTCTGTTCTACTAAATGTTGCAGAAACATCGTGTCCTCAGATTCTGCCAAATGTATCAAGACGCGCAGGATGACATTTCACTGTTCAGCAGGATCCTAAACACGCAGCCGAAACAACCAATCGGGAGCAACAAGGAAGAGCTGAAGGTAATAGGGCAATTCAGACGGCACCTGCTAATGTCTGTGGGTGACTGACTGAGAACAGCAGTATTGACTGTTAACTGTTAGATAATCTTACAACACCAGTAAAATTCTGTAGCTTAATGAAGCGTGTCCCAGCTGTGTCCAACACCTTTTACTTCCTCCCTGTCGTTTGGCATCCACTGCAATGTTTCCAGGGGACACTAAAAAGTGAATGACACAGCTGGTGATGCCTGTTGTTGCCATGGTGACAGAGAATGGTGATAAAAGGTTAAGTGATGATGGAGTTAATTGTATGTTGCACCCTAGATATATACATTAGTGTGAATACAGCTGTTTTCTAATGGATTCATCTTTTTGTCTTTTAAAATTATACAGTAAGTGAAGAGCTGACATGAAATAACTAATCCATACATTCAAGACACACGAGACTTGAACACATTTGGAAATCCTCTCACAACCCCCGCAGTGCTTAAACAACAAGCTGCAACATTTAGCGTGTTCTTGTGCATACTGTGCACTTGATTACACAGGGACTTCCAGTCATTCACCGTCTCTCACCGATGTTAAGTGAGTTGAAACTACAGCGCTGCTCCATCCAGCCTCATTATCACACTGTTAACTGCAGTCTATTATTAACCACAACACATGCCCAACTGTGCAGCAGCGCAGATCAAAGCTGCCACATCTGTTCTCTGATACCCTGTGAATTTTAGAAATTAGGAACATATTGTAAAGGCGAACTGATGCCTTCAAACAACGCGTAGGCCATTAGGGAGACCTAATAATGCTGATAAGGTGGTGAGGAGGGTGGAGGGTTTTCAGACTGAGGGAAGGGGAAGATGGACATTTTACTTTAAACAGAGAACAGAGATAGTTAAAGAAAATTTTCTCACATAAAGGATAGTTGTTATTTTGTTCAAAAAAGTAGTTTAACAACTTGTATTCGAAGAAAGAAATGCCCAATCTTGGCACCTAGAACAAGTGAAACTGTTGGGCCTGTTCAAGTCTTCAAACACATCTGAGATCTGTTTCCTCCTCGTGAATGGGGGGGGACTGTGCTGCATCATGAGTGGTCCATATCCCCCCTCTGTTCGGCTCTGCATGTGAAGCACAGCATTACTCATCCATCCCCGGGCACCTGAGAGCTGCACAGCACCAATCAAGCTGCTGCACTGTGATTCATAGTGTGAGGAGGAGACTTGCATAACAGCCAGCACCATACTCCCTTCTCATGAAACAAACAGCCTCCCTGTCTCTGCTGCAGTTTCAGGGTTCAAGCTCTGAGAGCAGCTCGGCTGATGGTGGGGGCCACGGCATCACTTAGTGTCCCCTGATGTCTGAGCACAAGCACAAGGCCGGGATGGCAAAAAAGGTGACAAACTTGACCCCATTTCTGCATCGGGACTGTGACTGCGCATGAAAACAAGCGTCATGTATGTGCGAGAGGATCTAAACGAGTGCAAACAGACATTTGTTTATCGAGCCTATGAGGCACAGTGGCAACACAGATAACTGGCAAAGCAATGACAGCTCGGAAAGGAGGTCAGTGTGGTATGTTGGAGTCGTGCTCGGATCCTCTGCAGCCGCGCTGGGTCTCGACCAGCTGACACGGGGCGACTGTCTGCGCCTGTTCTCACATAAACACCCTCCCGATCAACACCGAACTTAACGTGCGTGTGTCCCCGCCGTTAGAGCCGCTGTGTGGAGACCTTACCCTCGGATAGCTCCAGATCCAACTCCGCCAGCTGGTCCCTGACCTCTTTAGGCAGCAGAGCCGCCAGATCAACGCCGCGGTCGGCCATGGTTGGAAGCGCAGCAGTCTGTGGGATGTGTGTGATGTTTCGGATGGCAGCGGGTACAGTCCAGCATGAAGCAAACTAAATGTAAGTACACGTAGAAGTGGCAGTGTTTACTCCATCTTCGCGACTCCCCGACTCCGCCATGACTGTGGGAGACGGGAACAACTCGCCGGAGGAGTCTGAGAGTCACGTGACCAGGCTGATGGCGATTGCTCTGACAGGACGGTGGGAAACACAGACTCTCTGCTCCCTCTGCTGTCTGGATGCTGCAGCTGGGAGGTCCGCATCCAGCTCACCCGCCACCCTCGCCTAAGGTGGACATCTCATGCTTTTTATATGATAGAGGTGATGCAACGTTGCATTTCTGAGGATATTTTGTGGTCATGTTTCCGTTGGTCTAAACAAGTCAAGTTTCAAAGTTTAGTCCTTTTAGTAACTCTGAGTGTTTGCTGTTCCTCCCCGACAGCTCAGCATCACTATTAAATGTATCTGAGAGAGAAGCTCTCTCTTCTAAAGCTCAATTTGTATTACATAAAGAATTGTATACAATAATTTAACAGTTCTTACTAATAGTATTTCATATTAGTGAATAATGTGACAGAATCAGGATAAATAACAGTATAAATGAAACAGATGATGTTCTTTTCCTTTTTTAAATGTATTTTATTATTTGCCCAAGATGACTTATTTATTAATTGAGACTATACACAAGTAATATTCCCATCATGAGGCCTGAGTATTTGACAAGACTCCCTCTTTTCAGATATCTTCAAGACACATTTTTTTCCATGTGGTTCTTCCTCTGTTAAACACATAAACATCTATACTCTTTAACAAAACAAAAGAACATACAATCACATGATGGAAAAACCCTAACATGCCCACTGAGAAAAAATAAAAATCTTAAAATGATGACATGTTAAAAACGATGCACACAGAGCGACTGGGGGAAAAGCAACGATGTGGAAGTACAATGTGGTAGAAAATAATCTGCACTGCAAAACTTTAATGTCAATAGAAGCACCTTGCACGAGTGTTAAACCTACTTCACGATAATTGTTAAGTCACTCACAGCGCTCTTCGATCTTCACATTTTTTTTGTAGTCACCTCACAACTTTATTGTTGATTTCAACTGACATTAACAAAACTCCTCTCAGCAGCTGGGCTACACACACACACACACACACACACACATTAGGTAAATGCAAGATGCAAGAACATTTATATTAAATAAAAAAATATATTGCACTACTTTTTCCTTTACTGAAATGCCTGGTTAAATTATTTAAAATCTATTAGGTTTGATTATCATTTAAAGGCCCTCTAAAGTTAACCATTTCACATGTTTAACATCAGGACTGAGGATGGATTCCTTTTTGCATCATTGAGTAGATGTTAAAGACAGAAGAGAAGCAGATCAATAACCAATGATAGCATGATGAAGCACAAACAAATAGTGGTGTTCTTCAGCCTTAAATAATGCATGCAGTCAATAGGGTTTGATACATACACGATTAATGTAATAAATTCCATTCAAAGTGGAAAAAACTGATGATAAAAAAGGCAGGCGGATGCTCAGGGTAAACTGTGTACACCTCTACAGTTTGGTTTGTTATGTAAAAGGAAGACACAGACAGAAAACAGAAAAGGAAAGTAAACAAAACACTACAATCTTTCCAGGCTGCCTTTTACTCAGACATTCTCTCATCATGCTTTCACTGCATCAGAAAACTCTTGAGAACAAACAGTATCGGACTTAAAAATCTTTCCTTCCAAATAAAAAAATACAGAATCTCTTACAGTAAAACCATCAGCCTGTAAAGCAAACATCATCAAAGCCAGCGTGTGGGACAGAATTGGACTGAAGATCAATTTTTAAGTGAAATTAAAATAAACTCATAAATTTCCCAAAAAGGAATTTTCATTCATACTTTACATCTCAAGCTAAAACCATTTCCAGCCGTCATTTCTGATCATAAATTACCTCAAACCCAGCAGAGTGAGTGTTATTTATATTTACACACACAGAGACAAAGTTCCTCTGCACAGGGAACCTGCTGGGAGTGGAGGGCTAACAGAGGCACTGTGCCGTGTCTTTGTGTGATTATCATTGGCTGTGAGGGGAGGTCATGATCGTAGTCTGGGGTTTACGGTGAGGGCTGATCCCTGTTTTCAAACACTTTGCACCAGTCCGGCCTCCAAATGCCACTTTAGTTCATACTGGCTACCTGCGTCAGCATATCATCTTGGGGCTGACTGTGACGGCGTCGCCATGACAACCCCCCCAGACTGACCAGAACCCATCCCGGCCAAGACCGACATAGCCACCGCCTCCGCAGCGCGGACGCTCAGCCCATTGATGGTGGCTCCCGGACTGGAAGCGGAGGCAGGCGGTGATGGTCCATGTTGGATAACTGCTGCCGGGGAGCCGATGGGTTCAGCTGAATGATCCCTGGAGGTTTCCTCTCCTCCTGCAGCTAGAGGCAGAGAAAGAAACATTCACCCTTAGAGAGGTGAGCGAGTAAAAAGAATACATTAGATGGATGAGATGACAGATGGACCCTAACATAGTAAATGATAGCAAGCAAGAAGCTTATTGGTCAGCATATGACGTTTAATGATCACCTAAAAAAGCAGCCTTCTTCTGCATAATGGTGACAGGACAGTCTTTGTGGGCTAGAAGGAGCTGCTTCAGCTGTGCCACTTCATTCCTTAGAAGGGTTACTTCAGTCTGTTGGCAACACAAAACACACAACATACAAATCATTCCGAGCATGCACCAGCTCGTCAGATCTTCGAGCGTGAATAAATGGTAGATATATGATTACTCACTGTCAGGGAGACATTCATATTGGCGAGATCCTCTGCCTTCTTCTCCAAAGAGTTAACCCAAATCTTTCGTTTCTGCCTGCAGCGGGAAGCAGCCGCCCTGTTTCTCTCCAAAAAACGCTGCCTCCTCTCATCAGGATCCATCTCTGAAGCTCGCCGCCGCCGGCCCCCTGTTGGCTGAGCAGGGGACACCTTTGGGAAATTGTAGAGGGAAATAGTGATGATTGTGTTTCCACAAGGCACCGTATTTAATCTGTGTTTGAGTGGATATGAGTCGACCACAAAACTGTGTTGAGCAAGAGAGCAGAAGTGTCCAATTCTGATTAGTCTTCTATTCTACCAACACCGTATACTTCTCTGACACCATTCAATCTGCTAGGAGTACTACCTGGGGTTGAGCAGGTGATGGTGCATCAGAGTTTTGAGTGAGCTGCTGACTGTGTTCCTGCCGCTGAGGGACAGCAGGGATTGATCCTGGGCCCCCACCAGCTCCATCTTGTGCTCCTGGGCCCTGATGACTTAGAGCTGCCTTTAGCCGCTAAAAGTAACACAAAATACACAAGCAATGTGATGTAAAGTTGAGTTCACAAAAAAGTGCCTACAATATTAGACAATGGTATTAACTGATCTCACCAGCTTGGTCTCAGAGTGCAGACTATATCCAGAGGGGGAAGATGAACCACTGCTTGGTCCCCCAACTGGGGGTCCTGGAATACCAGGTATGTTAGGCACTGTGTTCAATGCCCTCGCAACCTGTGCATCCAAAGAAATGGGCATTTGAAAAAGATAGAAATGGAAGAGATAAGATATTGTCTATACAATTAACCTCCAACCCACATGGCATATGTTTGACAGTTTTAAAATTACTCACAGAAATAACTGAGGTCAACTGCACAGGACTGGGCAGCAGAGGGACCGTCTGCCCATTAGGGAGGTGCCTCATCAAAGGATAAGAGCTTGTTGGGGAGCTGCAGACAAAATTAGATACTTGTAAATGACGGCTTCATATTGTGCCCAATGACAAAATACAGATGGAACCTTTTTTCTTTTTTTACCACCAAACCTGCTGAAGGTCTGTCTGGTGAGAGGGGCAAGCTACCTCTCACTACAAAAATCTGTAAAAATCCAACAACCTGTGATACAAAGCTGCACAGAACTGTTGAGGGTTCCCTACATTGCTGCACTTTTAAGATATTGGCCAGGTGGACATAACATAAAAATAAGACACTGTACTTTACCCTAGCTGCCTGTTGGAGGGTGGAGCTTGCGTGATGACGGATGTCGGGGATGGCAGAGTTGGGTGTAATAGATCATTATTCATGTGCAGTGGAAGAGAACCTGGACGCACAATTGTTGGAGTAGGAGCAGAGCTGGGCTTTGTGAGAATCTCCTGTTGACATCAACATTAATTTTGCATTAGCAATAAATAAAATTTTAAAAAACATTTTGTTCTAGTTTTATATCATAACATAATTTTCTTCAAATTACAATATAATGTATTTATTTTATGAAGGTTACATACAAATGCAACAAATAAATTAGACAAAGACATAGGGAGTGCAAGAATACATATCTGAATTTAAACACAATGTAAAGGATAAAAGTAAAAACCTAATAAACAGAATAAACCTCTAGCAGGGAGCTCTGTGTCTTTATGCCTGGAGGGAATGCCTTTAAATTCCTGTCAACTTTAATTGAATTATTAATTAAATAATTAAATGATGAACTGATTAGATTTTGGTGGCCAAAGGACAAGGTAGAACCGACTTCACATTCATCACATTGAAAGTGATGTGTGAAACAACACTCTCTGACATGATTGTAAACTACAGGGTTAGCAGAGGCACACAGACATACATCAAAGCAATTAGTTAGTGACACATTGGCTTGGATAGATTTAGCTTTTGCTCCCAACAGGAAACTCCGAAATGATGGTTGACTTCCTTACATTAACAGTCTGCTCCAGGTTTGTTCACAGCATATCAATAGAATAGAATTCAGGATATTGACTTTGCCAACATAAAACTGTATTTGCTTTTACCATTCTTAGAAGAATGAGAGTATTTAAGACTGTTATCTTGCTGTAAACCACTTTATGTGGTACTTCATTTTTAACTTCAGCACCCTGACAGAAAGCTTATAATTTACCCCAAAAAATCTGTTTACACAATTCAGAATTTATAGGTCCATCAGTGGAGCCATTGTCATGCACATTGTTGCTGTTCATTGTTTTGCTGATGGTGGACTCAAACATTGATATGAGCCATGTTGTTGGTTGACCAAATTGGTGGTGTTGAGAATGCCCAAGCCAAGATCCTGTGGGAAGTTAAAATATACAAACTGAAAAACTGGTAACGGCTACCCACCAGGACATAGTAGCAGTAAATGTAGAAATTCCAAGTGATAGTAACGTGAGAAAGAAGGAATATGAGAAGCTTGATAAATAGCAAGGGTTGAAAAAAGAACTGGGAAAGGCAACAGTGGTCCCTGTTGTAATTGAAACCTTCAGGCCTGTGACCCCCAAACTGAGATAGTGAATCCTAGTATGAACACAGTATGTGTCAATACCATGTACCTTGCCTCTTACCCTTGAGTCTCTGCTGTCGTCTGACATGCTGGAGGAAGAATCTGGACTTCCAGGAGGAGTAGAATCAACTTGCAAAGAATCCTCATCCTCATTTTTTACTTCAGATGGCGTCTGTAATGATGCAGCCTTTGTGGAAAGCAGAAACACTTTCAGATTAAATAAAATAAAAAAATCTTATCCTAAAACATGAGGAAATATTGGGCCATTGCTTCAACATCTGTATTACACATCTGCATTCTCACCAAATGTTTTGTCCTCTGCTCATCCTCGTGTGCTTTGCTAAACTCTTGCTCGAAGGAGCTGGCCAGCTCATTGAAAAGCCCAACCTCCTCACAGTTCTTCAAGAAGCGTGTGGGTGTGGGAGTCTGGTCTGCAAAAAACATTGCCTTGGTTGAAAATGTTTGATAGAAATTCCTCCTTCCCAACAGTCATCAGAACACTGTACTGTCAGTACATTTCTTCAGAATACCGATACCATCAATATTGCTCTGTCCAATTCTGCAGCATTCACTATACGTTAATAGCATAGATATTGTCCTTACCTGCAATGATTACAGAGTCTGTTCTGGCAGGACCAAATTTTAATGTCATTTCATGCTTGTGTTTATGGACTGAGAGATGATCTTCATTAGTGAATCTCTGCAAACAAGAATACAGTAGATATGAATGATACAGTAGTCAAATAAATTATGAAAAAGATATAACATGTAGCACCACTGTATGCTGCTGACAATTTGAATTTTGGATTAAGAATATTGTTTCAGTACAGATAAACAATAGGGTAGAGCACTATAAAAGTCTTCTTGTATTTGTGCTGATCACTGTCTATTGTTTTGGCATTTGTATAATACCTTAGCCAAATGGTACCTTAATCAAAGTTAGCTCTTAGCAAGGGTTTCAAATTCAAAAGTAGATAAGCAGGGGTGTCAAATGAAAACAGATTTTATGCAGATATGCATGTTAATAATGCACGAAAAAAATCTACCTGCCCACATCCAGGGGCAGTGCATACAAAGGGTCGATCATCCCCCATCTCCGACAAATGTTCTGAAAAAGAAAACATACAAACAAAAAACAGAGCAACTGTTATCTTTTCAATTCATTTGGCCATTAACAAATTAATTTCTATAGTTTATCTCATTGGCTGATCTTTACTTCATCACTGTAATATTATGGTATTAGATATGTTAGCTTGTGCTTTAAATGGCTAATGTATCAACCTGCAGCAAAGTCTGTGTAACAGCAATGTCATGCACCTGTTGAAAACTAAGGTTAAAATCTGTGCAGGTACCATTAATTGCATGAGCCCACCTGTCACCAAAAACACAATCCCCTGTCACAGCGTATTGGAAAGCAAATAGGCCGAAGACTGTGGGCCTGTTAGGAGGATCTGCTTTGAACTCGTTCGGGAATGATCGGGGAGTAGTGTTAGCGTTTAACGAAGAGGCACTAGAAGCAAAACAAGCTAATGTTACCATGAAGCTTAGCCTTCAGTGCCTTGAAGCCATTGGCGTTAACAGGCTCAATCTCGAGGTTGTTTGGCTGTGTAGCAGGCTAACGTTAAGGTGGCTTAGTTTACGGACTGTGGACAGGTTAACATCAAGTGGAAATGATTTTGCTAACTTTGACTTGATAGAAGGGCCGCAAGCTAGCATCCTCTTTAGCCACATCAAAATGTTTAATCTCTATAACCCGAGAGCCATGTCATCATAACAAACAGGTGAGGTGATAGTGTGGTAACACATTATGGATAACGGACGGTCGGACACGCCTCACAACGCAAAGTTTTTGGTTTAGCTGTCACTACTCAGTGCACAGCTAGCTATGCTAATGCTAATCGGAGCTTCGTTAGCTTACCTTGTGAGTTCACATTTAACAGGTCCGCCAAGTTAGTAACTAACGTTAGCATGCTTATGCTAATGAACGCTATGCACATGAACTAGCTAAGCTACAGCCGTTAGGCATCACACACTTCACGAGCACTAACTGAATTTGTTTACAAAAATATTTAATCTTACGTTAGACAATAATAAATGTGGCGTAACTCACCCAACGTTTCGACAGCCTTTTCAGCCCCCCTTCCCAGCTCTGGACAGTGCTGCTGTGGTGCTGCCTGGCCGTTGTTGACACTCCGACACTTCCATTAACTGAACATCGCGAGAACTGCGATTAGTTTTTTTCATTTCATTTATTGCGTAACAGGATTTATATGGAGAGGGAAATGTAAACACGAGATATCGGCACCCCATATTTACATCCTGTCACTTTTGAGTTAATATGCAACATTAATTTAATTGTTATATAAAGAGTGTTTGGTTGTGTTAGTGTCATGCATCACACACTGAAGACTTTCAACAACTGCATTAGGTTATGTCAGAAGGTTATAAATTTATTGATGATAACATCGAAATCACTGACATTTTTTCTAGGGCTATATGACGTCTTCAGCTTTCACACCAGTGCCAAAAAAAACCTAGTGTAGTTTAAATTGAAGAAAACAAACATCTGGGGAATTGGTGAAAACATTCACAGCACATTATTGTTTTGTAACAAAACATTGTGTAAACATGGACATGAGTTAACGCATCAATTAATTAACGCCGACACTTATCGTACCAGGCGTTAGTGCAGTTTTATTTTTATTTTTTTATGACGATAAAAGTCGCCCAGTTGCTCATTGGGTCTGAATACGCACACGACAAAACAATGGGTCTCCGGAGGGTTAAGATATTGATCAGTACTTTGATTGTGATCGTCTTGCATTTACTGAACGAAAGTGGAGGATGTAGGATTTTTTCTGAGTAAGGGGCCACGATATTTAAAGAGGGGACAACTATTTGGAAATAAAAAAGCTTAAACAGTAAAATATTCTCACTAATTTTACATGTATTTCTACTGTATATATACAAAATACTCACAAACACATATAGCATGTGAGAAAATCAACCTTTTTAAATACATTTTTTAACTGTCTTCTGCTGTATGCTTTATTTGCGCTTGGCATTCTTATATGGCTCCTTAGCACTACTAGTGTTTGGGCTGGGAACTGTATCCATATAATCTCTCTCGGACAAAGGACAGATAAGTGGCAGGACAGGGCACTTCAGGGGACCAATCAGATATCTGCTGGGGCCAATGTAAAACTGCCCCTGCCGAACTCACACAAGTACAGTTTAATTAAAATCTCTTGCACATGTCGGAGTTGATAGAATCACAATTATTTGTAACCACCATGTTACAAATACAGAGGATAATAGTAAATGGGACCATGTAGTGAGAGAAAAGAGGCTGTTAACAGGGTACAGACCTGCTCTATGCGGAACTGAACTTAAAATGACCCCTGGTGGGATCTGATGTATAGTAAATAAAATGAACTGACCTTCTTATATAAATATAATTAATAAATTATATATTTTAAAAAAATGTACATGTGCAACACAGACCATGTAATTAATAATAAAATAAATATACTTTTAGAAATGAAAATAATATATTCAGTTACTTATATCAATCCAGTACTTAACTCAAATAGTTATGTAAATGATTATTGTATTTTGGCACTCTGAGCACCATAGACAGATGGCGTGGGTAGGGAAACAGGCAGTTCTAGACTCTGAGGGTAATTAATTTTTCAATAATAAAATGGATAAACAATCTTTTGGCAATTGAAAATAGCTTTGGTTTTCTATTTGCTTTGATTACATTGTTTAAGTTAAGATTTACAAAAAATATTTACTTTCTGTGTTAAGGGAAACCGTGTGACTTAAATGTTTAGTTCCTATTTTTCCTATACAATAAAATTTTGTCAGAAACAGATTAATTGCAGAAAAATCACACATCATGCAAGAAATCTGAATTTTAATAACTGCTCAGACTAGTAAACATACAAATAACCAGACTTTAAAAATAAATCTTTATTTTAATACATCAGGCTCAGTAATAAGAAATATTTACAAAAAACCCCATGTTTGATTGTGTTACAAGCAGGATTGTGATAGAAGACTGAAATTGACATGCACAGCAGCCTTGTTCAGTGTAACCAAACAATGTGCTCAAACTTCTTGCACTTGAAACGAAACATCGTTAAGGCACTGAAGGTTTTGGTCAAATTAATAGTTTGCCGTGTTCAGAAGCTGTCGGTTTTTCACACAACTTTAAGCTGCGAGACAGACGCACACGTAGGACAACTTAACTACTGGTGGTTAACTGAAAACTGGATATACACACAGTATATTCCAACAAGCACATCTAGGGAATAGGTTCCTAAACATGGCCCTCAAGCACCTCTGCCCTGCTCGTTTTCCCAATTATTGCTTGCTGTACAAGCTGCTGCTTACCTGTATCTGGTGTGTTCAGACTTGAGCTTGGGGAACAAATTTGAGAACCACTAATCTAGGGGAAAATGTATTCCTCCCAACCAATACAAATCTGTAGTTCTTTATCTCTATACACCTTATGTTCACTCTAACTTGGTGTTATAGGCTAACCAAATGAAAGAAAACCATATCAATGAGACATTTAGCACTACAGGTTTAGATGAATTCTGCTCACTGCCGAGCCATAAATGGCTGAGACCAGCCTCCAACTCCGTTGTCTAAGTCTAACCTCCAAACACTGACATCCATTTACAAATATTAAAGAAATGCTGAATACACAAGAAAAAAAATTTACTTAGGTTATACAGCAGGAAAACAAGTACAATAAAATGTGGACAGAAAATCTGAAGACCGACACTCAAAAGCTACTACATGTAGACATTCACCAAATCAAGCTCACAAGTGGTATTAAATCAGACTATATTCATAAAATCTTGTAAGTAATTGCAGCAGACAATATAGACATCAGTGTTACCAAATTAAGCAGAACATTCTTAAAAAAATGTTTTTCTTCATCTATTAGGTCAGAGCAGTTTACATGAAAATGCTTATCACCAATGAGTCCTCTAGATGTACTATTCTTCCCTAAAAACTTTGTTACTCTAGTTAAGGCTCGAGTAAACTAGTTACCTTTTAAGTAGCAGTTAGAAATTAGCCAGTTGTGTGAAGAGTGACAAACCATAATGTCTAACCCATTAATTTAGCTTTGAGACATGTAACAGGATGCAGCGTTACTATGTGTACTTACATTTAGTTAGCTACAATAAGAGAAGATTTAGCTGAAAACTATTAGTCTCTTGAGCACTCCTATGATTATTATTACCAAAATCATAATTTATCAAAATATACTGGCTCACCTATGAATTCTATTACAGATTCAGTCCTGCACAAATGACTTAAGACCTACTCCAGTACTTTGACTTTAAACATGAGCAATACTGATCTCATAGCATCACAAAAACAATTGTGAAGTCACTGAAGGTTATGATCATTACCTGATTGCGAATCAATTCATGCTTAAATATGCGGTCTGCACATGCTGCCATACATCACTAAAAAGAAAACAGACTACAATCAGACTGATTTTGGTTAATCACATCACACTATACACCCAATTCTGGTGCAAAACATTTACTGTAACTTTATTAATCCCAGAGGGAAATTGTTTAAAGTGTTCTGATTCTTGAATCTGAAAAGCCTGAATTGAACAAAACAAACCACTGAAATAAAGTATCTCAATTATTTTAGATGCTGACAGTTTGCCAGTTTGCTATGACACATACACACACACCAAGGATTTTGCCTGTTTGAGACATCCTTTGATATTATGGTTATACATGTACTTTTAGTACAGTATTTTATTACCACACATGCACACGTTTGACTGTCAGATTAGATGCATTTCCCTTAAAGGAAATTCATTTTCAAATAATTTCAGATCTGCAACAATATAAAGTTTACTTTGACAAAGTCAGTTAAATGAAATATATTCTTCTATTTACATTTAAAATATATTTACATATGCACTTGTTTTTTTTTTGTTTTAGTTTATGTTTTAACAGTTTTCTTTTCCCTCATTTATTTTGGTGACCTTGGGGGAATGTTCTGTTCTTTGCCACTCTGTCTGGCTGCACGTTGTGGTGGAAACTGTTTGCCAGAATTCAGACCTCTGTGATGTTCTCGACTCTTTAAGCCTGCGCCCCGGACTTTGACTGGGCCATTTACCCCTCTGAAGGAGCGTAGTGGCTGGCGACAGTGACGGGCCTCTCCACCTTTCTCTGGCTTGTCTGTAGTGCACCTAGAGTTGGCTCTAGTCTCTTCAACCCTGTTGACCTTGAGCTCTTGCAGGGGTTGGCTGGCTGTAGAGGTAGGGGTTGAAGGAGATGGCATCTGTACTGGTGGCGGATCCTTGGCCATCCTCTGGCACACCTCTGCATAACTCAGCTTTCTCTGCCCATGGTAAATAGTGGGTATTGGGTATTAAGCATGAAGATCAATGGCAGAAGAGGATTGCGCTACAGTGGCAATTTGACTTATTTATATTCTTTTAAATGTTCTCCTATACTTTTAAGACACTCTTGGAATACACGGAAACCGCAATAAATCCAAATAGGCAGTTTTCCACAAGAAGCAAGCTACAAACTTAGTCCCTAAAAGCCTACAGGGAATGCATACAGTACAGTATTATTACTTCATTTATGTTTTATCACAATACCTCTGTAACTCCATGTAATTTGTGACAACACATACATATTTTGAAGGACTGTTTAGATGACTCGCATAGCTATAAAGCTCATGTTGGTGAGAGCAAATGGGGTACTCAAGATGAAGAAAGCAGACCTTACCTGCTCTGATGTTGGAGTTGTGGGAGATACTACAGGTGCTTCTGGAGAAACAGGCTGGCTGCAGATATGTTCTGAAGCTGCTGAAGAGACAGACTGTGTACACGGGGAGTTTATTCTTTCTGGAATGGGGGACTCCACTTTGTCCTCTGCCTTCACTGAGGGAGAAACACTGTACGGACAAAAAAAGGAAGACTTTTCTCTTTAATGAATATTCCCTTTTAGTTACCTAAGACATTTAGTTCAAAGTAAACTCTACCTCGAGAGCAATGGAGCTACTGTTTGTTGTGTCACAGAAGTAGGTTTAACAACTGGGCTCATAGAATCTCCTGAGACAGTTGTGTCCTGGATCTCATTAGCCTCTTGGCTCACAGTCTGAAATATTAATAATAAAAAAATCTGGTAAATGATAATACTTAACTAATGTAAACGCTGCTTTCATGTTCAGGAGTATCCAGTTTACAACATATTTACCTTGCTAGTTACTTTGAGGCCACGTACAACATCAGAGAGGCGTGTCTCTGGCATAGTTTCTTCTTGTACACTAACCACACATCCTGGCAAGGGAGGGAAATTGGAAGCTGCCAGGTCAAACTTTGGAAGAGGTGGTACCTTAGCCTCCATGAGAGGAACAAGTCTCTGCAATATGTATTTCAGTAAAAGTCAAACAAAGGGATGGATCATAAACACCAATGAAGCGTGTTGCAAAACAAGGTTTCTGAGAGTGTATCAGGACTTCCTTAGTATGGTTTAAAAGAATAAGTATGCTTACCGTGGCATGTTCGTCTTCTCTTTTCCGCCTCATGCCTCTGGGGTTTCCTCTCCTTTAATGCAGGCAGATCATGAAGAAATCACATCAAAAAAGAGCCAAGAATAATGCTTTTTGTCTTTAGGTCTTTACAGACATCACATTATCTATAAAGTCTATAACAGTCCAAGCACACATACACGCCCCTTAGCCCTGTCACAAAAATCATCACTCACCTGCCGCGTCCACCCACATTCAGATCTCCATTGGGTACAGTGGTCTGTAGGGAAGTGTCTTTAACGCTGATAGCCCGGAAAGAAAGTGGTTCTGAGGTGGTGCCAGTCAGTGTCCCTGATGGACTCGAAGGACCAGACAGACCATCCATTAAAGTCCCTAAAAGCAAGGGTGGCAATAACTCAGCTGGCCTTTGGTAACTCTTCCCATGGTTTCTGGGAAAACAAGACAGATTTCTCAAATTACGGAATGTCAGCTCCATCATGAAAAAGTACGTTTTGGTGAGAACTAGCACAAATTGAGTTAGTCAATAGTTATTTGATACTAATTTAAAACAGAAACAGAAATATGTGAACTATTTTATCTCATGCACTTATTTTGGTAATCTTTGCTTATTTCTGTGTTGATTAAAGCATAGCACAGCAGCAGAAGTTAAAAACAGTTCAAGGCCACGCAGCTTTTTCAGCAAACTTCCTTTGTGCGAATATCCTGTTCTCTCCCCCTACACAGCTCTCATTTTAATGAGCAGAGTTTGTGACTCAGCTATTATTGTAACCAACTAGCTTATCTGTGTTTTGCAATAAAAAGGTACAGGAGATGGGCAGAGGCTCAGAGTGTGTGTGGAGACTGCTTACCAGAGTATTCTCCGCTCATATTCTCTTTGTACAAGAAAGAAACTCATCGTTGTCTGTCTCTTTTCTTTGTGCATTTAATAAGTGTTTTAGGTGGATAAACCAGACATAAACATCTTTCAAATATGTAGTAAAATCTTTATCATCAGTTCTCTGAAGATTCTCAGTCATTTAGCATCCCCCCCTCCCCCCAAATGCAACTGGCAAATGGGCTTGCTTTATGACCTTTAACCTTCAGTTCTGAATTCAAAACTCTTTTGGATGAAAGGTGACACCCACCGAGAGGATTTTTGGGATATGTCATGACTTGAACTTACCGGTTCTTGCTCACTGGTCGATGGTTATTAGAGCTCGAGTTAACTTTATAATTCCCAGGAGTGCTGTAACCATTCATGAATGTACCATTAGGGAAAGTTGCCTGGAATCACAACAGAAGTGAGAAATCCAATTATGCAATGTGTGTCAGAAGAAAAACAAAGATATTCTTGGAACCATGACAATAATGTATAAACTGTAAAAAACATGGCCTATAACAACAAATGACATTTTATAAGGAGGGCAGTACATTAAAAATGGGTACTGGGGTTCTTACCAGTGGTGTTTCGAAGTATGACATGACTGAAGGATTCCAGGAAGGTGACACCACGGGATAGACGGGGTACTGCTGCTGAGGGTTGTACAGCTGCTGCGTATAAACCGGGGAACCATACTGAGCCTGTGGTTGGGCATGCTGACTGTACACACCCGAGTCTACATTGCGGAAGGTGTTCTTTCCCAAGAATGTGTTAATGGCCTTGATGCGTGCCTAATGGAGAGAGAGAAGTAAAGAAATGAGTAGGGCGCGACTGCTATTAGGGAGTAAAGGCTCTACTGCTGCAATGGAGAGATTCACTCATTGTCTTCAAGTCCCCTCAGATCTCATAATCTCACGGTCATTAGGCCATAGTACACTGCACTGACTAGAGGAAAGAAGAAGAGAGGTGGGGGGCAGAGGGGGAGGGGGCAGGATGGGAGGAGAGATACTACAGTATAGAAACAGATCAAGAGGACTTAAGAGAGCTACAGGTGAAATGTTCCTCCATGCCAGCCACAGTGCATATGGTTCCTTCCAAGCGCGATACTGATCATCACTGGGGTTCAGACAAAACCATCATAGTGACTACCTCATATGTTTTACAAGGACAAATACAGCACAAAAGGTGAAATCAAAGTCCATAAAGATGTCTCATAACAAAACAGAAAAAGGGATGCATCACACAGTGATAAGGACAATCAACTGTCTGGAGATATGAGTCTGTGACAATTCTGAGAAACACTAAATAGAAAATTTTGTGGTTCTGCTTATCTAGTGCCTGTACACACAAATCCCAAGGTCACTCCGGAGGCTTAGCGTGCCAAACCTAGAGGGTGGTGACATGACAGCTGACCACACAAATAGTAATGTGATAAGGATTTCTAGACTACATTTTAGTGTCTAAATCAGAAACACAATAATGCAGTGATACAATCTGAAACTACAACTAAAAACAACTGACTAACTGAATAAATTATAAAGGGAAAAAACCTCAGTGTCAAAACTCACCATGATTGGTTTTCCCTGGAATATTTTCACTTCCTCTCTCAGGTACCGGTAAGCCTGAGGACAAATAAAGCAAATATACTGTAATATCTGTGTCTTCACTCAAAAAAAACTCATTACAGTTCTTTCTTTATATAATATTTATAGGTACATACAAGGTCCTCGTCCTGTCATTGGGGGGGTAAACTACCATTGCAAATTAGCTGCTGGACTAACCATGGCACATTAACATTATTGTTGCCTACATGAATGTGTACACTCTCATAATAGTGTATTTTTATTTCTTTAACAGAAAGAAAGTTAGAACAATAGTATAATGCATTATATTAATTATTATGATAACATTAATCATTAGATTAAAAATATGCTATATGGCTATAGATGAGGAGACATACCTGTAGTGCATCCATATCCGACTGAAATGTTATGTACCAATTGCTGTTGTGTGCAAACTCAACGCTCAACACTTCTGGACAGTTTTCACTCTTAAAAAGAGCCTCCACTTCCTGCGAAAGGATTGCAATATCCATATCACACATTTCAAGTTTCCACCATACCGAATATATACATAACTCATTCAGGTAAATACTGAGCGGCAGATGCAATTATCCCTCTATAACTGCCTTCTTGCCAGGTTTGTTTCATCACAGTGTAACTAAGTGTATGTGGGCAGCATAGGCTCTACAATGATATCCGTTTATGTCAGAGAACTGCGCCAAGTTTGTAACATGAGGCTGTACATACCAAAACGGGTGTAGACTCTGGCACTTCTCTCAAAATAATGATGCAGCGACTGTGGTTAGGTCGAACCTTCTGTCCAGTTTCATCAACCTGCACCATGGGAGATGCTGTAACAAAAGAAATATAGCAGTTTCCATCATAACTTGAGAGCTCTGCATACACCTACTGAATGCAATGTCTTTTTTCTGGCACAGATCTGAGGAGTTGTCAAAAAACCATGACCAGCATGACCACAAATTCTGGCAAGTATTTCCAGTTTCTCTATTAACATATTCAAATTCTGTGGAGCAGGTAAGTTATATACATAGCTATTTCAGTTTCAAAAGCACCTTGTGAGAACTGTTAAAGACAATATCCATTACAAGCAAGAATGTATGCCCCAATTTATCAAAACAGTGTAAAAATTAGTTCACAAAACTTAGTCTATGAAAAGAAAAGTAAAGATAGTACCTTGCAGTATTTCACGAATAAGGTCCATATCAGTAGTAAGTGCTTTAATGTGCTCCAGGCAGGCAATGGTCCAGATTGAAACAAATTGGTCACTGTCCATTTGTGATATCAGGTATAGGTCCTTATAGAGATTCTCTCTGCAAACAAACCCAAGAATCAAAACACTGGTTAGTTTTGCATTATTGAGAGACTGCCACACTTAGACTTAAGTTATTTACTGCATCATCACCCCCTCCACACATAAGCAAAGCATGTGAAAGCTTATAACTAACTATAACTTACGGTCACTCTGAGCGATTGCGAATGTGTGTCAGGCACAACTAAGAAATTAAATAATTAATAAAGTTAGCGCCCGTAACATCTGCAGAAATGCACGACACCTCTCGCTGTGTAAATTTTCACATGGATCTTTTTACGCGATGTTTCCAAACACACAAACAATTCTACATGCAGATTCTCTTGACGGTAGGAATATGTTGTGTAATGCTAGCAACATAACAAGAAAAATGCACTAAAGACAGAAGTAGATGGTTTCATTTGCTTAATAGCTATATTATCAGCTGTACAGTGTAAACATGAAGCGCCGCGGCATGTGTGTCTTTTTGTGTAATGTTATGTTGCCAGCAGAGGCTCCGCCTGGTTAACGTGCGGATGCTTTCGTATAAACATAAGTCATGTTGTCAAGTCTTTGTTTTTTTTGGTTATGCCGGCTCAGTTTTACAATGTAAACACTGAACCACTTGTCCTCCTTAAACATCTTTGTTGAATGCGTGTCAATTATAACAGTCCGTGTGAAACACAAGCGGAAATCGCCGTTTAATTCTAGAAAAATTACTCAATTTTTTATAACCGAGTTACACGAATAATTCAAGGAATCGTTGCAGCGCTACTCAAATATATTTACATATCGTGTTTTTCTTTAATCCATGAGCAGACACACATTGTTACTGATTTTGTACATTGTTACACCACTTACCTTGAAAAGCAGAACTCAAGCTGCTTCTTCAATGACTCTCTTAGACTCTCCTCAGGCATTGGTTGTTCCTCTGAAACATTGCTGTATGTGGCCATTTCACATGGTTGGTCAAGGAATAAATACCCCACCTCAGGGTGGTCCATGCCATTCACAGTTCCCTCTGTGCATACAGGTGTAGTGACTGCAGTGGTGTCAGTACAAGCAGTGTCATGTCCTTTACCAGCCACAGAAGATATATCTGAGTGACCTAAGAGGAGGCAGGGATTAAGAAAAGGGTTGAGAAAAAATCTTCATGTTTACACCACAACATAATGCCATAAAACATGCACTGTCATAATCAGTATTTCTGTGAAGACAATGAAAACAATTATGTTAATGTTCCTGTTAATGTTTGGTAAAAATTGAATTCCCTTCCTAAACAATTTTGTCACAGTTACATTATTTAGATCAAACAAACCTTTCATATCAAATAAAAAGCCATCCAATGCACTTGCACTAAAGGTACACAAACTAATAGCTGGACATTGTCCTTCAAGATTATTTGAATAAAGCATCTATTTTGAGAAGCTCATACCGTCTGACATCTCAGCAGGAGGGGGATAAGTCTGCAGCCAGGACTCTTCTGTACCCTCCGGGATGTCATCCTGGAGGGCAGGCATCTCCTGCCACACTTTAGCATTGGGATTTAAACCAGCTCCATTTGTGGTAACCTATAATATAGCAAGTGTACAGAAGAGAATTACAGAATAGTTTTGTAATAGCACACTACTTAGTAAGTAAATTTGTATGTATAGGAAAAAGTGCAGTTACAGCAGAAAAAAACAAAAACAATGTTACTAGTAAACTATAACAACTGTATAGAGTTGTGTAGTGTAAAATCATTGTGCAGTACAGATTATTAGGCAATCAGTATTTTTGTTAAAACACCTAGAAACTATCCCTTTTAAACAACATTTTACCAATACACAACAAAAAAAGCCAAGATCAACTTAAACATTTAATATCATGAATCTGATCTAACTGACACTTTGTGTTACTAATTCTGATACGTTTCCACACGTCATGTACACGATGCCAGAAAGAGGTTTATAAAGATAAGTATGCTATTACTAGAACCAATTACTACTCAACATGACCCGCACAACATTCAGAACAGACTACTACTCAAACAACCAATCCAATTACACAATCCTGTTCATCTGAGAGGCTCTAATCCAGCTTTCGGCGTCAGCACACTAGCTCTGCTCATACAAAACATCTGAGTTAGGCTTCATTGGCTTTCTTATCGCAGCACTCCGCCTCTCAACGGTCACATGTACCCATACATGGTGCGGGTCCGCCTCTTACCTTCCCTGTGACTTAAACCTGTCATACATTTCAAAATCTAAGCACGCTTAACTAACTTAACTTTTTGGCCTAAGCATTGTCTCGTTACATCTCAGTCTAATATCAAAAGTGTGGTAACACTACGGTGGTTGTGGGTTTTAAGTTTGAAACCAAGTAGTGTTTTTCTGGGGCTCGGAATGAAAGAGCACATGGCGCCGACGCCTCCACGCAGCGACATTCAAAACGGCAACGTTACCGTTTCACTTGGAAGGCCAAATGAATAAAGCTAATACATAAGGCGTACGGCCAAGTTGGTTGATAACAAAGTCACCTCCACAATAACCTACTCGAAAGTCAATATCTCCGCGGCGCTGAGCCATGACCTTTACCCGGGAGCTCCGATAGCCATTTAGCCTCAGTTGTGTAACAGCTAACATTTAACACAAATCACGTGTAGTAGTTGTTCCACATGTTAAGCCAGTAACTTAAATCACCGTTTACAGTTAGTCCAACTTGTTATATGGTTATTCATTACAGCTATCCACCAATCAACAGAATGCTAAACACGTTTTAGCAGGATATGGCTGTTTGGTAGTCTACCATATGTTAACCTTAATTAACGTTAGCGACATGTCAAATACCACTGAGCTAACTAGCTAAAGCTCACCAGTAGAACAGTTCGATCACTCAATGCTTTATAATAGGCATCGCTAAAAGACGCTGACACTAACACACGGCTTCGGATACTAAAATAAGTTACCAGCTATACCGGAGAGGTTTGCTCGGACTTCAGACAAGCAGGAAGGACGCAAACAGGTTGTCGCATGTTAGCTAGCGTGCCTGTCTCCAGGCCCAACACTCACCATGCTGTTTTAATCCTCGCCTTCTTTCGTCCTTCGTCTGTTCTGGGAGTTTTAACTGCCTGGTGGGTCTTATTGTACTGCGAAGGACTTAAATCTAAAGTAGTGGCCGCTGTTGTTTGTGGTGACCGTCGACCTTCTCTCAGCTTTACTATCGTCTCCCCGGCAACTGGTAACGTCGTTACACGACCGAACGTGCCCCAGTTTAACGGTGCGTCCGCGTGGACCACAACTTTCGAAGCTCCCACTACAACGTAACAGTAACGCCTGCTTAATCCGTTACTAGTAAAACCACTTTCCCATTTTACGAAAAGTTTTTTCCGCTCAATTCCTCATCCCACAGTTCAGCTCTGGGCACCGCTCTCCCAGCATGTGACAGCTACGTCGTCTCGTATTCTGCTGTACGTCCCAGCTATGGAGGGCAGGCTGCACTCCGCCCCGGCAACTGCGCCGCCAACAAAGCGGCGTGGCAACGGCTGTGACCTCTGTGGAGGCGGGGGAACAGTCCGACTGGACTCCGCGCACTTCAGACCTGCCTACAACAACGAATAACGCACTAAGTCATCTGGTGTTACATCTTTACTGGGTTAACGTAGGGTCGGCAGAAGAAATAAACTCAATACTCAAAAGTGCAAAAACTGCCCTTACTAAAGTGCTGACCTCAATTATTTAATCTGGATTATTAAATACACGTTCTAATATATATATATA